>CM059429.1:76610073-77129904 GCA_030390025.1 Squalus acanthias | reverse complement strand
CACTGTGATATTCTATAACATCACTGTGATATTCTATAACATCACTGTGATATTCTATAACATCACTGTGATATTCTATAACATCACTGTGATATTCTATAACACTCACTGTGATATTCTATAACATCACTGTGATATTCTATAACATCACTGTGATATTCTATAACATCACTGTGATATTCTATAACATCACTGTGATATTCTATAACATCACTGTGATATTCTATAACATCACTGTGATATTCTATAACATCACTGTGATATTCTATAACACTCACTGTGATATTCTATAACATCACTGTGATATTCTATAACATCACTGTGATATTCTATAACATCACTGTGATATTCTATAACATCACTGTGATATTCTATAACATCACTGTGATATTCTATAACACTCACTGTGATATTCTATAACATCACTGTGATATTCTATAACATCACTGTGATATTCTATAACATCACTGTGATATTCTATAACACTCACTGTGATATTCTATAACACTCACTGTGATATTCTATAACACTCACTGTGATATTCTATAACACTCACTGTGATATTCTATAACACTCACTGTGATATTCTATAACACTCACTGTGATATTCTATAACACTCACTGTGATATTCTATAACACTCACTGTGATATTCTATAACACTCACTGTGATATTCTATAACACTCACTGTGATATTCTATAACACTCACTGTGATATTCTATAACACTCACTGTGATATTCTATAACACTCACTGTGATATTCTATAACACTCACTGTGATATTCTATAACACTCACTGTGATATTCTATAACACTCACTGTGATATTCTATAACACTCACTGTGATATTCTATAACACTCACTGTGATATTCTATAACACTCACTGTGATATTCTATAACACTCACTGTGATATTCTATAACACTCACTGTGATATTCTATAACACTCACTGTGATATTCTATAACACTCACTGTGATATTCTATAACACTCACTGTGATATTCTATAACACTCACTGTGATATTCTATAACACTCACTGTGATATTCTATAACACTCACTGTGATATTCTATAACACTCACTGTGATATTCTATAACACTCACTGTGATATTCTATAACACTCACTGTGATATTCTATAACACTCACTGTGATATTCTATAACACTCACTGTGATATTCTATAACACTCACTGTGATATTCTATAACACTCACTGTGATATTCTATAACACTCACTGTGATATTCTATAACACTCACTGTGATATTCTATAACACTCACTGTGATATTCTATAACACTCACTGTGATATTCTATAACACTCACTGTGATATTCTATAACACTCACTGTGATATTCTATAACACTCACTGTGATATTCTATAACACTCACTGTGATATTCTATAACACTCACTGTGATATTCTATAACACTCACTGTGATATTCTATAACACTCACTGTGATATTCTATAACATCACTGTGATATTCTATAACACTCGACTGTGATATTCTATAACACTCACTGTGATATTCTATAAACACTCACTGTTGATATCTATAACATCACTGTGATATCTACAACACTCACTGTGATATTCTATAACATTCACTGTGATATTCTATAAACTCACCTGTGATATTCTATAACATCACTGCTGATATTCTATAACACTCACTGTGATATTCTATAACACTCACTGTGATATTCTAATAACATCACTGTGATATTCTATAACATCACTGTGAATTCTACAACATCACTGAGATATTCTATAACATCACTGTGATATTCTATAACATCACTATGATATTCTATAACATCACTGTGATATTCTATAACATCACTGTGATATTCTATAACATCACTGTGATATTCTATAGACTCACTGTGATATTCTATAACATCACTGTGATATTCTATAAACACTCACTGTGATATTCTATAACATCACTGTGATATTCTATAACATCACTGTGATATTCTTTAACATCACTGTGAATCTATAAAATCACTGTGATATTCTATAACATCACTGTGATATTCTATAACATCACTGTGATATTCTATAACATCACTGTGATATTCTATAACACTCACTGTGATATTCTATAACATCACTGTGATATTCTATAACATCACTGTGGATATTTATAACACTCACTGTGATATTCTATAACATCACTGCGATATTCTATAACACTCACTGTGATATTCTATAACACTCATTGTGATATTCTATAACACTCACTGTGATATTCTATAACATCACTGTGATATTCTATAACACTCATTGTGATATTCTATAACACTCACTGTGATATTCTATCACATCTCTGTGATATTCTATAACACTCACTGTGATATTCTATAACACTCACTGTGATATTCTATAACACTCACTGTGATATTCTATAACACTCAGTGTGATATTCTATAACATCACTGTGATATTCTATAACATCACTGTGATATTCTATAACATCACTGTGATATTCTAAATCTATAACATCACTGTGACATTCTATAACACTCACTGTGATATTCTATAACATCACTGTGATATTCTATAACACTCACTGTGATATTCTATAACACTCACTGTGATATTCTATAACACTCACTGTGATATTCTATAACACTCACTGTGATATTCTATAACACTCACTGTGATATTCTATAACACTCACTGTGATATTCTATAACACTCACTGTGATATTCTATAACATCACTGTGATATTCTATAACACTCACTGTGATATTCTATAACACTCACTGTGATATTCTATAACACTCACTGTGATATTCTATAACATCACTGTGATATTCTATAACATCACTGTGATATTCTATAACACTCACTGTGATATTCTATAACATCACTGTGATATTCTATAACACTCACTGTGATATTCTATAACATCACTGTGATATTCTATAACACTCACTGTGATATTCTATAACATCACTGTGATATTCTATAACACTCACTGTGATATTCTATAACACTCACTGTGATATTCTATAACACTCACTGTGATATTCTATAACACTCACTGTGATATTCTATAACATCACTGTGATATTCTATAACACTCACTGTGATATTCTATAACACTCACTGTGATATTCTATAAACTCACTGTGATATTCTATAACACTCACTGTGATATTCTATAACACTCACTGTGATATTCTATAACACTCACTGTGATATTCTATAACATCACTGTGATATTCTATAACATCACTGTGAATATTCTATAACATCACTGTGATATTCTATAACATCACTGTGATATTCTATAACATCACTGTGATATTCTATAACACTCACTGTGATATTCTATAACATCACTGTGATATTCTATAACATCACTGTGATATTCTATAACATCACTGTGATATTCTATAACATCACTGTGATATTCTATAACATCACTGTGATATTCTATAACATCACTGTGATATTCTATAACATCACTGTGATATTCTATAACACTCACTGTGATATTCTATAACATCACTGTGATATTCTATAACACTCACTGTGATATTCTATAACATCACTGTGATATTCTATAACATCACTGTGATATTCTATAACACTCACTGTGATATTCTATAACACTCACTGTGATATTCTATAACACTCACTGTGATATTCTATAACACTCACTGTGATATTCTATAACATCACTGTGATATTCTATAACACTCACTGTGATATTCTATAACACTCACTGTGATATTCTATAACACTCACTGTGATATTCTATAACACTCACTGTGATATTCTATAACACTCACTGTGATATTCTATAACATCACTGTGATATTCTATAACACTCACTGTGATATTCTATAACATCACTGTGATATTCTATAACACTCACTGTGATATTCTATAACATCACTGTGATATTCTATAACACTCACTGTGATATTCTATAACACTCACTGTGATATTCTATAACACTCACTGTGATATTCTATAACATCACTGTGATATTCTATAACACTCACTGTGATATTCTATAACACTCACTGTGATATTCTATAACACTCACTGTGATATTCTATAACACTCACTGTGATATTCTATAACACTCACTGTGATATTCTATAACACTCACTGTGATATTCTATAACACTCACTGTGATATTCTATAACACTCACTGTGATATTCTATAACACTCACTGTGATATTCTATAACACTCACTGTGATATTCTATAACACTCACTGTGATATTCTATAACACTCACTGTGATATTCTATAACACTCACTGTGATATTCTATAACACTCACTGTGATATTCTATAACACTCACTGTGATATTCTATAACACTCACTGTGATATTCTATAACACTCACTGTGATATTCTATAACACTCACTGTGATATTCTATAACACTCACTGTGATATTCTATAACACTCACTGTGATATTCTATAACATCACTGTGATATTCTATAACACTCACTGTGATATTCTATAACATCACTGTGATATTCTATAACACTCACTGTGATATTCTATAACACTCACTGTGATATTCTATAACACTCACTGTGATATTCTATAACACTCACTGTGATATTCTATAACACTCACTGTGATATTCTATAACACTCACTGTGATATTCTATAACACTCACTGTGATATTCTATAACACTCACTGTGATATTCTATAACACTCACTGTGATATTCTATAACACTCACTGTGATATTCTATAACACTCACTGTGATATTCTATAACACTCACTGTGATATTCTATAACATCACTGTGATATTCTATAACACTCACTGTGATATCTATAACATCACTGTGATATTCTATAACACTCACTGTGATATTCTATAACATCACTGTGATATTCTATAACACTCACTGTGATATTCTATAACATCACTGTGATATTCTATAACACTCACTGTGATATTCTATAACATCACTGTGATATTCTATAACACTCACTGTGATATTCTATAACACTCACTGTGATATTCTATAACATCACTGTGATATTCTATAACACTCACTGTGATATTCTATAACACTCACTGTGATATTCTATAACACTCACTGTGATATTCTATAACACTCACTGTGATATTCTATAACATCACTGTGATATTCTATAACATCACTGTGATATTCTATAACATCACTGTGATATTCTATAACATCACTGTGATATTCTATAACACTCACTGTGATATTCTATAACACTCACTGTGATATTCTATAACACTCACTGTGATATTCTATAACACTCACTGTGATATTCTATAACACTCACTGTGATATTCTATAACACTCACTGTGATATTCTATAACATCACTGTGACATTCGATAACACTCACTGTGATATTCTATAACACTCACTGTGATATTCTATAACACTCACTGTGATATTCTATAACACTCACTGTGATATTCTATAACACTCACTGTGATATTCTATAACACTCACTGTGATATTCTATAACACTCACTGTGATATTCTATAACATCACTGTGATATTCTATAACATCACTGTGATATTCTATAACACTCACTGTGATATTCTATAACACTCACTGTGATATTCTATAACACTCACTGTGATATTCTATAACACTCACTGTGATATTCTATAACACTCACTGTGATATTCTATAACACTCACTGTGATATTCTATAACACTCACTGTGATATTCTATAACACTCACTGTGATATTCTATAACACTCACTGTGATATTCTATAACACTCACTGTGATATTCTATAACACTCACTGTGATATTCTATAACACTCACTGTGATATTCTATAACACTCACTGTGATATTCTATAACACTCACTGTGATATTCTATAACACTCACTGTGATATTCTATAACACTCACTGTGATATTCTATAACACTCACTGTGATATTCTATAACACTCACTGTGATATTCTATAACACTCACTGTGATATTCTATAACACTCACTGTGATATTCTATAACACTCACTGTGATATTCTATAACACTCACTGTGATATTCTATAACATCACTGTGATATTCTATAACACTCACTGTGATATTCTATAACACTCACTGTGATATTCTATAACACTCACTGTGATATTCTATAACACTCACTGTGATATTCTATAACACTCACTGTGATATTCTATAACACTCACTGTGATATTCTATAACACTCACTGTGATATTCTATAACACTCACTGTGATATTCTATAACAATCACTGTGATATTCTATAACACTCACTGTGATATTCTATAACATCACTGTGATATTCTATAACACTCACTGTGATATTCTATAACATCACTGTGATATTCTATAACAATCACTGTGATATTCTATAACACTCACTGTGATATTCTTTAACCTCACTGTGATATTCTATAACACTCACTGTGATATTCTATAACACTCACTGTGTTATTCTATAACACTCACTGTGATATTCTATAACACTCACTGTGATATTCTATAACACTCACTGTGTTATTCTATAACACTCACTGTGATATTCTATAACACTCACTGTGATAATCTATGACACTCACTGTGATATTCTATAAAACTCACTGTGATATTCTATAACACTCACTGTGATATTCTATAACTCTATGTGTGATATTCTATAACAATCTCTGTGATATTCTATAACACTCACTGTGATATTCTATAAAACTCACTGTGATATTCTATAACACTCACTGTGATATTCTATAACACTCACTATGATATTCTATAACACTCACTGTGATATTCTATAACACTCATTGTGATATTCTATAACACTCACTATGATATTCTATAACACTCACTGTGATATTCTATAACACTCTCTGTGATATTCTATAACACTGACTATGATATCCTATTACACTCACTGTGATATTCTATAACACTCACTGTGATATTCTATAACACTCGCTGTGATATTCTATAACACTCACTATGATAATCTATAACACTCTCTGTGATATTCTATAATACTCACTGTGATATTCTATAACACTCACTGTGATATTCTATAACACTCACTGTGATATTCTATAACACTCACTATGATATTCTATAACACTCACTGTGATATTCTATAACACTCACTGTGATATTCTATAACACTCACTGTGATATTCTATAACAATCACTGTGATATTCTATACACTCACTGTGATATTCTATAACACTCACTGTGATATTCTATAACACTCACTGTGATATTCTATAACACTCACTGTGATATTCTATAACACTCACTATGATATTCTACAACACTCAATGTGATATTCTATAACACTCACTGTGATATTCTATAACACTCACTGTGATATTCTATAACACTCTGTGATATTCTATAACACTCACTATGATATTCTATAACACTCACTGTGATATTCTATAACACTCACTGTTATATTCTATAACACTCTCTGTGATATTCTATAACACTCACTATGATATTCTATAACACTCACTGTGATATTCTATAACACTCTCTGTGCTATTCTATAACACTCACTATGATATTCTATAAAACTCACTGTGATATTATGTAACACTCACTGTGATATTCTATAACTCTATGTGTGATATTCTATAACAATCTCTGTGATATTCTATAACACTCACTGTGATATTCTATAACTCTCACTGTGATATTCTATAACACTCACTGTGATATTCTATATCACTCACTATGATATTCTACAACACTCACTATGATATTCTATAACACTCACTGTGATATTCTATAACACTCATTGTGATATTCTATAACACTCACTGTGATATGCTATAACACTCTCTGTGATATTCTATAACACTCACTATGATATTCTATAACACTCTGTGATATTCTATAACACTCACTGTGATACTCTATTACACTCACTATGATATTCTATAACACTCACTGTGATATTCTACAACACTCTCTGTGCTATTCTATAACACTCACTATGATATTCTATAACACTCACTGTGATATTCTATAACACTCTCTGTGATATTCTATAACACTCACTGTGATATTCTATAACACTCACTGTGATATTCTATAACACTCACTGTGATATTCTATAACACTCACTGTGATATTCTATAACACTCACTGTGATATTCTATAACACTCACTGTGATATTCTATAACACTCACTGTGATATTCTATAACACTCACTGTGATATTCTATAACACTCACTGTGATATTCTATAACACTCTCTGTGATATTCTATAACACTCACTGTGATATTCTATAACACTCACTGTGATATTCTATAACAATCACTGTGATATTCTATAACACTCACTGTGATATTCTATAACATCACTGTGATATTCTATAACACTCACTGTGATATTCTATAACAATCACTGTGATATTCTATAACAATCACTGTGATATTCTATAACACTCACTGTGATATTCTATTACACTCACTGTGATATTCTATAACACTCACTGTGATATTCTATAACACTCACTGTGTTATACTATAACACTCACTGTGATATTCTATAACACTCACTGTGATATTCTATAACACTCACTGTGTTATTCTATAACACTCACTGTGATATTCTATAACACTCACTGTGATATTCTATAACACTCACTGTGATATTCTATAACACTCACTGTGATATTCTATAACACTCACTGTGATATTCTATAACTCTATGTGATATTCTATAACAATCACTGTGATATTCTATAACACTCACTGTGATATTCTATAACACTCACTGTGATATTCTATAACACTCACTGTGATATTCTATAACACTCACTGTGATATTCTATAACACTCACTGTGATATTCTATAACACTCACTGTGATATTCTATAACACTCACTGTGATATTCTATAACACTCACTGTGATATTCTATAACACTCACTGTGATATTCTATAACACTCACTGTGATATTCTATAACACTCACTGTGATATTCTATAACACTCACTGTGATATTCTATAACACTCACTGTGATATTCTATAACACTCACTGTGATATTCTATAACACTCACTGTGATATTCTATAACACTCTCTGTGATATTCTATAACACTCACTGTGATATTCTATAACACTCACTGTGATATTCTATAACACTCACTGTGATATTCTATAACACTCACTGTGATATTCTATAACACTCACTGTGATATTCTATAACACTCACTGTGATATTCTATAACACTCACTGTGATATTCTATAACACTCACTGTGATATTCTATAACACTCACTGTGATATTCTATACACTCACTGTGATATTCTATAACACTCACTGTGATATTCTATAACACTCACTGTGATATTCTATAACACTCACTGTGATATTCTATAACACTCACTGTGATATTCTATAACACTCACTGTGATATTCTATAACACTCACTGTGATATTCTATAACACTCACTGTGATATTCTATAACACTCACTGTGATATTCTATAACACTCACTGTGATATTCTATAACACTCACTGTGATATTCTATAACACTCACTGTGATATTCTATAACACTCACTGTGATATTCTATAACATCACTGTGATATTCTATAACACTCACTGTGATATTCTATAACACTCACTGTGATATTCTATAACACTCACTGTGATATTCTATAACACTCACTGTGATATTCTATAACACTCACTGTGATATTCTATAACACTCACTGTGATATTCTATAACACTCACTGTGATATTCTATAACACTCACTGTGATATTCTATAACACTCACTGTGATATTCTATAACACTCACTGTGATATTCTATAACACTCACTGTGATATTCTATAACACTCACTGTGATATTCTATAACACTCACTGTGATATTCTATAACACTCACTGTGATATTCTATAACACTCACTGTGATATTCTATAACACTCACTGTGATATTCTATAACACTCACTGTGATATTCTATAACACTCACTGTGATATTCTATAACACTCACTGTGATATTCTATAACACTCACTGTGATATTCTATAACACTCACTATGATATTCTATAACACTCACTGTGATATTCTATAACACTCACTGTGATATTCTATAACACTCACTGTGATATTCTATAACTCACTGTGATATTCTATAACATCTCTGTGATATTCTATAACACTCACTGTGATATTCTATAACACTCACTGTGATATTCTATAACACTCACTGTGATATTCTATAACACTCACTGTGATATTCTATAACACTCACTGTGATATTCTATAACACTCACTGTGATATTCTATAACACTCACTGTGATATTCTATAACACTCACTGTGATATTCTATAACACTCACTGTGATATTCTATAACACTCACTGTGATATTCTATAACACTCACTGTGATATTCTATAACACTCACTGTGATATTCTATAACACTCACTGTGATATTCTATAACACTCACTGTGATATTCTATAACACTCACTGTGATATTCTATAACACTCACTGTGATATTCTATAACACTCACTGTGATATTCTATAACACTCACTGTGATATCCTATAACATTCACTGTGATATTCTATAACACTCACTGTGATATTCTATAACAATCACTGTGGTATTCTATAACAATCACTGTGATATTCTGTAACACTCACTGTGATATTCTGTTTTACTCACTGTGATATTCTATAACTCTCACTGTGATATTCTATAACACTCACTGTGTTATACTATAACACTCACTGTGATATTTTATAACACTCACTGTGATATTCTATAACACTCACTGTGTTATAGTATAACACTCACTGTGATATTCTATAACACTCACTGTGATATTCTATAACACTCTCTGTGATATTCTATAACACTCACTATGATAATCTATGACACTCACTGTGATATTCTATAAAACTCACTGTGATATTCTGTAACACTCACTGTGATATTCTATAACTCTATGTGTGATATTCTATAACAATCTCTGTGATATTCTATAACACTCACTGTGATATTCTATAACTCTCACTGTGATATTCTATAACACTCACTGTGATATTCTATAACACTCACTATGATATTCTATAACACTCACTATGATATTCTATAACACTCACTGTGATATTCTATAACACTCATTGTGATATTCTATAACACTCACTATGATATTCTATAACACTCACTGTGATATTCTATAACACTCTCTGTGATATTCTATAACACTCACTATGATATTCTATAACACTCACTGTGATATTCTATAACACTCACTGTGATATTCTATAACACTCACTGTGATATTCTATAACACTCACTGTGATATTCTATAACACTCACTGTGATATTCTATAACACTCACTGTGATATTCTATAACACTCACTGTGATATTCTATAACACTCACTGTGATATTCTATAACACTCACTGTGATATTCTGTAACACTCACTGTGATATTCTATAACACTCACTGTGATATTCTATAACAATCTCTGTGATATTCTATAACACTCACTGTGATATTCTATAACTCTCACTGTGATATTCTATAACACTCACTGTGATATTCTATAACACTCACTGTGATATTCTATAACACTCACTGTGATATTCTATAACACTCACTGTGATATTCTATAACACTCACTGTGATATTCTATAACACTCACTGTGATATTCTATAACACTCTCTGTGATATTCTATAACACTCACTGTGATATTCTATAACACTCACTGTGATATTCTATAACACTCACTGTGATATTCTATAACACTCACTGTGATATTCTATAACACTCACTGTGATATTCTATAACACTCACTGTGATATTCTATAACACTCACTGTGATATTCTATAACACTCACTGTGATATTCTATAACACTCACTGTGATATTCTATAACACTCACTGTGATATTCTATAACACTCACTGTGATATTCTATAACACTCACTGTGATATTCTATAACACTCACTGTGATATTCTATAACACTCACTGTGATATTCTATAACACTCACTGTGATATTCTATAACACTCACTGTGATATTCTATAACACTCACTATGATATTCTATAACACTCACTGTGATATTCTATAACACTCACTGTGATATTCTATAACACTCACTGTGATATTCTATAACACTCTCTGTGATATTCTATAACACTCACTGTGATATTCTATAACACTCACTATGATATTCTATAACACTCACTGTGATATTCTATAACACTCACTGTGATATTCTATAACACTCACTGTGATATTCTATAACACTCACTGTGATATTCTATAACACTCTCTGTGATATTCTATAACACTCACTATGATATTCTATAACACTCACTGTGATATTCTATAACACTCACTGTGATATTCTATAACACTCTCTGTGATATTCTATAACACTCACTGTGATATTCTATAACACTCTCTGTGATATTCTATAACACTCACTGTGATATTCTATAACACTCACTGTGATATTCTATAACAATCACTGTGATATTCTATAACACTCACTGTGATATTCTATAACACTCACTGTGATATTCTATAACACTCACTGTGATATTCTATAACACTCACTATGATATTCTATAACACTCACTGTGATATTCTATAACACTCACTGTGATATTCTATAACACTCACTGTGATATTCTATAACACTCACTGTGATATTCTATAACACTCACTGTGATATTCTATAACACTCACTGTGATATTCTATAACACTCACTGTGATATTCTATAACACTCACTGTGATATTCTATAACACTCACTGTGATATTCTATAACACTCTCTGTGATATTCTATAACACTCACTGTGATATTCTATAACACTCACTGTGATATTCTATAACACTCACTGTGATATTCTATAACACTCACTGTGATATTCTATAACACTCACTGTGATATTCTATAACACTCACTGTGATATTCTATAACAATCACTGTGATATTCTATAACACTCACTGTGATATTCTATAACACTCACTGTGATATTCTATAACACTCACTGTGATATTCTATAACACTCACTGTGATATTCTATAACAATCACTGTGATATTCTATAACACTCACTGTGATATTCTATAACACTCACTGTGATATTCTATAACACTCACTGTGATATTCTATAACACTCACTGTGTTATTCTATAACACTCACTGTGATATTCTATAACACTCACTGTGATATTCTATAACACTCACTGTGATATTCTATAACACTCACTGTGATATTCTATAACACTCACTATGATATTCTATAACACTCACTGTGATATTCTATAACACTCACTGTGATATTCTATAACACTCACTGTGATATTCTATAACACTCACTGTGATATTCTATAACAATCACTGTGATATTCTATAACACTCACTGTGATATTCTATAACACTCACTGTGATATTCTATAACACTCACTGTGATATTCTATAACACTCACTATGATATTCTATAACACTCACTATGATATTCTATAACACTCACTGTGATATTCTATAACACTCATTGTGATATTCTATAACACTCACTATGATATTCTATAACACTCACTGTGATATTCTATAACACTCTGTGATATTCTATAACACTCACTATGATATTCTATAACACTCACTGTGATATTCTATAACACTCACTGTGATGTTCTATAACACTCATTGTGATATTCTATAACACTCACTATGATATTCTATAACACTCACTGTGATATTCTATGACACTCTCTGTGATATTCTATAACACTGACTATGATATCCTATTGCACTCACTGTGATATTCTATAACACTCACTGTGATATTCTATAACACTCTCTGTGATATTCTATAACACTCACTGTGATATTCTATAACACTCTCTGTGATATTCTATAACACTCACTATGATATTCTATAACACTCTCTGTGATATTCTATAATACTCACTGTGATATTCTATAACACTCTCTGTGATATTCTATAACACTCACTATGATAATCTTTGACACTCACGATGATATTCTATAAAACTCACTGTGATATTCTGTAACACTCACTGTGATATTCTATAACTCTATGTGTGATATTCTATAACAATCTCTGTGATATTCTATACACTCACTGTGATATTCTATAACTCTCACTGTGATATTCTATAACACTCACTGTGATATTCTATAACACTCACTGTGATATTCTATAACACTCACTATGATATTCTACAACACTCAATGTGATATTCTATAACACTCACTATGATATTCTATAACACTCACTGTGATATTCTATAACACTCTGTGATATTCTATAACACTCACTATGATATTCTATAACACTCACTGTGATATTCTATAACAATCACTGTGATATTCTATGACACTCACTGTGATATCCTATAACATTCACTGTGATATTCTATAACACTCACTGTGATATTCTATAACACTCACTGTGATATTCTGTAACACTCACTGTGATATTCTATAACAATCACTGTGATATTCTAGGACACTCACTGTGATATTCTATAACACTCACTGTGATATTCTATAACACTCACTGTGATATTCTATAACAATCACTGTGGTATTCTATAACAATCACTGTGATATTCTGTAACACTCACTGTGATATTCTGTTTAACTCACTGTGATATTCTATAACTCTCACTGTGATATTCTATAACACTCACTGTGTTATACTATAACACTCACTGTGATATTTTATAACACTCACTGTGATATTCTATAACACTCACTGTGTTATAGTATAACACTCACTGTGATATTCTATAACACTCACTGTGATATTCTATAACACTCTCTGTGATATTCTATAACACTCACTATGATATTCTATAACACTCACTGTGATATTCTATAACACTCACTGTGATATTCGATAACACTCTCTGTGATATTCTATAACACTCTCTGTGATATTCTATAACACTCTCTGTGATATTCTATAACACTCACTGTGATATTCTATAACACTCACTGTGATATTCTATAACACTCTCTGTGATATTCTATAACACTCACTGTGATATTCTATAACACTCACTGTGATATTCTACAACACTCACTGTGATATTGTGTAACACTCTCTGTGATATTCTATAACACTCACTGTGATATTCTATAACACTCACTGTGATGTTCTATAACACTCTCTGTGATATTCTATAACACTCACTATGATATTCTATAACACTCACTGTGATATCCTATAACATTCACTGTGATATTCTATAACACTCACTGTGATATTCTATAACAATCACTGTGGTATTCTATAACAATCACTGTGATATTCTGTAACACTCACTGTGATATTCTGTTTTACTCACTGTGATATTCTATAACTCTCACTGTGATATTCTATAACACTCACTGTGTTATACTATAACACTCACTGTGATATTTTATAACACTCACTGTGATATTCTATAACACTCACTGTGTTATAGTATAACACTCACTGTGATATTCTATAACACTCACTGTGATGTTCTATAACACTCTCTGTGATATTCTATAACACTCACTATGATAATCTATGACACTCACTGTGATATTCTATAAAACTCACTGTGATATTCTGTAACACTCACTGTGATATTCTATAACTCTATGTGTGATATTCTATAACAATCTCTGTGATATTCTATAACACTCACTGTGATATTCTATAACTCTCACTGTGATATTCTATAACACTCACTGTGATATTCTATAACACTCACTATGATATTCTATAACACTCACTGTGATATTCTATAACCCTCACTGTGATATTCTATAACACTCATTGTGATATTCTATAAAACTCACTATGATATTCTATAACACTCACTGTGATATTCTATAACACTCTCTGTGATATTCTATAACACTGACTATGATATTCTATAACACTCACTGTGATATTCTATAACACTCTCTGTGATATTCTATAACACTCACTGTGATATTCTATAACACTCTCTGTGATATTCTATAACACTCACTATGATATTCTATAACACTCTCTGTGATATTCTATAACACTCACTATGATATTCTATGACACTCACTGTGATATTCTATAAAACTCACTGTGATATTCTGTAACACTCACTGTGATATTCTATAACTCTATGTGTGATATTCTATAACAATCTCTGTGATATTCTATAACACTCACTGTGATATTCTATAACTCTCACTGTGATATTCTATAACACTCACTGTGATATTCTATAACAATCACTGTGATATTCTATAACACTCACTATGATATTCTATAACACTCACTGTGATATTCTATAACACTCACTATGATATTCTATAACACTCACTGTGATATTCTACAACACTCTCTGTGATATTCTATAACACTCACTGTGATATTCTATTACACTCACTATGATATTCTACAACACTCACTGTGATATTCTATAACACTCTCTGTGATATTCTATAACACTCACTATGATATTCTACAACACTCACTGTGATATTCTATAACACTCTCTGTGATATTCTATAACACTCACTATATTCTATAACACTCACTGTGATATTCTGTAACACTCACTGTGATATTCTATAACTCTATGTGTGATATTCTATAACAATCTCTGTGAAATTCTATAACACTCACTGTGATATTCTATAACTCTCACTGTGATATTCTATAACTCTCACTGTGATATTCTATAACACTCACTGTGATATTCTATAACACTCACTATGATATTCTATAACACTCACTGTGATATTCTATAACACTCACTATGATATTCTATAACACTCACTGTGATATTCTATGACACTCTCTGTGATATTCTATAACACTCACTGTGATATTCTATTACACTCACTATGATATTCTACAACACTCACTGTGATATTCTATAACACTCTCTGTGATATTCCATAACACTCACTTTGATATTCTATAACACTCACTGTGATGTTCTATAACACTCTCTGTGATATTCTATAACACTCACTATGATATTCTATAACACTCACTGTGATATTCTATAACACTCACTGTGATATTCTATAACACTCTCTGTGATATTCTATAACACTCACTGTGATATTCTATAACACTCTCTGTGATATTCTATAACACTCACTATGATATTCTATAACACTCACTGTGATATTCTATAACAATCACTGTGATATTCTATGACACTCACTGTGATATCCTATAACATTCACTGTGATATTCTATAACACTCACTGTGATATTCTATAACAATCACTGTGGTATTCTAGAACAATCACTGTGATATTCTGTAACACTCACTGTGATATTTTGTTTTACTCACTGTGATATTCTATAACTCTCACTGTGATATTCTATAACACTCACTGTGTTATACTATAACACTCACTGTGATATTTTATAACACTCGCTGTGATATTCTATAACACTCACTGTGTTATAGTATAACACTCACTGTGATATTCTATAACACTCACTGTGATGTTCTATAACACTCACTGTGATATTCTATAACACTCTCTGTGATATTCTATAACACTCACTATGATATTCTATAACACTCACTGTGATATTCTATAACAATCACTGTGATATTCTATGACACTCACTGTGATATCCTATAACATTCACTGTGATATTCTATAACACTCACTGTGATATTCTATAACAATCACTGTGGTATTCTATAACAATCACTGTGATATTCTGTAACACTCACTGTGATATTCTGTTTTACTCACTGTGATATTCTATAACTCTCACTGTGATGTTCTATAACACTCACTGTGTTATACTATAACACTCACTGTGATATTTTATAACACTCACTGTGATATTCTATAACACTCACTGTGATATTCTATAACACTCACTATGATAATCTATGACACTCACTGTGATATTCTATAAAACTCACTGTGATATTCTGTAACACTCACTGTGATATTCTATAACTCTATGTGTGATATTCTATAACAATCTCTGTGATATTCTATAACACTCACTGTGATATTCTATAACTCTCACTTTGATATTCTATAACACTCACTGTGATATTCTATAACACTCACTATGATATTCTATAACACTCACTATGATATTCTATAACACTCACTGTGATATTCTATAACACTCACTGTGATATTCTATAACACTCACTATGATATTCTATAACACTCACTGTGATATTCTATAACACTCTCTGTGATATTCTATAACACTCACTATGATATTCTATAACACTCACTGTGATATTCTATAACACTCACTATGATATTCTATAACACTCACTGTGATATTCTATAACAATCACTGTGATATTCTATGACACTCACTGTGATATCTATAACATCACTGTGATATTCTATAACACTCACTGTGATATTCTATAACACTCACTGTGATATTCTATAACACTCACTGTGATATTCTGTAACACTCACTGTGATATTCTGTTTAACTCACTGTGATATTCTATAACTCTCACTGTGATATTCTATAACACTCACTGTGTTATACTATAACACTCACTGTGATATTCTATAACACTCACTGTGATATTCTATAACACTCACTGTGATATTCTATAACACTCACTGTGATATTCTATAACACTCACTGTGATATTCTATAACACTCACTGTGATATTCTATAACACTCTCTGTGATATTCTATAACACTCACTGTGATATTCTATAACACTCACTGTGATATTCTATAACACTCACTGTGATATTCTATGACACTCACTGTGATATCTATAACATTCACTGTGATATTCTATAACACTCACTGTGATATTCTATAACACTCACTGTGATATTCTATAACAATCACTGTGATATTCTATAACACTCACTGTGATATTCTATAACACTCACTGTGATATTCTATAACACTCACTGTGATATTCTATAACACTCACTATGATATTCTATACACTCACTGTGATATTCTATAACACTCACTGTGATATTCTGTAACACTCACTGTGATATTCTATAACTCTATGTGTGATATTCTATAACAATCTCTGTGATATTCTATAACACTCACTGTGATATTCTATAACTCTCACTGTGATATTCTATAACACTCACTGTGATATTCTATAACACTCACTGTGATATTCTATAACACTCACTATGATATTCTATAACACTCACTGTGATATTCTATAACACTCACTATGATATTCTATAACACTCACTGTGATATTCTATAACACTCTCTGTGATATTCTATAACACTCACTGTTATATTCTATAACACTCACTATGATATTCTACAACACTCACTGTGATATTCTGTAACACTCTCTGTGATATTCTATAACACTCACTATGATATTCTATAACACTCACTGTGATGTTCTATAACACTCTCTGTGATATTCTATAACACTCACTATGATATTCTATAACACTCACTGTGATATTCTATTACACTCACTGTGATATTCTATAACACTCTCTGTGATATTCTATAACACTCACTGTGATATTCTATAACACTCTCTGTGATATTCTATAACACTCACTATGATATTCTATAACACTCACTGTGATATTCTATAACAATCACTGTGATATTCTATGACACTCACTGTGATATTCTATAAAACTCACTGTGATATTCTGTAACACTCACTGTGATATTCTATAACTCTACTGTGATATTCTATAACAATCTCTGTGATATTCTATAACACTCACTGTGATATTCTATAACAATCACTGTGATATTCTATGACACTCACTGTGATATTCTATAACACTCTCTGTGATATTCTATAACACTCACTATGATATTCTATGACACTCACTGTGATATTCTATAAAACTCACTGTGATATTCTGTAACACTCACTGTGATATTCTATAACTCTATGTGTGATATTCTATAACAATCTCTGTGATATTCTATAACACTCACTGTGATATTCTATAACTCTCACTGTGATATTCTATTACACTCACTGTGATATTCTATAACACTCACTATGATATTCTATAACACTCACTATGATATTCTATAACACTCACTGTGATATTCTATAACACTCATTGTGATATTCTATAAAACTCACTATGATATTCTATAACACTCACTGTGATATTCTATAACACTCTCTGTGATATTCTATAACACTGACTATGATATTCTATAACACTCACTGTGATATTCTATAACACTCTCTGTGATATTCTATAACACTCACTGTGATATTCTATAACACTCTCTGTGATATTCTATAACACTCACTATGATATTCTATAACACTCACTGTGATATTCTATAACACTCTCTGTGATATTCTATAACACTCACTGTGATATTCTATAACACTCTCTGTGATATTCTATAACACTCACTATGATATTCTATAACACTCTCTGTGATATTCTATAACACTCACTGTGATATTCTGTTTTACTCACTGTGATATTCTATAACTCTCACTGTGATATTCTATAACACTCACTGTGTTATACTATAACACTCACTGTGATATTTTATAACACTCACTGTGATATTCTATAACACTCACTGTTGTAGAATTCGCAATATATCGCGATTTTATTAATAAGGAGAAAACACAGAGTTTCGTTCAAACAGCTTTTATTTCAGCAGAATGCTGACAGGTTTAAAGTGGACACAAGCAGCCTGTAAAATGGCCGCCGCACCTCGTGACAGAACATTCTAGACTTTTCAACAGGCAGACAAGATGGCGTTCCAATAAACATTTGTGCAAGATCGATTAAGATTCAGCACAGTGAAGATAATACACAAGACATTATGTGTTTGCAGTATACACATAAATACTGAAATCGGTCTCCCAGGTACAAAGGAAAGCCATTGTACCGAGTAATCAAGGGCCCATCCAAAAGACATTAATATGTAAAATCCCAACGACTCTACGATGAGAGAGCCGTTAGCAGGTAGTTATACAGGACACTTGGAAGCCCCAAAACCCCTCCAGGGAGAACACCGACCGATTTAACAATGGGAGAAATATTAACAGGTACTCAGACACTTACGAGTAGCCCCGAAACCCATTAAGAACGGAGATCACCCATACAAGACATTTGAGCGCCAGACCCGAAACAAAAGAATGGACATTATAGTTGGACGGGAAACGGAAGATTTTGCACTATAATTGCAGGCTCCAAACCGTCCATCTTTCTCTTATCATCGTGGCTGCTCCTGTGCTCTTATCCGATCGATTCGTAACCTCGTGGCTGCTCCTGTGTACTCGTAGTTGGGCTCGCTCCTGCTTGCCTGTTGCCTCTTTTGAAAAGGACTGTTGAACTTTCTGATCCGTTCGGATCTACCTCGTGTCGCGTAACGAAGACCTATATTGGTAACCGGTATCGGAACCAAAAGGCCCGAGAAGAGATGAGATGAGATGAGATGAGATGAGAAGAGAGGAAGACCATATCCATCGCCACGGTCAGTAAATCCCGACCGCGCCTGTAGGTCGATTAGCCAAGTTTTCCTTGCCAGGAAGACTTCTTCGAACTTGTAACGAAACATATCGCATCGATGATATAACTGGACTGTGCTCAAAAGTACCTGTTAAACCAACCAACACAGGTCTTCATCACAGCAGACGTTCCAGCCTGCTAGCCGAAGCAGCAGAAGCAAGTAAACAAGTGGGACCAGGAGATCTCCTGACCGACACGTGGGTGCTGCGGTGAAAAACATCCGATCAGCTATTCGGAATTTCTCCGAGTTATCACGAGTGGTGAGCATGAGTCTCGAAATCCTACGAATCTAGTTTAGGATAGATATTGATAGGGGAGGGTTTAAGGATTAAGGATATTTGTAATGTGTGCCCCTATTTACTATGTGCCGTTCGTTCCTCGTTTCCCTAAGATCGACTATATAACTGTTTGTAAGATTGTACTGTCATTAATCTGTGCTTATGACATGTATTTCATAATCTTAAGTATCATGCAATAAAGATTTTCCATTTCGTACCATTCAAACTGAGTCTACATGAGTTTCATCTCCATTACTGCTCTCGCATCTAAGTCCAGTGTCTAGAACCGTAAGGGAGAGTGATTCGAACCACTCACCGGTGTGTCTAGTGTTCCCAGACTGGCTGGAGACCAGAACAGGCAACAAGGCCTAGACCCGCACTGACATACAGGCTGCACAGAGCCGCGTGAATCTCACAGGCTGCGAGACACGCAGGGTCAGGAATCCCTTACACTGTGTTATAGTATAACACTCACTGTGATATTCTATAACACTCACTGTGATATTCTATAACACTCTCTGTGATATTTTATAACACTCACTATGATAATCTATGACACTCACTGTGATATTCTATAAAACTCACTGTGATATTCTGTAACACTCACTGTGATATTCTATAACTCTATGTGTGATATTCTATAACAATCTCTGTGATATTCTATAACACTCACTGTGATATTCTATAACTCTCCCTGTGATATTCTATAACACTCACTGCGATATTCTATAACAATCACTGTGATATTCTGTAACACTCACTGTGATATTTTGTTTTACTCACTGTGATATTCTATAACTCTCACTGTGATATTCTATAACACTCACTGTTTTATACTATAACACTCACTGTGATATTTTATAACACTCACTGTGATATTCTATAACACTCACTGTGTTATAGTATAACACTCACTGTGATATTCTATAACACTCACTATGATAATCTATGACACTCACTGTGATATTCTATAAAACTCACTGTGATATTCTGTAACACTCACTGTGATATTCTATAACTCTATGTGTGATATTCTATAACAATCTCTGTGATATTCCACAACACTCACTGTGATATTCTATAACTCTCACTGTGATATTCTATAACACTCACTGTGATATTCTATAACACTCACTATGATATTCTATAACACTCACTATGATATTCTATAACACTCACTGTGATATTCTATAACACTCATTGTGATATTCTATAACACTCACTATGATATTCTATAACACTCACTGTGATATTCTATAACACTCTCTGTGATATTCTATAACACTCACTATGATATTCTATAACACTCACTGTGATATTCTATAACACTCACTGTGATGTTCTATAACACTCTCTGTGATATTCTATAACACTCACTGTGATATTCTATAACACTCTCTGTGATATTCTATAACACTCACTATGATATTCTATAACACTCTCTGTGATATTCTATAACACTCACTGTGATATTCTATAACACTCTCTGTGATATTCTATAACACTCACTGAGATATTCTATAACACTCACTATGATATTCTATAACACTCACTGTGATATTCTATAACACTCACTATGATATTCTATAACACTCACTGTGATATTCTATAACACTCACTATGATATTCTATAACACTCACTGTGATATTCTATAACACTCACTGTGTTATAGTATAACACTCACTGTGATATTCTATAACACTCACTGTGATATTCTATAACACTCACTGTGATATTCTACAACACTCGCTGTTATATTCTATAACACTCACTATGATAATCTATGACACTCACTGTGATATTCTATAAAACTCACTATGATATTCTGTAACACTCACTGTGATATTCTATAACTCTATGTGTGATATTCTATAACAATCTCTGTGATATTCTATAACACTCACTGTGATATTGTATAACTCTCACTGTGATATTCTATAACACTCACTGTGATATTCTATAACACTCACTATGATATTTTATAACACTCACTATGATATTCTATAACACTCACTGTGATATTCTATAACGCTCATTGTGATATTCTATAACACTCACTCTGATATTCTATAACACTCACTGTGATATTCTATAACACTCCCTGTGATATTCTATAACACTCACTGTGATATTCTATAACACTCACTGTGATATTCTATAACACTCACTGTGATATTCTATAACACTCTCTGTGATATTCTATAACACTCACTGTGATATTCTATAACACTCTCTGTGATATTCTATAACACTCACTATGATATTCTATGACACTCACTGTGATATTCTATAAAACTCACTGTGATATTCTGTAACACTCACTGTGATATTCTATAACTCTATGTGTGATATTCTATAACAATCTCTGTGATATTCTATAACACTCACTGTGATATTCTATAACTCTCACTGTGATATTCTATAACACTCACTGTGATATTCTATAACACTCACTGTGATATTCTATAACACTCACTATGATATTCTATAACACTCACTGTGATATTCTATAACACTCACTATGATATTCTATAACACTCACTGTGATATTCTATAACACTCTCTGTGATATTCTATAACACTCACTGTTATATTCTATTACACTCACTATGATATTCTACAACACTCACTGTGATATTCTGTAACACTCTCTGTGATATTCTATAACACTCACTATGATATTCTATAACACTCACTGTGATGTTCTATAACACTCTCTGTGATATTCTATAACACTCACTATGATATTCTATAACACTCACTGTGATATTCTATTACACTCACTGTGATATTCTATAACACTCTCTGTGATATTCTATAACACTCACTGTGATATTCTATAACACTCTCTGTGATATTCTATAACACTCCCTATGATATTCTATAACACTCACTGTGATATTCTATAACAATCACTGTGATATTCTATGACACTCACTGTGATATTCTATAAAACTCACTGTGATATTCTGTAACACTCACTGTGATATTCTATAACTCTATGTGTGATATTCTATAACAATCTCTGTGATATTCTATAACACTCACTGTGATATTCTATAACACTCACTGTGATATTCTATAACACTCACTGTGATGTTCTATAACACTCTCTGTGATATTCTATAACACTCACTATGATAATCTATGACACTCACTGTGATATTCTATAAAACTCACTGTGATATTCTGTAACACTCACTGTGATATTCTATAACTCTATGTGTGATATTCTATAACAATCTCTGTGATATTCTATAACACTCACTGTGATATTCTATAACTCTCACTGTGATATTCTATTACACTCACTGTGATATTCTATAACACTCACTATGATATTCTATAACACTCACTATGATATTCTATAACACTCACTGTGATATTCTATAACACTCATTGTGATATTCTATAAAACTCACTATGATATTCTATAACACTCACTGTGATATTCTATAACACTCTCTGTGATATTCTATAACACTGACTATGATATTCTATAACACTCACTGTGATATTCTATAACACTCTCTGTGATATTCTATAACACTCACTGTGATATTCTATAACACTCTCTGTGATATTCTATAACACTCACTATGATATTCTATAACACTCACTGTGATATTCTATAACACTCTCTGTGATATTCTATAACACTCACTGTGATATTCTATAACACTCTCTGTGATATTCTATAACACTCACTATGATATTCTATAACACTCTCTGTGATATTCTATAACACTCACTGTGATATTCTGTTTTACTCACTGTGATATTCTATAACTCTCACTGTGATATTCTATAACACTCACTGTGTTATACTATAACACTCACTGTGATATTTTATAACACTCACTGTGATATTCTATAACACTCACTGTTGTAGAATTCGCAATATATCGCGATTTTATTAATAAGGAGAAAACACAGAGTTTCGTTCAAACAGCTTTTATTTCAGCAGAATGCTGACAGGTTTAAAGTGGACACAAGCAGCCTGTAAAATGGCCGCCGCACCTCGTGACAGAACATTCTAGACTTTTCAACAGGCAGACAAGATGGCGTTCCAATAAACATTTGTGCAAGATCGATTAAGATTCAGCACAGTGAAGATAATACACAAGACATTATGTGTTTGCAGTATACACATAAATACTGAAATCGGTCTCCCAGGTACAAAGGAAAGCCATTGTACCGAGTAATCAAGGGCCCATCCAAAAGACATTAATATGTAAAATCCCAACGACTCTACGATGAGAGAGCCGTTAGCAGGTAGTTATACAGGACACTTGGAAGCCCCAAAACCCCTCCAGGGAGAACACCGACCGATTTAACAATGGGAGAAATATTAACAGGTACTCAGACACTTACGAGTAGCCCCGAAACCCATTAAGAACGGAGATCACCCATACAAGACATTTGAGCGCCAGACCCGAAACAAAAGAATGGACATTATAGTTGGACGGGAAACGGAAGATTTTGCACTATAATTGCAGGCTCCAAACCGTCCATCTTTCTCTTATCATCGTGGCTGCTCCTGTGCTCTTATCCGATCGATTCGTAACCTCGTGGCTGCTCCTGTGTACTCGTAGTTGGGCTCGCTCCTGCTTGCCTGTTGCCTCTTTTGAAAAGGACTGTTGAACTTTCTGATCCGTTCGGATCTACCTCGTGTCGCGTAACGAAGACCTATATTGGTAACCGGTATCGGAACCAAAAGGCCCGAGAAGAGATGAGATGAGATGAGATGAGATGAGAAGAGAGGAAGACCATATCCATCGCCACGGTCAGTAAATCCCGACCGCGCCTGTAGGTCGATTAGCCAAGTTTTCCTTGCCAGGAAGACTTCTTCGAACTTGTAACGAAACATATCGCATCGATGATATAACTGGACTGTGCTCAAAAGTACCTGTTAAACCAACCAACACAGGTCTTCATCACAGCAGACGTTCCAGCCTGCTAGCCGAAGCAGCAGAAGCAAGTAAACAAGTGGGACCAGGAGATCTCCTGACCGACACGTGGGTGCTGCGGTGAAAAACATCCGATCAGCTATTCGGAATTTCTCCGAGTTATCACGAGTGGTGAGCATGAGTCTCGAAATCCTACGAATCTAGTTTAGGATAGATATTGATAGGGGAGGGTTTAAGGATTAAGGATATTTGTAATGTGTGCCCCTATTTACTATGTGCCGTTCGTTCCTCGTTTCCCTAAGATCGACTATATAACTGTTTGTAAGATTGTACTGTCATTAATCTGTGCTTATGACATGTATTTCATAATCTTAAGTATCATGCAATAAAGATTTTCCATTTCGTACCATTCAAACCGAGTCTACATGAGTTTCATCTCCATTACTGCTCTCGCATCTAAGTCCAGTGTCTAGAACCGTAAGGGAGAGTGATTCGAACCACTCACCGGTGTGTCTAGTGTTCCCAGACTGGCTGGAGACCAGAACAGGCAACAAGGCCTAGACCCGCACTGACATACAGGCTGCACAGAGCCGCGTGAATCTCACAGGCTGCGAGACACGCAGGGTCAGGAATCCCTTACACTGTGTTATAGTATAACACTCACTGTGATATTCTATAACACTCACTGTGATATTCTATAACACTCTCTGTGATATTTTATAACACTCACTATGATAATCTATGACACTCACTGTGATATTCTATAAAACTCACTGTGATATTCTGTAACACTCACTGTGATATTCTATAACTCTATGTGTGATATTCTATAACAATCTCTGTGATATTCTATAACACTCACTGTGATATTCTATAACTCTCCCTGTGATATTCTATAACACTCACTGCGATATTCTATAACACTCACTATGATATTCTATAACACTCACTATGATATTCTATAACACTCACTGTGATATTCTATAACACTCATTGTGATATTCTATAACACTCACTATGATATTCTATAACACTCACTGTGATATTCTATAACACTCTCTGTGATATTCTATAACACTCACTATGATATTCTATAACACTCACTGTGATATTCTATAACACTCACTGTGATATTCTATAACACTCTCTGTGATATTCTATAACACTCACTGTGATATTCTATAACACTCTCTGTGATATTCTATAACACTCACTATGATATTCTATAACACTCTCTGTGATATTCTATAACACTCACTGTGATATTCTATAACACTCTCTGTGATATTCTATAACACTCACTCTGTTATTCTATGACACTCACTGTGATATTCTATAACACTCACTGTGATATTCTATAACACTCACTGTGATATTCTATAAAACTCACTATGATATTCTATAACACTCACTGTGATATTCTATAACACTCACTATGATATTCTATGACACTCACTGTGATATTCTATAAAACTCACTGTGATATTCTATAACAATCTCTGTGATATTCTATAACACTCACTGTGATATTCTATAACTCTCACTGTGATATTCTATAACACTCACTGTGATATTCTATAACACTCACTGTGATATTCTATAACACTCACTATGATATTCTATAACACTCACTGTGATATTCTATAACACTCACTATGATATTCTATAACACTCACTGTGATATTCTATAACACTCTCTGTGATATTCTATAACACTCACTGTTATATTCTATTACACTCACTATGATATTCTACAACACTCACTGTGATATTCTGTAACACTCTCTGTGATATTCTATAACACTCACTATGATATTCTATAACACTCACTGTGATGTTCTATAACACTCTCTGTGATATTCTATAACACTCACTATGATATTCTATAACACTCACTGTGATATTCTATTACACTCACTGTGATATTCTATAACACTCTCTGTGATATTCTATAACACTCACTGTGATATTCTATAACACTCTCTGTGATATTCTATAACACTCACTATGATATTCTATAACACTCACTGTGATATTCTATAACAATCACTGTGATATTCTATGACACTCACTGTGATATTCTATAAAACTCACTGTGATATTCTGTAACACTCACTGTGATATTCTATAACTCTATGTGTGATATTCTATAACAATCTCTGTGATATTCTATAACACTCACTGTGATATTCTATAACACTCACTGTGATATTCTATAACACTCACTGTGATGTTCTATAACACTCTCTGTGATATTCTATAACACTCACTATGATAATCTATGACACTCACTGTGATATTCTATAAAACTCACTGTGATATTCTGTAACACTCACTGTGATATTCTATAACTCTATGTGTGATATTCTATAACAATCTCTGTGATATTCTATAACACTCACTGTGATATTCTATAACTCTCACTGTGATATTCTATTACACTCACTGTGATATTCTATAACACTCACTATGATATTCTATAACACTCACTATGATATTCTATAACACTCACTGTGATATTCTATAACACTCATTGTGATATTCTATAAAACTCACTATGATATTCTATAACACTCACTGTGATATTCTATAACACTCTCTGTGATATTCTATAACACTGACTATGATATTCTATAACACTCACTGTGATATTCTATAACACTCTCTGTGATATTCTATAACACTCACTGTGATATTCTATAACACTCTCTGTGATATTCTATAACACTCACTATGATATTCTATAACACTCACTGTGATATTCTATAACACTCTCTGTGATATTCTATAACACTCACTGTGATATTCTATAACACTCTCTGTGATATTCTATAACACTCACTATGATATTCTATAACACTCTCTGTGATATTCTATAACACTCACTGTGATATTCTGTTTTACTCACTGTGATATTCTATAACTCTCACTGTGATATTCTATAACACTCACTGTGTTATACTATAACACTCACTGTGATATTTTATAACACTCACTGTGATATTCTATAACACTCACTGTTGTAGAATTCGCAATATATCGCGATTTTATTAATAAGGAGAAAACACAGAGTTTCGTTCAAACAGCTTTTATTTCAGCAGAATGCTGACAGGTTTAAAGTGGACACAAGCAGCCTGTAAAATGGCCGCCGCACCTCGTGACAGAACATTCTAGACTTTTCAACAGGCAGACAAGATGGCGTTCCAATAAACATTTGTGCAAGATCGATTAAGATTCAGCACAGTGAAGATAATACACAAGACATTATGTGTTTGCAGTATACACATAAATACTGAAATCGGTCTCCCAGGTACAAAGGAAAGCCATTGTACCGAGTAATCAAGGGCCCATCCAAAAGACATTAATATGTAAAATCCCAACGACTCTACGATGAGAGAGCCGTTAGCAGGTAGTTATACAGGACACTTGGAAGCCCCAAAACCCCTCCAGGGAGAACACCGACCGATTTAACAATGGGAGAAATATTAACAGGTACTCAGACACTTACGAGTAGCCCCGAAACCCATTAAGAACGGAGATCACCCATACAAGACATTTGAGCGCCAGACCCGAAACAAAAGAATGGACATTATAGTTGGACGGGAAACGGAAGATTTTGCACTATAATTGCAGGCTCCAAACCGTCCATCTTTCTCTTATCATCGTGGCTGCTCCTGTGCTCTTATCCGATCGATTCGTAACCTCGTGGCTGCTCCTGTGTACTCGTAGTTGGGCTCGCTCCTGCTTGCCTGTTGCCTCTTTTGAAAAGGACTGTTGAACTTTCTGATCCGTTCGGATCTACCTCGTGTCGCGTAACGAAGACCTATATTGGTAACCGGTATCGGAACCAAAAGGCCCGAGAAGAGATGAGATGAGATGAGATGAGATGAGAAGAGAGGAAGACCATATCCATCGCCACGGTCAGTAAATCCCGACCGCGCCTGTAGGTCGATTAGCCAAGTTTTCCTTGCCAGGAAGACTTCTTCGAACTTGTAACGAAACATATCGCATCGATGATATAACTGGACTGTGCTCAAAAGTACCTGTTAAACCAACCAACACAGGTCTTCATCACAGCAGACGTTCCAGCCTGCTAGCCGAAGCAGCAGAAGCAAGTAAACAAGTGGGACCAGGAGATCTCCTGACCGACACGTGGGTGCTGCGGTGAAAAACATCCGATCAGCTATTCGGAATTTCTCCGAGTTATCACGAGTGGTGAGCATGAGTCTCGAAATCCTACGAATCTAGTTTAGGATAGATATTGATAGGGGAGGGTTTAAGGATTAAGGATATTTGTAATGTGTGCCCCTATTTACTATGTGCCGTTCGTTCCTCGTTTCCCTAAGATCGACTATATAACTGTTTGTAAGATTGTACTGTCATTAATCTGTGCTTATGACATGTATTTCATAATCTTAAGTATCATGCAATAAAGATTTTCCATTTCGTACCATTCAAACCGAGTCTACATGAGTTTCATCTCCATTACTGCTCTCGCATCTAAGTCCAGTGTCTAGAACCGTAAGGGAGAGTGATTCGAACCACTCACCGGTGTGTCTAGTGTTCCCAGACTGGCTGGAGACCAGAACAGGCAACAAGGCCTAGACCCGCACTGACATACAGGCTGCACAGAGCCGCGTGAATCTCACAGGCTGCGAGACACGCAGGGTCAGGAATCCCTTACACTGTGTTATAGTATAACACTCACTGTGATATTCTATAACACTCACTGTGATATTCTATAACACTCTCTGTGATATTTTATAACACTCACTATGATAATCTATGACACTCACTGTGATATTCTATAAAACTCACTGTGATATTCTGTAACACTCACTGTGATATTCTATAACTCTATGTGTGATATTCTATAACAATCTCTGTGATATTCTATAACACTCACTGTGATATTCTATAACTCTCCCTGTGATATTCTATAACACTCACTGCGATATTCTATAACAATCACTGTGATATTCTGTAACACTCACTGTGATATTTTGTTTTACTCACTGTGATATTCTATAACTCTCACTGTGATATTCTATAACACTCACTGTTTTATACTATAACACTCACTGTGATATTTTATAACACTCACTGTGATATTCTATAACACTCACTGTGTTATAGTATAACACTCACTGTGATATTCTATAACACTCACTATGATAATCTATGACACTCACTGTGATATTCTATAAAACTCACTGTGATATTCTGTAACACTCACTGTGATATTCTATAACTCTATGTGTGATATTCTATAACAATCTCTGTGATATTCCACAACACTCACTGTGATATTCTATAACTCTCACTGTGATATTCTATAACACTCACTGTGATATTCTATAACACTCACTATGATATTCTATAACACTCACTATGATATTCTATAACACTCACTGTGATATTCTATAACACTCATTGTGATATTCTATAACACTCACTATGATATTCTATAACACTCACTGTGATATTCTATAACACTCACTGTGATATTCTATAACACTCACTGTGATGTTCTATGACACTCTCTGTGATATTCTATAACACTCACTGTGATATTCTATAACACTCTCTGTGATATTCTATAACACTCACTATGATATTCTATAACACTCTCTGTGATATTCTATAACACTCACTGTGATATTCTATAACACTCTCTGTGATATTCTATAACACTCACTGAGATATTCTATAACACTCACTATGATATTCTATAACACTCACTGTGATATTCTATAACACTCACTATGATATTCTATAACACTCACTGTGATATTCTATAACACTCACTATGATATTCTATAACACTCACTGTGATATTCTATAACACTCACTGTGTTATAGTATAACACTCACTGTGATATTCTATAACACTCACTGTGATATTCTATAACACTCACTGTGATATTCTACAACACTCGCTGTTATATTCTATAACACTCACTATGATAATCTATGACACTCACTGTGATATTCTATAAAACTCACTATGATATTCTGTAACACTCACTGTGATATTCTATAACTCTATGTGTGATATTCTATAACAATCTCTGTGATATTCTATAACACTCACTGTGATATTGTATAACTCTCACTGTGATATTCTATAACACTCACTGTGATATTCTATAACACTCACTATGATATTCTATAACACTCACTATGATATTCTATAACACTCACTGTGATATTCTATAACGCTCATTGTGATATTCTATAACACTCACTCTGATATTCTATAACACTCACTGTGATATTCTATAACACTCCCTGTGATATTCTATAACACTCACTGTGATATTCTATAACACTCACTGTGATATTCTATAACACTCACTGTGATATTCTATAACACTCTCTGTGATATTCTATAACACTCACTGTGATATTCTATAACACTCTCTGTGATATTCTATAACACTCACTATGATATTCTATGACACTCACTGTGATATTCTATAAAACTCACTGTGATATTCTGTAACACTCACTGTGATATTCTATAACTCTATGTGTGATATTCTATAACAATCTCTGTGATATTCTATAACACTCACTGTGATATTCTATAACTCTCACTGTGATATTCTATAACACTCACTGTGATATTCTATAACACTCACTGTGATATTCTATAACACTCACTATGATATTCTATAACACTCACTGTGATATTCTATAACACTCACTATGATATTCTATAACACTCACTGTGATATTATATAACACTCTCTGTGATATTCTATAACACTCACTGTTATATTCTATTACACTCACTATGATATTCTACAACACTCACTGTGATATTCTGTAACACTCTCTGTGATATTCTATAACACTCACTATGATATTCTATAACACTCACTGTGATGTTCTATAACACTCTCTGTGATATTCTATAACACTCACTATGATATTCTATAACACTCACTGTGATATTCTATTACACTCACTGTGATATTCTATAACACTCTCTGTGATATTCTATAACACTCACTGTGATATTCTATAACACTCTCTGTGATATTCTATAACACTCACTATGATATTCTATAACACTCACTGTGATATTCTATAACAATCACTGTGATATTCTATGACACTCACTGTGATATTCTATAAAACTCACTGTGATATTCTGTAACACTCACTGTGATATTCTATAACTCTATGTGTGATATTCTATAACAATCTCTGTGATATTCTATAACACTCACTGTGATATTCTATAACACTCACTGTGATATTCTGTAACACTCACTGTGATGTTCTATAACACTCTCTGTGATATTCTATAACACTCACTATGATAATCTATGACACTCACTGAGATATTCTATAAAACTCACTGTGATATTCTGTAACACTCACTGTGATATTCTATAACTCTATGTGTGATATTCTATAACAATCTCTGTGATATTCTATAACACTCACTGTGATATTCTATAACTCTCACTGTGATATTCTATTACACTCACTGTGATATTCTATAACACTCACTATGATATTCTATAACACTCACTATGATATTCTATAACACTCACTGTGATATTCTATAACACTCATTGTGATATTCTATAAAACTCACTATGATATTCTATAACACTCACTGTGATATTCTATAACACTCTCTGTGATATTCTATAACACTGACTATGATATTCTATAACACTCACTGTGATATTCTATAACACTCTCTGTGATATTCTATAACACTCACTGTGATATTCTATAACACTCTCTGTGATATTCTATAACACTCACTATGATATTCTATAACACTCACTGTGATATTCTATAACACTCTCTGTGATATTCTATAACACTCACTGTGATATTCTATAACACTCTCTGTGATATTCTATAACACTCACTATGATATTCTATAACACTCTCTGTGATATTCTATAACACTCACTGTGATATTCTGTTTTACTCACTGTGATATTCTATAACTCTCACTGTGATATTCTATAACACTCACTGTGTTATACTATAACACTCACTGTGATATTTTATAACACTCACTGTGATATTCTATAACACTCACTGTTGTAGAATTCGCAATATATCGCGATTCTATTAATAAGGAGAAAACACAGAGTTTCGTTCAAACAGCTTTTATTTCAGCAGAATGCTGACAGGTTTAAAGTGGACACAAGCAGCCTGTAAAATGGCCGCCGCACCTCGTGACAGAACATTCTAGACTTTTCAACAGGCAGACAAGATGGCGTTCCAATAAACATTTGTGCAAGATCGATTAAGATTCAGCACAGTGAAGATAATACACAAGACATTATGTGTTTGCAGTATACACATAAATACTGAAATCGGTCTCCCAGGTACAAAGGAAAGCCATTGTACCGAGTAATCAAGGGCCCATCCAAAAGACATTAATATGTAAAATCCCAACGACTCTACGATGAGAGAGCCGTTAGCAGGTAGTTATACAGGACACTTGGAAGCCCCAAAACCCCTCCAGGGAGAACACCGACCGATTTAACAATGGGAGAAATATTAACAGGTACTCAGACACTTACGAGTAGCCCCGAAACCCATTAAGAACGGAGATCACCCATACAAGACATTTGAGCGCCAGACCCGAAACAAAAGAATGGACATTATAGTTGGACGGGAAACGGAAGATTTTGCACTATAATTGCAGGCTCCAAACCGTCCATCTTTCTCTTATCATCGTGGCTGCTCCTGTGCTCTTATCCGATCGATTCGTAACCTCGTGGCTGCTCCTGTGTACTCGTAGTTGGGCTCGCTCCTGCTTGCCTGTTGCCTCTTTTGAAAAGGACTGTTGAACTTTCTGATCCGTTCGGATCTACCTCGTGTCGCGTAACGAAGACCTATATTGGTAACCGGTATCGGAACCAAAAGGCCCGAGAAGAGATGAGATGAGATGAGATGAGATGAGAAGAGAGGAAGACCATATCCATCGCCACGGTCAGTAAATCCCGACCGCGCCTGTAGGTCGATTAGCCAAGTTTTCCTTGCCAGGAAGACTTCTTCGAACTTGTAACGAAACATATCGCATCGATGATATAACTGGACTGTGCTCAAAAGTACCTGTTAAACCAACCAACACAGGTCTTCATCACAGCAGACGTTCCAGCCTGCTAGCCGAAGCAGCAGAAGCAAGTAAACAAGTGGGACCAGGAGATCTCCTGACCGACACGTGGGTGCTGCGGTGAAAAACATCCGATCAGCTATTCGGAATTTCTCCGAGTTATCACGAGTGGTGAGCATGAGTCTCGAAATCCTACGAATCTAGTTTAGGATAGATATTGATAGGGGAGGGTTTAAGGATTAAGGATATTTGTAATGTGTGCCCCTATTTACTATGTGCCGTTCGTTCCTCGTTTCCCTAAGATCGACTATATAACTGTTTGTAAGATTGTACTGTCATTAATCTGTGCTTATGACATGTATTTCATAATCTTAAGTATCATGCAATAAAGATTTTCCATTTCGTACCATTCAAACCGAGTCTACATGAGTTTCATCTCCATTACTGCTCTCGCATCTAAGTCCAGTGTCTAGAACCGTAAGGGAGAGTGATTCGAACCACTCACCGGTGTGTCTAGTGTTCCCAGACTGGCTGGAGACCAGAACAGGCAACAAGGCCTAGACCCGCACTGACATACAGGCTGCACAGAGCCGCGTGAATCTCACAGGCTGCGAGACACGCAGGGTCAGGAATCCCTTACACTGTGTTATAGTATAACACTCACTGTGATATTCTATAACACTCACTGTGATATTCTATAACACTCTCTGTGATATTTTATAACACTCACTATGATAATCTATGACACTCACTGTGATATTCTATAAAACTCACTGTGATATTCTGTAACACTCACTGTGATATTCTATAACTCTATGTGTGATATTCTATAACAATCTCTGTGATATTCTATAACACTCACTGTGATATTCTATAACTCTCCCTGTGATATTCTATAACACTCACTGCGATATTCTATAACAATCACTGTGATATTCTGTAACACTCACTGTGATATTTTGTTTTATTCACTGTGATATTCTATAACTCTCACTGTGATATTCTATAACACTCACTGTTTTATACTATAACACTCACTGTGATATTTTATAACACTCACTGTGATATTCTATAACACTCACTGTGTTATAGTATAACACTCACTGTGATATTCTATAACACTCACTAGGATAATCTATGACACTCACTGTGATATTCTATAAAACTCACTGTGATATTCTGTAACACTCACTGTGATATTCTATAACTCTATGTGTGATATTCTATAACAATCTCTGTGATATTCCACAACACTCACTGTGATATTCTATAACTCTCACTGTGATATTCTATAACACTCACTGTGATATTCTATAACACTCACTATGATATTCTATAACACTCACTATGATATTCTATAACACTCACTGTGATATTCTATAACACTCATTGTGATATTCTATAACACTCACTATGATATTCTATAACACTCACTGTGATATTCTATAACACTCTCTGTGATATTCTATAACACTCACTATGATATTCTATAACACTCACTGTGATATTCTATAACACTCACTGTGATATTCTATAACACTCTCTGTGATATTCTATAACACTCACTGTGATATTCTATAACACTCTCTGTGATATTCTATTACACTCACTATGATATTCTATAACACTCTCTGTGATATTCTATAACACTCACTATGATATTCTATGACACTCACTGTGATATACTATAAAACTCACTGTGATATTCTGTACCACTCACTGTGATATTCTATAACTCTATGTGTGATATTCTATAACAATCTCTGTGATATTCTATAACACTCACTGTGATATTCTATAACTCTCACTGTGATATTCTATAACACTCACTGTGATATTCTATAACACTCACTGTGATATTCTATAACACTCACTATGATATTCTATAACACTCACTGTTATATTCTATAACACTCACTATGATATTCTATAACACTCACTGTGATATTCTATAACACTCTCTGTGATATTCTATAACACTCACTGTGATATTCTATTACACTCACTATGATATTCTACAACACTCACTGTGATATTCTATAACACTCTCTGTGATATTCTATAACACTCACTATGATATTCTATAACACTCACTGTGATGTTCTATAACACTCTCTGTGATATTCTATATCACTCACTATGATATTCTATAACACTCACTGTGATATTCTATAACACTCACTGTAATATTCTATAACACTCTCTGTGATATTCTATAACACTCACTGTGATATTCTATAACACTCTCTGTGATATTCTATAACACTCACTATGATATTCTATAACACTCACTGTGATATTCTATAACAATCACTGTGATATTCTATGACACTCACTGTGATATCCTATAACATTCACTGTGATATTCTATAACACTCACTGTGATATTCTATAACAATCACTGTGGTATTCTATAACAATCACTGTGATATTCTGTAACACTCACTGAGTTATTCTGTTTTACTCACTGTGATATTCTATAACTCTCACTGTGATATTCTATAACACTCACTGTGTTATACTATAACACTCACTGTGATATTTTATAACACTCACTGTGATATTCTATAACACTCACTGTTGTAGAATTCGCAATATATCGCGATTTTATTAATAAGGAGAAAACACAGAGTTTCGTTCAAACAGCTTTTATTTCAGCAGAATGCTGACAGGTTTAAAGTGGACACAAGCAGCCTGTAAAATGGCCGCCGCACCTCGTGACAGAACATTCTAGACTTTTCAACAGGCAGACAAGATGGCGTTCCAATAAACATTTGTGCAAGATCGATTAAGATTCAGCACAGTGAAGATAATACACAAGACATTATGTGTTTGCAGTATACACATAAATACTGAAATCGGTCTCCCAGGTACAAAGGAAAGCCATTGTACCGAGTAATCAAGGGCCCATCCAAAAGACATTAATATGTAAAATCCCAACGACTCTACGATGAGAGAGCCGTTAGCAGGTAGTTATACAGGACACTTGGAAGCCCCAAAACCCCTCCAGGGAGAACACCGACCGATTTAACAATGGGAGAAATATTAACAGGTACTCAGACACTTACGAGTAGCCCCGAAACCCATTAAGAACGGAGATCACCCATACAAGACATTTGAGCGCCAGACCCTAAACAAAAGAATGGACATTATAGTTGGACGGGAAACGGAAGATTTTGCACTATAATCGCAGGCTCCAAACCGTCCATCTTTCTCTTATCATCGTGGCTGCTCCTGTGCTCTTATCCGATCGATTCGTAACCTCGTGGCTGCTCCTGTGTACTCGTAGTTGGGCTCGCTCCTGCTTGCCTGTTGCCTCTTTTGAAAAGGACTGTTGAACTTTCTGATCCGTTCGGATCTACCTCGTGTCGCGTAACGAAGACCTATATTGGTAACCGGTATCGGAACCAAAAGGCCCGAGAAGAGATGAGATGAGATGAGATGAGATGAGAAGAGAGGAAGACCATATCCATCGCCACGGTCAGTAAATCCCGACCGCGCCTGTAGGTCGATTAGCCAAGTTTTCCTTGCCAGGAAGACTTCTTCGAACTTGTAACGAAACATATCGCATCGATGATATAACTGGACTGTGCTCAAAAGTACCTGTTAAACCAACCAACACAGGTCTTCATCACAGCAGACGTTCCAGCCTGCTAGCCGAAGCAGCAGAAGCAAGTAAACAAGTGGGACCAGGAGATCTCCTGACCGACACGTGGGTGCTGCGGTGAAAAACATCCGATCAGCTATTCGGAATTTCTCCGAGTTATCACGAGTGGTGAGCATGAGTCTCGAAATCCTACGAATCTAGTTTAGGATAGATATTGATAGGGGAGGGTTTAAGGATTAAGGATATTTGTAATGTGTGCCCCTATTTACTATGTGCCGTTCGTTCCTCGTTTCCCTAAGATCGACTATATAACTGTTTGTAAGATTGTACTGTCATTAATCTGTGCTTATGACATGTATTTCATAATCTTAAGTATCATGCAATAAAGATTTTCCATTTCGTACCATTCAAACCGAGTCTACATGAGTTTCATCTCCATTACTGCTCTCGCATCTAAGTCCAGTGTCTAGAACCGTAAGGGAGAGTGATTCGAACCACTCACAGGTGTGTCTAGTGTTCCCAGACTGGCTGGAGACCAGAACAGGCAACAAGGCCTAGACCCGCACTGACATACAGGCTGCACAGAGCCGCGTGAATCTCACAGGCTGCGAGACACGCAGGGTCAGGAATCACTTACACTGTGTTATAGTATAACACTCACTGTGATATTCTATAACACTCACTGTGATATTCTATAACACTCTCTGTGATATTCTATAACACTCACTATGATAATCTATGACACTCACTGTGATATTCTATAAAACTCACTGTGATATTCTGTAACACTCACTGTGATATTCTATAACTCTATGTGTGATATTCTATAACAATCTCTGTGATATTCTATAACACTCACTGTGATATTCTATAACTCTCCCTGTGATATTCTATAACACTCACTGCGATATTCTATAACACTCACTATGATATTCTATAACACTCACTATGATATTCTATAACACTCACTGTGATATTCTATAACACTCATTGTGATATTCTATAACACTCACTATGATATTCTATAACACTCACTGTGATATTCTATAACACTCTCTGTGATATTCTATAACACTCACTATGATATTCTATAACACTCACTGTGATATTCTATAACACTCACTGTGATATTCTATAACACTCTCTGTGATATTCTATAACACTCACTGTGATATTCTATAACACTCTCTGTGATATTCTATAACACTCACTATGATATTCTATAACACTCTCTGTGATATTCTATAACACTCACTGTGATATTCTATAACACTCTCTGTGATATTCTATAACACTCACTCTGTTATTCTATGACACTCACTGTGATATTCTATAACACTCACTGTGATATTCTATAACACTCACTGTGATATTCTATAAAACTCACTATGATATTCTATAACACTCACTGTGATATTCTATAACACTCACTATGATATTCTATGACACTCACTGTGATATTCTATAAAACTCACTGTGATATTCTATAACAATCTCTGTGATATTCTATAACACTCACTGTGATATTCTATAACTCTCACTGTGATATTCTATAACACTCACTGTGATATTCTATAACACTCACTGTGATATTCTATAACACTCACTATGATATTCTATAACACTCACTGTGATATTCTATAACACTCACTGTGATATTCTATAAAACTCACTATGATATTCTATAACACTCACTGTGATATTCTATAACACTCTCTGTGATATTCTATAACACTCACTATGATATTCTATAACACTCACTGTGATATTCTATAACACTCACTGTGATATTCTATAACACTCACTGTGATATTCTATAACACTCTCTGTGATATTCTATAACACTCTGTGATATTCTATAACACTCTCTGTGATATTCTATAACACTCACTATGATATTCTATAACACTCACTGTGATATTCTATAACACTCACTGTGATATTCTATAACACTCTCTGTGATATTCTATAACACTCACTGTGATATTCTATAACACTCTCTGTGATATTCTATAACACTCACTATGATATTCTATAACACTCACTGTGATATTCTATAACAATCACTGTGGTATTCTATAACAATCACTGTGATAATCTATAACAATCACTGTGATATTCTATGACACTCACTATGATATTCTATAACACTCACTGTGATATTCTATAAAACTCTCTGTGATATTCTATAACACTCACTATGATATTCTATAACACTCACTATGATATTCTATAACACTCACTGTGATATTCTATAACACTCACTGTGATATTCTATAACACTCTCTGTGATATTCTATAACACTCACTGTGATATTCTATAAAACTCAGTGTGATATTCTGTAACACTCACTGTGATATTCTATAACTCTATGAGTGATATTCTATAACAATCAACGTGATATTCTATAACACTCACTGTGATATTCTATAACTCTCACTGTGATATTCTAAAGCACTCACTGTGATATTCTATAACACTCACTGTGATATTCTATAACACTCACTATGATATTCTATAACACTCACTGTGATATTCTATAACACTCACTGTGATATTCTATAACACTCACTATGATATTCTATAACACTCACTGTGATATTCTATAACACTCTCTGTGATATTCTATAACACTCACTGTGATATTCTATTACACTCACTATGATATTCTATAACACTCACTGTGATATTCTATAAAACTCACTGTGATATTCTGTAACACTCACTGTGATATTTTATAACTCTATGTGTGATATTCTATAACAATCAACGTGATATTCTATAACACTCACTGTGATATTCTATAACTCTCACTGTGATATTCTATAACACTCACTGTGATATTCTATAACACTCACTGTGATATTCTATAACACTCACTATGATATTCTATAACACTCACTGTGATATTCTATAACACTCACTGTGATATTCTATAACACTCACTATGATATTCTATAACACTCACTGTGATATTCTATAACACTCACTGTGATATTCTATAACACTCTCTGTGATATTCTATAACACTTACTATGATATTCTATAACACTCTCTGTGATATTCTATAACACTCACTGTGATATTCTATAACACTCTCTGTGATATTCTATAACACTCACTATGTTATTCTATGACACTCACTGTGATATTCTATAAAACTCACTGTGATATTCTGTAACACTGACTGTGATATTCTATAACTCTATGTGTGATATTCTATAACAATCTCTGTGATATTCTATAACACTCACTGTGATATTCTATCACTCTCACTGTGATATTCTATAACACTCACTCTGATATTCTATAACACTCACTGTGATATTCTATAACACTCACTATGATATTCTATAACACTCACTGTGATATTCTATAACACTCACTCTGATATTTATATAACACTCACTGTGATATTCTATAACACTCTCTGTGATATTCTATAACACTCACTGTGATATTCTATTACACTCACGATGATATTCTATAACACTCACTGTGATATTCTATAACACTCTCTGTGATATTCTATAACACTCACTGTGATATTCTATTACACTCACTATGATATTCTATAACACTCACTGTGATATTCTATAAAACTCACTGTGATATTCTGTAACACTCACTGTGATATTTTATAACTCTATGTGTGATATTCTATAACAATCAACGTGATATTCTATAACACTCACTGTGATATTCTATAACTCTCACTGTGATATTCTATAACACTCACTGTGATATTCTATAACACTCACTGTGATATTCTATAACACTCACTATGATATTCTATAACACTCACTGTGATATTCTATAACACTCACTGTGATATTCTATAACACTCACTATGATATTCTATAACACTCACTGTGATATTCTATAACACTCACTGTGATATTCTATAACACTCTCTGTGATATTCTATAACACTTACTATGATATTCTATAACACTCTCTGTGATATTCTATAACACTCACTGTGATATTCTATAACACTCTCTGTGATATTCTATAACACTCACTATGTTATTCTATGACACTCACTGTGATATTCTATAAAACTCACTGTGATATTCTGTAACACTGACTGTGATATTCTATAACTCTATGTGTGATATTCTATAACAATCTCTGTGATATTCTATAACACTCACTGTGATATTCTATAACTCTCACTGTGATATTCTATAACACTCACTCTGATATTCTATAACACTCACTGTGATATTCTATAACACTCACTATGATATTCTATAACACTCACTGTGATATTCTATAACACTCACTCTGATATTTATATAACACTCACTGTGATATTCTATAACACTCTCTGTGATATTCTATAACACTCACTGTGATATTCTATTACACTCACGATGATATTCTATAACACTCACTGTGATATTCTATAACACTCTCTGTGATATTCTATAACACTCACTATGATATTCTATAACACTCACTGTGATATTCTATAACACTCTCTGTGATATTCTATAACACTCACTATGATATTCTATGACACTCACTGTGATATTCTATAAAACTCACTGTGATATTCTGTAACACTCACTGTGATATTCTATAACTCTATGTGTGATATTCTATAACAATCTCTGTGATATTCTATAACACTCACTGTGATATTCTATAACTCTCACTGTGATATTCTATAACACTCACTGTGATATTCTATAACACTCTCTGTGATATTCTATAACACTCTCTGTGATATTCTATAACACTCTCTGTGATATTCTATAACACTCACTATGATATTCTATAACACTCACTGTGATATTCTATAACACTCACTGTGATATTCTATAACACTCTCTGTGATATTCTATAACACTCACTGTGATATTCTATAACACTCTCTGTGATATTCTATAACACTCACTATGATATTCTATAACACTCACTGTGATATTCTATAACAATCACTGTGATATTCTATGACACTCACTGTGATATCCTATAACATTCACTGTGATATTCTGTAACACTCAATGTGATATTCTGCTTTACTCACTGTGATATTCTATAACTCTCACTGTGATATTCTATAACACTCACTGTGTTATACTATAACACTCACTGTGATATTCTATAACAATCACTGTGATATTCTGTAACACTCAATGTGATATTCTGTTTTACTCACTGTGATATTCTATAACTCTCACTGTGATATTCTATAACACTCACTGTGTTATACTATAACACTCACTGTGATATTTTATAACACTCACTGTGATATTCTATAACACTCACTGTGTTATAGTATGACACTCACTGTGATATTCTATAACACTCACTGTGATATTCTATAACACTCTCTGTGATATTCTATAACACTCACTATGATATTCTATGACACTCACTGTGATATTCTATGAAACTCACTGTGATATTCTGTAACACTCACTGTGATATTCTATAACTCTATGTGTGATATTCTATAACAATCTCTGTGATATTCTATAACACTCACTGTGATATTCTATAACACTCACTGTGATATTCTATAACACTCACTATGATATTCTATAACACTCACTGTGATATTCTATAACACTCACTGTGATATTTTATAAAACTCACTATGATATTCTATAACACTCACTGTGATATTCTATAACACTCTCTGTGATATTCTATAACACTCACTATGATATTCTATAACACTCACTGTGATATTCTATAACACTCACTGTGATATTCTATAACACTCACTGTGATATTCTATAACACTCTCTGTGATATTCTATAACACTCTCTGTGATATTCTATAACACTCTCTGTGATATTCTATAACACTCACTATGATATTCTATAACTCTATGTGTGATATTCTATAACAATCTCTGTGATATTCTATAACACTCACTGTGATATTCTATAACACTCACTGTGATATTCTATAACACTCTCTGTGATATTCTATAACACTCACTATGATATTCTATAACACTCACTGTGATACTCTATAACAATCACTGATATTCTATGACACTCGCTGTGATATTCTATAACAATCACTGTGGTATTCTATAACAATCACTGTGATAATCTATAACAATCACTGTGATATTCTATGACACTCACTGTGATATCCTATAACATTCACTGTGATATTCTATAACACTCACTGTGATATTCTATAACAATCACTGTGATATTTTATAACACTCACTGTGATATTCTATAACACTCACTGTGATATTCTATAACACTCGCTGTGATATTCTATAACACTCACTGTGATATTCTATAACTCTCACTGTGATATTCTATAACACTCACTGTGATATTCTATAACACTCACTGTGATATTCTATAAAACTCTCTGTGATATTCTATAACACTCACTATGATATTCTATAACACTCACTGTGATATTCTGTAACACTCTCTGTGATATTCTATAACACTCACTATGATATTCTATAACACTCACTATGATATTCTATAACACTCACTGTGATATTCTATAACACTCACTGTGATATTCTATAAAACTCACTGTGATATTCTGTAACACTCACTGTGATATTCTATAACTCTATGTGTGATATTCTATAACAATCAACGTGATATTCTATAACACTCACTGTGATATTCTATAACTCTCACTGTGATATTCTATAACACTCACTGTGATATTCTATAACACTCACTGTGATATTCTATAACACTCACTATGATATTCTATAACACTCACTGTGATATTCTATAACACTCACTGTGATATTCTATAACACTCACTATGATATTCTATAACACTCACTGTGATATTCTATAACACTCTCTGTGATATTCTATAACACTCTCTGTGATATTCTATAACTCTCACTGTGATATTCTATAACACTCACTGTGATATTCTATAACACTCACTGTGATATTCTATAACACTCACTATGATATTCTATAACACTCACTGTGATATTCTATAACACTCACTGTGATATTCTATAACACTCACTATGATATTCTATAACACTCACTGTGATATTCTATAACACTCTCTGTGATATTCTATAACACTCTCTGTGATATTCTATAACACTCACTGTGATATTCTATTACACTCACTATGATATTCTATAACACTCACTATGATATTCTATAACACTCACTATGATATTCTATAACACTCACTGTGATATTCTATAACACTCTCTGTGATATTCTATAACACTCACTGTGATATTCTATAAAACTCACTGTGATATTCTGTAACACTCACTGTGATATTCTATAACTCTATGTGTGATATTCTATAACAATCAACGTGATATTCTATAACTCTCACTGTGATATTCTATAACTCTGACTGTGATATTCTATAACACTCACTATGATATTCTATAACACTCACTGTGATATTCTATAACACTCTCTGTGATATTCTATAACACTCACTGTGATATTCTGTTACACTCACTATGATATTCTATAACACTCACTGTGATATTCTATAACACTCTATGTGATATTCTGTAACACTCACTATGATATTCTATAACACTCACTATGATATTCTATAACACTCACTGTGATGTTCTATAACACTCTCTGTGATATTCTATAACACTCACTATGATATTCTATAAACCTCACTATGATGTTCTATAACACTCTCTGTGATATTCTATAACACTCACTATGATATTCTATAACACTCACTGTGATATTCTATAACACTCTATGTGATATTCTATAACACTCTCTCTGATATTCTATAACACTCACTGTGATATTCTATAAAACTCACTGTGATATTCTGTAACACTCACTGTGTTATTCTATAACTCTATGTGTGATATTCTATAACACTCACTGTGATATTCTATAACACTCGCTGTGATATTCTATAACACTCACTGTGATATTCTATAACTCTCACTGTGATATTCTATAACACTCACTGTGATATTCTATAACACTCACTGTGATATTCTATAAAACTCTCTGTGATATTCTATAACACTCACTATGATATTCTATAACACTCACTGTGATATTCTGTAACACTCTCTGTGATATTCTATAACACTCACTATGATATTCTATAACACTCACTATGATATTCTATAACACTCACTGTGATATTCTATAACACTCTCTGTGATATTCTATAACACTCACTGTGATATTCTATAAAACTCACTGTGATATTCTGTAACACTCACTGTGATATTCTATAACTCTATGTGTGATATTCTATAACAATCACTGTGATATTCTATAACACTCACTGTGATATTCTATAACTCTCACTGTGATATTCTATAACACTCACTGTGATATTCTATAACACTCACTGTGATATTCTATAACACTCACTATGATATTCTATAACACTCACTGTGATATTCTATAACACTCACTGTGATATTCTATAACACTCACTATGATATTCTATAACACTCACTGTGATATTCTATAACACTCTCTGTGATATTCTATAACACTCTCTGTGATATTCTATAACTCTCACTGTGATATTCTATAACACTCACTGTGATATTCTATAACACTCACTGTGATATTCTATAACACTCACTATGATATTCTATAACACTCACTGTGATATTCTATAACACTCACTGTGATATTCTATAACACTCACTATGATATTCTATAACACTCACTGTGATATTCTATAACACTCTCTGTGATATTCTATAACACTCTCTGTGATATTCTATAACACTCACTGTGATATTCTATTACACTCACTATGATATTCTATAACACTCACTATGATATTCTATAACACTCACTATGATATTCTATAACACTCACTGTGATATTCTATAACACTCTCTGTGATATTCTATAACACTCACTGTGATATTCTATAAAACTCACTGTGATATTCTGTAACACTCACTGTGATATTCTATAACTCTATGTGTGATATTCTATAACAATCAACGTGATATTCTATAACACTCACTGTGATATTCTATAACTCTGACTGTGATATTCTATAACACTCACTATGATATTCTATAACACTCACTGTGATATTCTATAACACTCTCTGTGATATTCTATAACACTCACTGTGATATTCTGTTACACTCACTATGATATTCTATAACACTCACTGTGATATTCTATAACACTCTATGTGATATTCTGTAACACTCACTATGATATTCTATAACACTCACTATGATATTCTATAACACTCACTGTGATGTTCTATAACACTCTCTGTGATATTCTATAACACTCACTATGATATTCTATAACACTCACTATGATGTTCTATAACACTCTCTGTGATATTCTATAACACTCACTATGATATTCTATAACACTCACTGTGATATTCTATAACACTCTATGTGATATTCTATAACACTCTCTCTGATATTCTATAACACTCACTGTGATATTCTATAAAACTCACTGTGATATTCTGTAACACTCACTGTGTTATTCTATAACTCTATGTGTGATATTCTATAACACTCACTGTGATATTCTATAACACTCGCTGTGATATTCTATAACACTCACTGTGATATTCTATAACTCTCACTGTGATATTCTATAACACTCACTGTGATATTCTATAACACTCACTGTGATATTCTATAACACTCTCTGTGATATTCTATAACACTCACTATGATATTCTATAACACTCACTGTGATATTCTATAACACTCTCTGTGATATTCTATAACACTCACTATGATATTCTATAACACTCACTATGATATTCTATAACACTCACTGTGATATTCTATAACACTCTCTGTGATATTCTATAACACTCACTGTGATATTCTATAAAACTCACTGTGATATTCTGTAACACTCACTGTGATATTCTATAACTCTATGTGTGATATTCTATAACAATCAACGTGATATTCTATAACACTCACTGTGATATTCTATAACTCTCACTGTGATATTCTATAACACTCACTGTGATATTCTATAACACTCACTGTGATATTCTATAACACTCACTATGATATTCTATAACACTCACTGTGATATTCTATAACACTCACTGTGATATTCTATAACACTCACTATGATATTCTATAACACTCACTGTGATATTCTATAACACTCTCTGTGATATTCTATAACACTCTCTGTGATATTCTATAACTCTCACTGTGATATTCTATAACACTCACTGTGATATTCTATAACACTCACTGTGATATTCTATAACACTCACTATGATATTCTATAACACTCACTGTGATATTCTATAACACTCACTGTGATATTCTATAACACTCACTATGATATTCTATAACACTCACTGTGATATTCTATAACACTCTCTGTGATATTCTATAACACTCTCTGTGATATTCTATAACACTCACTGTGATATTCTATTACACTCACTATGATATTCTATAACACTCACTATGATATTCTATAACACTCACTATGATATTCTATAACACTCACTGTGATATTCTATAACACTCTCTGTGATATTCTATAACACTCACTGTGATATTCTATAAAACTCACTGTGATATTCTGTAACACTCACTGTGATATTCTATAACTCTATGTGTGATATTCTATAACAATCAACGTGATATTCTATAACACTCACTGTGATATTCTATAACTCTGACTGTGATATTCTATAACACTCACTATGATATTCTATAACACTCACTGTGATATTCTATAACACTCTCTGTGATATTCTATAACACTCACTGTGATATTCTGTTACACTCACTATGATATTCTATAACACTCACTGTGATATTCTATAACACTCTATGTGATATTCTGTAACACTCACTATGATATTCTATAACACTCACTATGATATTCTATAACACTCACTGTGATGTTCTATAACACTCTCTGTGATATTCTATAACACTCACTATGATATTCTATAACACTCACTATGATATTCTATAACACTCTCTGTGATATTCTATAACACTCACTATGATATTCTATAACACTCACTGTGATATTCTATAACACTCTATGTGATATTCTATAACACTCTCTCTGATATTCTATAACACTCACTGTGATATTCTATAAAACTCACTGTGATATTCTGTAACACTCACTGTGTTATTCTATAACTCTATGTGTGATATTCTATAACACTCACTGTGATATTCTATAACACTCACTGTGATATTCTATAACACTCTCTGTGATATTCTATAACACTCACTGTGATATTCTATAACACTCTCTGTGATATTCTATAACACTCACTATGATATTCTATAACACTCACTGTGATATTCTATAACTCTATGTGTGATATTCTATAACAATCTCTGTGATATTCTATAACACTCACTGTGATATTCTATAACTCTCACTGTGATATTCTATAACACTCACTGTGATATTCTATAACACTCACCGTGATATTCTATAACACTCACTATGATATTCTATAACACTCACTGTGATATTCTATAACACTCACTGTGATATTCTATAACACTCACTATGATATTCTATAACACTCACTGTGATATTCTATAACACTCTCTGTGATATTCTATAACACTCACTATGATATTCTATAACATTCACTGTGATATTCTATAACACTCACTGTGATATTCTATAACACTCACTGTGATATTCTATAACACTCTCTGTGATATTCTATAACACTCTCTGTGATATTCTATAACACTCTCTGTGATATTCTATAACACTCACTATGATATTCTATAACACTCACTGTGATATTCTATAACACTCACTGTGATATTCTATAACACTCTCTGTGATATTCTATAACACTCACTGTGATATTCTATAACACTCTCTGTGATATTCTATAACACTCACTATGATATTCTATAACACTCACTGTGATAATCTATAACAATCACTGTGATATTCTATGACACTCACTGTGATATCCTATAACATTCACTGTGATATTCTATAACACTCACTGTGATATTCTATAACAATCACTGTGGTATTCTATAACAATCACTGTGATATTCTATAACTCTCACTGTGATATTCTATAACACTCACTGTGTTATACTATAACACTCACTGTGATATTTTATAACACTCACTGTGATATTCTATAACACTCACTGTGTTATAGTATAACACTCACTGTGATATTCTATAACACTCACTGTGATATTCTATGACACTCACTGTGATATTCTATAAAACTTACTGTGATATTCTGTAACACTCACTGTGATATTCTATAACTCTATGTGTGATATTCTATAACAATCTCTGTGATATTCTATAACACTCACTGTGATATTCTATAACTCTCTCTGTGATATTCTATAACACTCACTATGATATTCTATGACACTCACTGTGATATTCTATAAAACTCACTGTGATATTCTGTAACACTCACTGTGATATTCTATAACTCTATGTGTGATATTCTATAACAATCTCTGTGATATTCTATAACACTCACTGTGATATTCTATAACTCTCACTGTGATATTCTATAACACTCACTGTGATATTCTATAACACTCACTGTGATATTCTATAACACTCACTATGATATTCTATAACACTCACTGTGATATTCTATAACACTCACTGTGATATTCTATAACACTCACTATGATATTCTATAACACTCACTGTGATATTCTATACCACTCTCTGTGATATTCTATAACACTCACTATGATATTCTATAACACTCACTGTGATATTCTATAACACTCTCTGTGATATTCTATAACACTCTCTGTGATATTCTATAACACTCTCTGTGATATTCTATAACACTCACTATGATATTCTATAACACTCACTGTGATATTCTATAACACTCACTGTGATATTCTATAACACTCTCTGTGATATTCTATAACACTCACTGTGATATTCTATAACACTCTCTGTGATATTCTATAACACTCACTATGATATTCTATAACACTCACTGTGATATTCTATAACAATCACTGTGATATTCTATGACACTCACTGTGATATTCTATAACATTCACTGTGATATTCTATAACACTCACTGTGATATTCTATAACAATCACTGTGGTATTCTATAACAATCACTGTGATATTCTGTAACACTCACTGTGATATTCTGTTTTACTCACTGTGATATTCTATAACTCTCACTGTGATATTCTATAACACTCACTGTGTTATACTTTTACACTCACTGTGATATTTTATAACACTCACTGTGATATTCTATAACACTCACTGTGTTATAGTAGAACACTCACTGTGATATTCTATTACTCTCTCTGTGATATTCTGTAATGCTCACTGTGATATTCTATTACTCTCTCTGTGATATTCTGTAATGCTCACTGTGACATTCTATAACTCTCACTGTGATATTCTATAACACTCACTGTGATATTCTATAACACTCACTGTGATATTCTATAACACTCACTGTGATATACTATAACACTCACTGTGATATTCTATAACACTCACTGTGATATTCTATAACACTCACTGTGATATTCAATTACTCTCACTGTGATATTCTGTAATGCTCACTGTGATATTCTATAACACTCACTGTGATATTCTATAACACTCACTGTGATATACTGTAACACTCACTGTGATATTCTGTAACACTCACTGTGATATTCTATAACACTCACTGTGATATTCAATTACTCTCACTGTGATATTCTGTAATGCTCACTGTGACATTCTATGATACTCACCGACTGTGTTTTTCGGTTTGATTTTCACCGACTGATTCTCTGATGAGTTGTATCGTAGCTTCATGCAAATGTTACTGGGTTCGTAGCCTTATCCCTGGACTAATGATCCGGAGACATGTGTTCAAATCCTAGCGCAGTTCGGGCATTGAAATTCAATTGAATCAATTAAAGACGCTTGTATCACTCATGGTGGCCATGAAACTTCCAGATTTTGGTTACAACTCATCTGATTCACTGATGTCCTTTAAGGAAGGAAACCTGTCATCCTTACCCATTCTGACCTATCTGTGGCTCTTAACTGCCCTCTGAAATGTCGTTCGGATGTGTCACACTTCTATGAAAAATTGCAGTAAGAATAAAACCAAACGGAGCACCCGCCTTCGACCTTGGCACCGGATTTGGACATGAGAAAGGCACACCCAAGCTAGTCGAACCTGCAAAGTCCGCCTCACTATCCTCTTCTGCCAAAATTGAGAGAGCTGTCCCACAGACTAGTAAAGCACAGCCTGACATAGTCATACTCACAGAATCATACCTCTCAGCCAACGTCCCAGATTCCTCCACCACCATCCCTGGGTATGTCGTGTCCCATCGTCAGGACAGACCCACCAGAAGTGATGAATCAGTGGTATACAGTTGGGAGGGAGTGGCCCTGGGAGTCCTCAATATTGACTCCAGACCCCATGTAGTTTCATGGCATCAGTTCAACCATGGGCAAGGAAACCTCCTGCTGATTACCACCACCACCTCCAAGTTCCCCTCCAAGACACACACCATCCTGACCTGGAAATATATTGCCGTTCCTTCATCATCGCTGGGTGAAAATCGTGGAACTCCCTCCCAATGTCCCGCAAGCTCTGTAAAGGTCCCATGCAGCAGGCGATCAGGCTTTTAAATAGAAAAACAGCGCATGTGCAGAATTTTGAATGACCAAACAAAATTAGAGGGAACATTGCTCCCTACTTAACAGCACTGTGGGAGCACCTTCACCACGCGGACTGCAGCGGTTCAAGAAGGCGGCTCACCACCACCTTCTCAAGGGCAATTAGGGATGGGCAATAAATGCCGGCCTTGACAGCGACACCCACATCCTGTGAATGAATAAAAAACTATGTCAGGGGTAAGGGGAACAGGGATAGAACAAAAGAGAAGGTCTGTGATAGGGTGGAAGGCAGAAGTGATTAAATGACAAAAGGATGATGGTGAAAGAGCGTAATTGGCCTGCAGCCTGAAATTTACAAGCAGTTACAACTGTCCTCTGATGGATCCCATTTATTTTTAAGTAGCTACAATTACTTGCACTTGGCTAATTGGAGCAACTTTCAGGTAACTTCCTTCTTGATTTCTACTGGCTCTGTGTAAGTTTGTGGAACTGTTTGGAAATTTCTAGAGTTAGTTAAAGTTGTTGAGGTGACAGGCAGTGGTGCTGCAAGTTGAGAAAGCCTTGCTTCTGACTTCAAGGTTCTGGTCAGACCACTTGATCCCAGTCATGGGTGCTCTGGTTGTCATCCCCCTTGGCCTGCAGCATGACAGGGAGATGGAGCAGAGGCAGCAAAGAAGGATAAGTTGCTCTCAGAATGAGGAGGAGGAGGGGGAGAAGGGCTCTCAGCAGGAGGCCTTACCCACCAAGGGTCTTCTGGGAGCAATTTTCTTCCCTCAACCTGAGCCAGGAGCAGTGCGTGAGGTGCCTATGCTTTACGAAGGAGGTGCTCACAGAACTCTGCCACCTCTTGCAACTAGACCTGCGGCACACACCAGGGCAAGGACAGCACTGCCTGTGGCTGTGAAGGTGACCGTGGCCCTGAATTCCTTCAGGTCGGGATCCTTCCAGGCTGCAACAGGTGACATCTGTAACATCTCCCAGTTCGCCATCCACTGCTGCATAAGAGAGTTGACAAAAGCTCTATATGCCAGGAGAGGGGACTTTATGGTCTTCACTCTGACCAGAGAGAAGCAGGCGGAGAGTTTACGTGACTTTGTCAGGATAGCCGGTTTCCCCATGGTGCAGGGCGCCATTGACTGCACGCATGTGGCTTTGCGGGCACCGTATCTAAATGCTGAGATGTACCAAAGGTTACCACTCGCTGATTGTGCAGTTGGTGCACGACCATGCTCAGCACATCATGATGGTGAGCGCCCGGTATCCTGGCAGCACTCATGATGCTTTTATTCTGCACCAGACCGCTGTTCCCTCAGTCTTTGAGCCACCACGACAAACCAGAGGGTGGCTACTGGGCGACAAGGGCTATCTGCTGACCACCTGGCTCATGACTCCGCTCCGCAACCCAACTACATGTGGGCAGCATGCGTACAATGAGATCCATGCTGCCACACGGAATCTGATAGAGCAGACCATTGGCGTCCTTAAACAATGCTTCCGCTGCCTGGACTGCTCTGGAGGAGCCCTATAGTACCAGAATGCGTCTCAAGATTCGTCGTGTTCTGCTGCATGCTCCACAACCTCGCCATCATGAGGGACCAGTCCTTGCCACCAGGCATATGGCGACCAGCTGAGGAGGAGGAAGAGGAGGAGGAAGAGGAGGAGGAAGAGGAGGAGGAAGAGGAGGAGGAGTAGGATGAATCGGAAGAGGGGGAGGAGGAAGAGGAGGACGACGAAGCGGAAGAGGAGGAAGTGAAAGAGGAGGAAACAGAAGGGAGGAGGCAACCCAAACAGGCCCTTTCTGCCCGGGCTGTCCATGATCAACTCATCCGACTGCGGTACGAGTGAACGCAACTCCAATTACCCTATCTACAATAGTCCCACACCTTACCTTCCCTCTGTTACTGACCATCACAGCGTCATCTTGGCCACTATGCTGAAATAAAAGCCACCACAAAAGAAACATTCCAATCCAACTTTATCCATCAATTCATATAACCTAACAATGTCAACGAAATCACCCTTGTGCATTTCCTTAGTGCCTGTCTTCAGTGTGCCTTTGCCTATCCTAGTGCTCCTATGAAGTGCTACCCCAGTGGCTGCAGCATGGCTGGTGGAAGGCTGCTGACTTTCAGTGGGGGAGACTACAGATGGCCTTGTAGGATGACCTTGAGTAGCTCTGGGCTTAGAAGGCCCGGCTGCGGACTGCACCACCGCATGGGCAGCAGCAGTCTGGGCTGGCTGGCTAACAGGCAACAGCAAGGGCACTGACAGAGAGGCAGTGGTGGTAGGACAAATGCTGTCATCCTGAGAGATGACAGCAGGTTCCTCCTCCACGGAGCCTCTGCCGCTCCCCTGGGGCAGCATCTCAACAACCCAATAATCTGTTGGAGGACAGATTGCTGGAATGCTGTGACACCTTGCAAGCTCCTTGCCACACTGGCAAACCCAGCCATGATGGCAGCAGTCTGTACTTGCATGACTTCGCTCTGAGCTTCTACTGCAGCACTCAGACGTTGGGTGGCTTGTGCTTGTGCTGCAATGAAAGCTGAGACACCAGCCATCAGATGCTACATGATGATTGGGTCCAAAAGTGCGCTAATGGATCTGCCCACCCCTTCCATGCCAGAAAGGATGGTCTCCAAGCTCTGCGCAAAGCCCTGTGCAAGGTTGGTGCCGGACTCCTGCATGCTCCTTGATATTGCACTCAGGCTTTCTGGCAGGCCTGCCAATGCACCAAACATTTCATTGTGCATACCCATCAGCGTTCTTCTGTAGGCCACCCCATCGAAGTCCTCACCTGAGTCCTCTGCAGCAGAACTCATGTGCGACCTTGCCCTCTGGGGAGCTGGCACTTGTGCTACCCTTTCCCCCTGCCCTGGCTGTAGCCCACTCGTGCCCAGTGACTCACCACGTGCACATCCCGCCTCTAAGTTACCCTTTAAACTCTGTGCGATGCCAGTATCTGAGCTGGTGGCTGCGACTGTCAGATCGAGTGACGGTGTTTCTTCTTCTTCATCACTCTCCTCTCCCTCTTCTTGTACAACAACTGGTTGGGCAGGTTGGATCCCTTGAGTATCTGAAATGAGAAAGGCACAAGGGTAGGGTTGTGGTGAGGAGGGGGTGGGGAAAGCTTACACCATGTGCAGCTTGTAAATCGGAAGAGATTGTGGGATGAGGGGGAAGTGGCATGTGAGAAGGAGGATAACATATGAGGATACCGGCCTCTTGCGCTCTTTCAGCCCCGCTGTTGAGCTCAGCCATGCCCCTCCCAAGCCTTCATTTACCATCCGAGCCCTTGCAAGTGTCCAGCAGCACTCCCTACACACTTACAAAACTTTTCGCATCTATTGCAGCAAGCTTCCACTTCAATAAAATCAACAAAAAAAACAGTCCACACCCTTAAATTCAAACTTACCTGAATGATGTGTGTGTCCCTTTAAGAGCTGCAGACATCGCCACTGTCAGCCTGCTTGCACACCAGGTTAATCTGGCGTGCTTAGGACCCAGCGCTGAATTTCATGGCACTACGGAGTGGCAGTAAGTACATGAATTTCTAGCCCACTGACTTTCATACCCTGTATAATACACACTGACTATAATATGCTGCAGTTTTAGTCAACTGTGGCTTGGTTGTTAGCACTTGCTGCTGAGTCTGAAGATTGTGGGTTCAAGTCTCACTACAGAGACTTGAGTGCAATATCCAGGCTGACACTCTAGTGCAGTACTGAGGGAGTGCTGCACTGTCGGAGGTGATGGGCTGGATTTTGTCAATGGGGATGCGTTGGGGGCGGGACTGCTGGTTGTCGGGTTTCAGTCCCGCCCCCAACGACGTCTGGCCAACCCATGCTATTTTCCCTTGATTGACCTTGTTAAACCCGCCCTGCGGGATTAGCCGGCCAATTAAGGGAAAGCCGGTGAGAGAGGACGTCAGTGTATGACGTTTCATCTGTCGAAAATTTTTGACAGATGAATTGTCAGCGTTTGACAGCTTTGAGAAGCTGTGAAACACTGACAATCTCTGTTTTATGGTGATCCTTTGCACAAAGACTCACCAAAACCTCTTGCCTCAGCAGAAATCAAATGGCTGCTGCATCTGAGAATGCAGCAGCCATTCTGTCATCTCTGCCATTGAGATGAGGCACCTTCGGATCCCCAAAGGGTTGAAGCCTGCAGGAAGAAGCAAAGGTAAGTAAACTTTTTCTAACACTTTACACTCACCTCTCATACTTACCTCTCCACACGTGCACCCATCACTCACCTCCACAGTGCACTTTTCGATCCCTCTCACCCCCGTAGACCCACTGCTTGCCTCGCTGACCCTGGTGAGGTTCGTAGCTGTCGGGAAGCCCGCACTTGCAGGGGCAAAATGGGGATAAGCCTCAAAACTGCCTGTTCTTCTCCTTCTTCTTAGGCAGTCCCTCGGAACCGAGGATGACTTGCTTCCACATTAAAAATGAGTTCTCAGGTGACTGATGAGTCCAATGCGGGACCTACAGTCTCTGTCACAGGTGGGGCAGACGGTGGTTGAAGGGGCGGGTGGGTGGGGTGCTTGGGTTGACGTGCGCTCCTTCCGCTGTTTGCACTTGGCTTCCGCTTGCTCCCGGCGAAGAGACTCGAGGTGTTCGGCGCCTTCCTGGATGCTTCTCCTCCACTTTGTGCGGTCTTGGGCCAGGGATTCCCAGGTGTCGGTGGGGATGTTACACTTTTTCAAGGAGGCTCTGAGGGTGTCCTTGAAGCATTTCCTCTGCCCACCTGGGGCTCTCTTGCCGTGTCGGAGCTCCGAGTAGAGCGCTTGTTTTGGGAGTCTCATATCGGGCATGCGGACGATGTGACCCGTCCATCGGAGCTGATCGAGCGTGGTCAAAGCTTCGATGCTGGGGATGTTGGCCTGAGCGAGAACACTGACGTTGGTGCGCCTATCCTGCCAATGGATTTGCAGGATCTTGCGGAGGCAGCTTTGGTGGTACATCTCCAGTGCTTTGAGGTGCCTGCTGTACATGGTCCATGTCTCTGAGGCATACAGCAGGGCGGGTATCACTGCTGCTCTGTAGACCATGAGCTTGGTGCCGGATTTGAGGTCCTGGTCTTCAAACACTCTCTTCCTCAGGCGACCGAAGGCTACACTGGCACACTGAAGGCGGTGTTGGACTTAGTCATCGACGTCTGCCCTTGTTGACAGTAGGCTCCCGAGGTATGGAAAGTAGTCCACGTTGTCCAAGGCCTTGTCATGGATTTTGATAATCGGGGGGCAGTACTGTGTGGTGGGGGCAGGTTGGTAGAGGACCTTTGTCCTACGGATGTTTAGTGTAAGGCCCATGCTCTCGTATGCTTCAGTGAAGGTGTTAACGATGGTTTGGAGTTCGACCTCCGAGTGTGCGCAGACGCAAGTCTGCATACTGTAATTCGATGACAGAGGAAGGGACGACCTTGGATCTGGACTGGAGGCGACGGAGGTTGAACAGTTTCCCGTTTGTTCTGTAGATTAGCTCCACTCCAGCGAGGAGCTTACTGAGGGTGAGATGGAACATTGCCGCAAGGAAGATCAAGAAGAGCGTTGGTGCGATGACACAGCCTTGCTTGACCCCGGTCCGTACATGAATTGGGTCTGTTAACAGGCAGTTAATTGGCGCTAATCCTCTTCCTGTCTCGAGGAGACGGGTCCCTGCGCGAGTCGGGGACCCGCCTCCCGGGAAGATGGCATGGAGGCAGGTTGGGGGCGGGTTCGGTACCTGCTCCCAGTTTCTGCCATTTTCCCGGCAGTCCCGCCTCTATACCCGCCTCCCCAGGGCTGGCAAAATTCCCCCCCGATGTCTTTTAGATGAGACGTTAAACTGAGGCCCCATCTACTCTCTCAAGTGGATGTAGAAGATCCCATGGCACTACAGTATTTGGAAGAAGAGCAGGGGAGTTCTCCCCGGTGTCCTGGCCAATCCCTCAACCAACATCAATAAAACAGATTAACTGGTCATTTATCAATTTGGTGTTTGTTGGAGCTTGCTGTGTACAAATTGGCTGCTGCTTTTCCCTACATTCTAACATTGACTACACTTCATAAGCATTTCACTGGCTGTAAAGCACTTTGGGAGGACCAGAGGTCATGAAATCGCTATATAAATGCAAGCCCTTCTTTTTCTTTATTTTTTTAATTATATGCTAACTGTAATATACATAATATAAACTGACTATGATACTCATTATAATTTATATTGACCATAATAATCTGTTTAATACATACCTACATGTGTTACACACTGAGTGTGATACTCTGTGTATTACTCTCCTAGTGTAAACTATTCTGTACAAACGTCTGCTTTTGAATATTGGAAGTAATTTTTGCACTACAATTTTGAATTATCCAATAATTTGAATTAAGCAGCGCATAACAGCAGAGTGAGAATTTAGTTCTAGAATGATTTGACTTATCAGATAATTTGTATTAAGTGACTTCTAATTAAGAGAAGTTGATTGTACACACTGACTCTGATATTCCTCATAGTAATGTCCTGTGCTTGGGAGGGAAGTTTATCCAGGGTACCTATTCCTGATCAATATACAGTGACCCCTACTGGAAGGTGTGCATGTTTGAACATTGGTTGGGACAGGATCGAGTTCAGCTGTGGCGCCACCTACAGGCAATCTCTTTCATCACTGTCTCGGCACATATAGAATGAATTGGTCAAGGTTCTGTAGAGAAGGGCTAGTAACCTGGTACCCACACCCTGGCACAGGTCAGCACCTACAGGAAGGACAGGACCCACACCCTGGCACAGGTCAGCTCCTACAGGAAGGACAGGACCCACACCCTGGCACAGGTCAGCACCTACAAGAAGGACAGGACCCACACCCTGGCACAGACCAGAACCTACAAGAAGGACAGGACCCATACCCTGGCACAGACCAGAACCTACAAGAAGGACAAGACCCACACCCTGGCACAGACCAGCACCTACAGGAAGGACAGGACCCACACCCTGGCACAGGTCAGCACCTACAGGAAGGACAGGACCCACACCCTGGCACAGGTCAGCACCTACAGGAAGGACAGGACCCACACCCTGGCACAGGTCAGAACCTACAGGAAGGACAGGACCCACACCCTGGCACAGGTCAGAACCTACAGGAAGGACAGGACCCACACCCTGGCACAGGTCAGAATCTACAGGATGGACAGGACCCACACCCTGGCACAGACCAGAACCTACAGGAAGGACAGGACCCACACCCTGGCACAGACCAGAACCTACAGGAAGGACAGGACCCACACCCTGGCACAGGTCCAGCACCTACAGGAAGGACAGGACCCACACCCTGGCACAGGTCAGCACCTACAGAAAGGAGGGCAAGGAATAGAATTAGTTGCTAAGTTGGTTAAGTGGCAGCAATCTGAATGGCATGACCTTACCTTGACCTTCATATCATTTTCATTATTCTCTATGTACTCTCTACAATAGCTGTTCACTACCCCCCTCCCCCCACAAACACACACATATTACCCCATACATGCATTTCTTATATGTGATCATCTCCCAATGAAAACATACATCCAAACCTCACCATCTGATGATAATGAGGAAGTCTGCGCAAGGGAGGATTTGCTGCAACAATGTGGCTATTACAGCAAATCCCCCCTTACGGAAAATCCTATGAAGTCTACAATTTGGCTGGTTGGATCATAGGATATTTGTACAGAAAGATAGAAAAGATCAGAAGCTCTTTAACTAAAAACCTACCAGTGAGCTTTGAGTTCATTGTATCAATATTATTATATTAATGTTTCAGAATATATATTCCAAAAAGGAATGTATTATGCTATATAATGGATGATTTTATGTTAATATATTGGATTGTACACAATATATCAGTTGTCTGCGTTTGAGCGATAGATTGATAAATAGCTAGATGGGTGGATATTTGTGGAGGGATTGGTAAATTAAGGATGGAGAAGGGATAATTAACGAAGAAAGGAAAGGGGAAACAGAAGGAATGGAGGAATGAAGATTGAGAGATGATAGATAGATAGATGAAATAATATGCTGCACAGTGTATTCCACCAATAAGTTGACATCAACATTCAGCTGTGAAAGCATCAAAATTGCATTCCAAAGGCTATATTCAGCCATATTTCTTAACAATGTGTGTCACCTCATGTAGTTCAGAATACATGTATCAGTTTGATTGAAATCTTCAAACAAACCCAGGATTCAAGCAGGGCAACCCAGCAAGTTAGAAATAACAGAAATAAAGAACTTGCATTTATAAAGCATTTTACATGATGCCCAGAGTGCTTTACAGCCAATGAAGTGCTTTTGAAATGTAGTCACTATTTTAGTGTAGGAAACACAGCAGCCAATTTGCACACAGCAAGCTCCCACAAACAGCAATGTGATAATTAGCAGATCATCTGTTTTAGGTGTTTTTGATGGATAAAACTTGTCCAGGACTCCAGGGTGAACTCTCTGCTCTTCTTCGAAATAGTGCCATGACATCTTTTATGTCCACCGGCGAGGGCTTGGTTTAACGTCTCATCCGAAAGTCGGCACCTCTAACAGTGCGGCACTCCCTCAGCACTGCACCAGAGTGTCAGCCTAGATTGTGTGCTCAAGTGTCTGGAGTGAGATTTGAACTCATGGCCTTCTGACTCAGTGGCAAGAATGGGAACACTGATAGGGCTAATACCTAAGGTGAAACTGAACTGAATTGCTTGAGATTGTAGGTTACATCTGGCTGATGGATCATAGTATGGGCATCCCTGGAATATTGGATTGTCATAGAAAAACAATTTCCTCTGGTGTGCGAGTCAGTAACTAGAAGGCATGGATTTAAAATCGTTGCCTAAAGAACCAAGGAGACTGCATAGGATGTTTTTTTATTTATGTAAATAATTGCTCGGACATGGAATGTTCGACCAAAAGCAATAGTGGAAGCAAAATACATAACAGCTTTTAACAGGGATGTGGCACTGTTGGAAGAAGAGCAGGTTACCTGGCCAATATTTATCCCTCAACCAATATCATGAAAACAGAATATCTGGTTATTTATCTCATTGCTATTTGTGGGACCTTGCAGTGGCCACATTGGCTGCTGGATTTCCCTTCATTAGGACGGTGACAACACTTCAAAGGTACTTTATTGGCTGTATGGCGCTTTGGGCCGTCCTGAGTCCGTGAAAACGCTTTTTAAATCTAAGTCCTTTCGGTAAAAGATCAGTAAAGCTCAACAAACTTTTCCCTTTTTGGTAGGTCTCAACTGTAGCTTCTCCCCATATCCCTCATTCCTTATCATTCCAGAAGTTCCTCTAATTGCCCTTTGAAGCCATTAAACTGTTCCAATGACCTCCCCGGTCACTTACTCCACAAGTCAATTTGCCTTTGTATATTAAAAAAGTTGTCTACCTTCCAAACTTATTTCTAACTTCCTATTTTTACAGGTATCTATTAATATTTAAACCCTTCAATCAGATCATTCCCAAATCCCCCCCCCCCCGCCCTCAAAAAAAAGCCAGTCCAACTTCCTCAACTAATTTAAAACTCCTGATACCCAAAATCATCTCTGCGCCTCCTTTCTCAAATATCCTTCCCATTCCCAAACCTTATAGAGCGCGTCATCCCTTGCCGACTCTCTGAACAGGAGAAGCCCGTTTCTGTGCGAGTGTACCTAAACAAGCGCTGTAAAATAGACAAAACTCTGCCTCTTTAAAATCTGTCCGGCGATGCACGATTACTAAAGTTAACGAAAATGAGAAGGAAGTGTCCTCATTTCAAAAAATTCACCTTTAATACCTCCATGGGCAGGACTGGCAGGACTTTGGGGGGTGTTTGTAGAGTGCTACTTGCTGGCTGAAATCTAACACTGCATATAATGCCCTTAAAGTAGGCTGGCGAATCACTATCTAAACTCTGCTGGATAAAGAATTCTGTGTTAATGATTAGACGTTTAAAGAGCACGAAATAAATGCATCGTTTTATAGCTATTTTTGCAAAGTTTAAATATTTATTCTTGTCTGAAAAATTGATGTAAAGAAATTAATAAATACATAATGATAGGAAAGCAAATTCCCGGTGGAGAAGGTCGGGATGGGATTGCCTTCAGGTAGATAGACCCGTTCGCTATGTAATACATTAAAATCTCTAGTTAGCTACTAACTGATATATAACAGTTAAAAAAAATACAGCATCATATCTTCGCCGAAATGGGAAAATACACGCCGGCTGAAATGGAAATGGAATATTAAAATGTAAAGTACAAATCATCGGCAAATAACGTTTTAATAAAACATGAGGTGAAATAAATTGATTTGCTCTGACATTTCTCTAACTTCTGATTGACAATGTTTGACTGTTGCGAGGTGATAACTGGCGTGTTGAGGAGACTCCACATCAGCCTGCGGTTCCCCAGCACTAAATAGAGCCAGATTAAATAGTTTTTCTTTCATTTATTGTGATTTTAAGAGAGCAACATTTTGAAAATTAACAGGACCAAGGCTGCAGAAAGCCCTGGGGCCAGTCAGTGACGGCGAGAGCCCTCTTATTATTGATGTCACTTTCAGTGATATAACCGGCACCTGCTCGGATTATTTGTAAACTCGCCCTTCTGGGTTTGTTTTGATCGTTTATTTTATTCTAATTTTTCAAAAGAAAAAAAACCCGTCAAACCGGATTTGTCGGCTAATTGTGGGGTAAGATTGTGTGCAAATCACAACCCCGGTTAAACAAAACTGTGTGGAGTCTGCGCTGGGGACAGATCAGAAATATTAACCTGCGTCAGTCGGCGGAGGCAAATCATCACTTAACCCCATCCAGTAATATATCATTTCTCTCTCTCTCACACACACACACACGCAATTGTTGCCTGTAGGTACTTGCACCTATTTTTAAAACCCGCCTCTGCTCCTTGCCCGGTTTAAAATGTTTGCTATCTCTGATTGTCTGCAGTGAATTTAGAGGGAAATATTCCAAAAATGAGAAACTTGGGCCGAATTTCGCCAAAAGAACACCTGTCGTCTATCGGATTACGATTTTAAAACTGGGTTTGATTTGACTTTAGATTAGTCCGATCTTTATTTTTGTAAAGTATTTGGAATCTCCTAGAATTACAGATCCCTGGATCCCTCCGTTTCATCATGTTTTTTGGTCTATGTATTGTAGGTGGTTTAGTCTAAAGAAACCAATTGAATTGCGCCGAAGGGGGAGAGAGAGAAGATAAAACATGTGAACTGATCTAAGATGCGAGACTATGGTGCTGATAAATATCTGAAATGTGAACTAAACTTGGCGGAGACGCTCCTAAGAGGTGACTATATACCCGATAGATATCATCTAGCGGTGCTAACAAAAGTTTGATTTTCCCCCCAATGGATCGATATTTACACCGCTAACTGGTGTGAATGATAATAAAGATTCTGTAATTGCATTGATAAAACGAATACAACCAAAGCAAATGAATGTGGTAGTACCGAGCTCTGGCAGTCTGTTTATTTAGTTCACTGACCGTCTTATGGAAGTGACATCTCCCCCATCCCATAAACAAACGGTGAGCTCCTTTTATCCGGATCATAGCTTCAACTGATCCACTCCACGTGGAAAAGGGATAACACGGGAATATTCCCAATACCATAAAACGCAGCCCGTACACATGTCCCGGAATCTGTGTCTGTGTGTGTGTGTGTAAGAACCACTCTCGGTCAGTATTGTGTGTTATACATATTTCTGTAAATTAGACGAACATTTAACGAAAGAGAGGTTATTTGTTTAAATGACACACACGAATTCCTTGACTCCATGAAGCTCCCGAACTCCGAAGGCAAACACAACAATTACAACTGAACGATTCCCATCTGTTAGTGTTTCGTGCATTGAAACATTCCAGTTCCTTGTAAATCATCCCAAAAAGAACAACATTGCACATTTAAACTTACCAAAAAAATGCAAAAGCCACTCGGCGCGATATGTTTTCTTACAACGGTCGCGTTCCGTTTAAAACAATCTGAAGCTTACTTAAACCTTAGTTTGCTATTCTGTAATAAATATAAACAGCGGGCAGCGGTAGACCGGGTGTAGGGAAAGTGCCGGAATAGTTTAAGCATACTAAATGATTTGAAAATAGTTGTTATGGAGTAACGGGATGCTGGGTGGGGGGGGGGGGGGGTTATAAAGTTATCAGAATTCCTCGTGTAACGATCTATATTTTCATTGATACAGAATCGCACATATTGTTAAAAAATGAGTCAATGTGTCTTCTCAGCTGGTGATTTACAAGCAGGGCCCCTGTGAAAATAGATCTCAGGGGGTGGGGGGAGAAAGTGATCACAGGGGGAGAGAAAGTGATCACAGGGAGAGAGAAAGTGATCACAGGGGGAGAGAAAGTGATCACAGGGGGAGAGAAAGTGATCACAGGGAGAGAGAAAGTGATCACAGGAGAGAGAAAGTGATCACATGGGGGAGAAAGTGATCACAGGGAGAGAGAAAGTGATCACAGGGAGAGAAAGTGATCACAGGGGGGAGAAAGTGATCACAGGGGGAGAGAAAGTGATCACAGGGAGAGAAAGTGATCACAGGGGGGAGAAAGTGATCACAGGGGGAGAAAGTGATCACAGGGAGAGAAAGTGATCACAGGGGGGAGAAAGTGATCACAGGGGGAGAGAAAGTGATCACAGGAGAGAGAAAGTGATCACAGGGAGAGAGAAAGTGATCACAGGGAGAGAAAGTGATCACAGGGAGAGAAAGTGATCACAGGGAGAGAGAAAGTGATCACAGGGGGAGAAAGTGATCACAGGGGGGGAGAAAGTGATCACAGGGGGAGAGAAAGTGATCACAGGGGGAGAGAAAGTGATCACAGGGGGAGAAAGTGATCACAGGGAGAGAAAGTGATCACAGGGAGAGAGAAAGTGATCACAGGGGGAGAGAAAGTGATCACAGGGGGGAGAAAGTGATCACAGGGAGAGAGAAAGTGATCACAGGGGGGAGAAAGTGATCACAGGGAGAGAAAGTGATCACAGGGAGAGAAAGTGATCACAGGGAGAGAAAGTGATCACAGGGGGAGAAAGTGATCACAGGGGGGAGAGAAAGTGATCACAGGGAGAGAAAGTGATCACATGGGGAGAAAGTGATCACAGGGGGAGAGAAAGTGATCACAGGGAGAGAAAGTGATCACAGGGGGAGAAAGTGATCACAGGGGGAGAAAGTGATCACAGGGGGAGAGAAAGTGATCACAGGGAGAGAAAGTGATCACAGGGGGAGAGAAAGTGATCACAGGGAGAGAGAAAGTGATCACAGGGAGAGAGAAAGTGATCACAGGGGGAGAGAAAGTGATCACAGGGAGAGAAAGTGATCACGGGGAGAGAAAGTGATCACAGGGGGAGAAAGTGATCACGGGGAGAGAAAGTGATCACAGGGGGAGAAAGTGATCACAGGGGGAGAGAAAGTGATCACAGGGAGAGAGAAAGTGATCACAGGGAGAGAAAGTGATCACAGGGGGAGAAAGTGATCACAGGGGGGAGAGAAAGTGATCACAGGGGGAGAAAGTGATCACAGGGAGAGAGAAAGTGATCACGGGGGGAGAGAAAGTGATCACAGGGGGAGAGAAAGTGATCACGGGGAGAGAAAGTGATCACAGGGAGAGAGAAAGTGATCACAGGGGAGAGAAAGTGATCACAGGGAGAGAAAGTGATCACAGGGGGGAGAAAGTGATCACAGGGGGGAGAAAGTGATCACAGGGGGAGAGAAAGTGATCACATGGGGAGAGAAAGTGATCACAGGGAGAGAGAAAGTGATCACAGGGGGGGAGAAAGTGATCACAGGGAGAGAGAAAGTGATCACAGGGAGAGAGAAAGTGATCACAGGGAGAGAGAAAGTGATCACAGGGAGAGAGAAAGTGATCACATGGGGGGAGAAAGTGATCACAGGGAGAGAAAGTGATCACAGGGGGAGAGAAAGTGATCACAGGGGGAGAGAAAGTGATCACAGGGGGGAGAAAGTGATCACAGGGAGAGAAAGTGATCACAGGGGGAGAGAAAGTGATCACAGGGGGAGAGAAAGTGATCACAGGGGGGAGAAAGTGATCACAGGGAGAGAAAGTGATCACAGGGGGGAGAAAGTGATCACAGGGAGAGAGAAAGTGATCACAGGGGGAGAGAAAGTGATCACAGGGAGAGAGAAAGTGATCACAGGGGGGAGAAAGTGATCACAGGGAGAGAGAAAGTGATCACAGGGGGAGAAGAGCGACAGGGAAAATAATACGGGGGGAGACACGCCTGTTGCACCTCCGGATTTAGCAGCGGGGGAGGATTTGAGAGAGCGGAGAGATGCAGTCTCTTTCATTCTGCAGTGATTCCCTGAACGGCGATAGAAGCAGGCAGTAGACAGGTGCAAGAGTCACCAGCCCGGCACACACGGCTCCCTCGGGGAACCTCGGACAATTGTTTCCATTTCAGAAACACTCCCCTCAGGGCAACTCCGCATTTCCCAGGCAATTATTTATTAAATGGTGCATGATAGCTGATTTAATTTGGATTTGCAAAAGGTTTTTTTTCTCTCTCTCTTGCTAACAAGCCACGGTTGAAAAGGGAGGGCTCGTCTTACTGTTGTTACCTGGGGCAGCTCAGAAATTTTAGGATTTTTTTAAGAGCTGGTGTCTCTTCTCTGAGCAACTTAACGAATAAGAGCTGGTATTTCACACCCAGTTAAACATTGGGCGCCGTGCAGGGTTACAGCAATGGTCCCGGGGACAGAGAACGGTCTCTGGCCGTTCAGTTGGCCTTGTTTTATCATAAACTGGTGACTTTTTAAGCCTTTGCAGTGTTAGCCATTAAAAAGTCCAACTAAAAAGCACCCTGATTCACTTACTAATGGGTTATTGTGGAAATGACATTAGCTGGCGCGCGCAATACAAATCATGAAACAATTATTAAAACAGGGTCATGTAGTAAAATGGCAAAGGTTGTTATTTTAGCGATCCTTAATTGCAAAATAACCATTGTAATAAGCGATTTGTCATATTTAAAAGCCTTTGAGTCAACGATGGGGAAAGGACGTGTGTTAAAAAAGGCCGATTGCATGATGGAATGAGACTCTGGCTGTGATTTACAGACTGTGAGGTGCAGCTTATATAACACCATCCAAAGACGGGCAGAGAAAAAAAGCTTTGTTTGTCTATAAAGTCCCTTCACTTTTCTCATCACTCGCTGACTCACTGCAAAAAAAAAGTCAGTCACGCATAGTTATTTTTTTTAAATGCATCTCACATTTCCAGGTGCTGTACTAATAAAACAAGCGCCTGCTTACATTATCATCTCAAACTCCGAAGTGTGTGTGTGTGCATGTGTTTTAACAAGTAATGAAGGGGGTGAATTATTCTCTCGTTAATCGTCCTCTATTTTTTGGGGGGACAATAGTTCCCATCTTTTCTTTCTTTCTTTTCTCTCTCTCCTATGAGTATTATTCTCCCTCTCTCTCTCTCTCATGATTGGATGCCCAGGGAGTTTGGTGAACGCCTCGTGATTATGTCAGTTTGCGTGCGGACTCGGGCGCACTTCACAAACCCGACGGCAGCTTTGAACTTCGCCGCTCCTTGGCTGCGAATCACGAGGTTTGCTCTTCACTTGCCGTCCAGGTGCTCTCGCTGGCTGGACACCTCCAAAAGGGAGGAAGAGAGAGAGAGAGAGAATCAAGAGAAGAAAGAAATATATAATAAAAACACCCTAACCCAAAAGATCATCGGAGCAACTTAACTGAAGAACTCAGATCTTTGCAATCTCCAGACGAGTTGGTTCAGGTTTTTTGTTGTATTTAACAAGGAGCGTCTCCTGCTACCGAGGGAACCTGCTTTTCGACTGCGGGCTGCAATGATTTGTTGAGGAAGATCTTGTTGTTGTTGTTTTAGCGACAGGTGAACTGTTTTTACTCGGGGTGGTCATTTGCAAAGCCAATCGTTTCTCCTCGCCTCTTTACGCCAGAATGTCCAAGCCCGCAGACCACATCAAGAGACCGATGAACGCTTTCATGGTCTGGTCGAGAGGTCAGAGGAGGAAGATGGCCCAAGACAATCCCAAAATGCACAACTCCGAGATCAGTAAGAGACTAGGGGCTGAGTGGAAGTTACTCTCCGAAGCTGAGAAAAGACCTTACATCGACGAAGCCAAGAGGTTAAGAGCGCAGCACATGAAAGAACACCCAGACTACAAGTACCGACCCCGGCGCAAGCCCAAGAATCTCCTGAAGAAGGACAGGTATGTCTTTCCTTTGCCTTACCTCGGGGACACTGATCACTTGAAGGCTGCAGGACTCTCTGCCGCCGACTCCCTCCTGGGCGCATCCGAGAAAGCCAGGGCTTTCCTCCCGCCGACTTCGGCGCCTTACTCCTTGCTTGACCCCAGCCAATTCGGCTCCAGCGCCATCCAGAAGATGACCGAGGTGCCCCACACCCTGGCCACCACCTTGCCCTACGCGTCCACTCTGGGATACCAAAGCGGAGCATTCGGGAGTTTGAGTTGCCCCAGCCAGCACACGCACACCCACCCATCGCCCACCAACCCTGGCTACGTGGTCCCCTGTAACTGTACCGCCTGGTCCGCCTCGAGTTTACAGCCCCCCGTTGCTTACATACTTTTCCCGGGGATGACCAAAGGTGGGATAGACCCTTACGCTTCGGCGCACGCAGCCGCCATGTAAGACAACAACAACAGAAAAAAGACTTTATCTTGTGAACTTGAATTCTACATTGCATGTCCAACACAAACAACAACAGCAAAAAGACTGACATCTGAAATGATCCAAACGCTGAGGCTTGGAGGGATTCCCGCCGGAACATTAATGGAACAAAAAAAAGGAACAGAACTTTGGGATAGATCTCTCCCGACTCCGGCATAAGTAACTTGCAATGTAAACCACATTTAAAAAAAAGGAGAGAAAAAAAATCATAATAAAAAAGACTGCCTCTGATCTTAGATTTTACATTGCATGTACAGTAAAGGCTCCACAAATCGAAACTTTGTCCTAGTCTGGCGACAGACTCTAAAAGAAGGGAACTTTGAGACGGATTCTGAATCATGACTGTTTGTAGCATGAGACTTGGGTGTGCTACTGACGGCGGATGACCGACTGTAAAATTGTAAATGTTCTGTTTGAAAAGCTGCCACTTAAAAAAAATAGCAGTTTCGGTTTTATTTATTATCATGTATATTGGTCTATAATACCACGTGGTCTTTTTTGTTTTGAAACTGAATTCTTTCAAGTCCTCAAAATTCCTTTTGCACATCAAAAACGAGACTTGTTTTAAAACGTTGCCACCATGCAGTAATCACTAGACGATTTTCCAATTTCGATAGGAATTGAGAGATAACTTTTAAAATTAACGATAAGTGAGGGGTCGTTTATATCTTAACGAAAACGGGCAGAGTAAGAATGGAGTGCCTGCCTTATATTAAAGATAGTCCTCACTTTTGGTTTCTGGTGGTCCAGTGGAACTGGTCACGGTTTTGATTTCAGACCGAACTTCAGGCGTGAAGTCAACAACGTTGCTTATTTTTTTAAAAATGACTATTTAAGTATGTTTTAAGAAAAACAAGTATGTCTCGAAAACAAGCTGTATCCAGAAGGATTTTACCTCGTACTCTGTTCAATTGTTGAACAAAGGCAATGTTTTAAATAAAGACAAGCTGTCTACAAAAAAATAATAATATATGCAGAATATAGTATGTTTGTTGGAAACTGGAATCGACCCGCGTTTGAACTCACAATAAATATTTCACAGTATAATCTCATAAATGCCTGAGAGGAGTGTCAATGGGATTAGAATGTGCAGGAAATGGTACATTAACGCGCCTTAAATGCATCGAGTGCAACTTTTAACTTTCATGGTTAGATTTATAAACATTTTTTTAACCAACTATGCGATATGTCGATCTTGAAGTTAATAGAAGACAAACTGACTTTCTCACAGACTGGTTTGTTTTTGTATTTATTAAACGATGAATTTTCTTGTTGAGTAAGGAAGACACCTTAACGCGAATATTATTGTGAAGAGGGAAAGCAAACGGCCGGACTATATCCCCACCCCCCACCACCACCACCACCACCCACTGAAAATGTGAAGCAGGGCGGCTGTTTGGAGCTGTGGACGCCGGGGATCATAGTCACCCAGACCGCTTGCTTATGTGCAGATTCCAGGCCAGGTTAACGTGCGGGTCTTGGCACATATTAGTTAAAGATTTCAGGTAATGGACTCTTTAACCTAATTTAAAACACAGCCAAGGGTTTGAGATCAAAAGGACAACAGTCTGGATCGAATAGCTAATAGCATTCATAATTTAAAATCTATTTTAAATGGTATTTTTTTTTTGCCGATGCTTGTTTCAGAGACTTTCTAATTCTTTATCTCGCTTCAGCTCTGATAGAACATATTCGCCCGCCCTTATTTTTCCACATTCCTAACTTGAGATAGTTTTACTCTGTCGCATTTTTCGCTGTCATATCTCAAGCTGCCATTGCACTCACTCACCCACAACATGGGATGAAGGGTAGATAAAAGGATTTAAATAGAGCAGTGTCATATTGTGCAAAAGCATAATGAGTCGCCTTTACAAATACAAAAAGTGTTAGCGGTGGGGACTCGACTCTTATTTGCTGATGAGCCTTTTTTCAATAAGGGGCTGCAATCGCCCATCTGGTTGTAGCGAATATCAATAGGAGTGTACGTGTGTATTGTGCCTCAAGTCCTTCATTCTATCCAAAGGTGTCCGTGTGGCGAGTGTGTCAGGAAGAAACAGTGCAAAAGGGCGCAATCAAAATACACTGGAGCTCTGAATGTGAGGCACAACAGCAGACGATTCGGAGACGGGGTCAGAATACCTACAAAACAGTACTGAACAAAAAAAGAATTCGGAAAGCTGATTCCTGCTATTTTCGCATGACAAAAAAAACACTCCATCACAGACAAATTAGTAACACAATAAGTGTCAGAAACAAGAGGTCTTAGTAACAGGTTTGAACAGTGAAGGGTGGAGGCTGTGAGTGTTTTCTAAGAATGAAGTTTAGTGCACTAACACAAAACAGAAAAAGGGCTGGGGAAATAGGAGGTTTTTTTATGGCTTTATTCTGTGGTTTAAGACCGATTGACAGTCACTGTCAAAGAATTGGATATCACATATAGCTCAGTGTCCGCGCCTGATCTGCCCAGATTAACATCATGGAAAAGCTGTTGTAATCTGGTAATTTCAGTAAACGCATAGTAACACCGTGTTTTATATGCAATATATAAAACAAACACAACAAGGCCAGTGTTCAAAGAGATGAAAAGTGTCCTGCTCATCCCCCAATTCCGCTCCAGGTGCCCAGTCCCCAAGCGGAGAGGCACCGGTCCGAGTTGAAGTTTGTAAATGTGCAGAGTGGGTGTTGTTCGCACCCAATTAAAACAACATAAAACATGGTGCAGTTACAGTGTCAAAAACTGACCCCAAACGTGTCCATACCGAAACTGAAGAGGCTGCCGTGAATTGCCCGAAATCATTATTATCACTTCAAAACACAGAGGCCGCTTTTAACAGATTATTTAACTCCCCGATTAATCCCATCAGACTGGTTCATTCACACTTTAACAAGCAATCCCCTTTTTTAACAAAACAAATCTGGTTTGCTAATCGACTTGACACCCGAATGAACTGATGTCTAAAGTCTGATGTCACTTGTCGAGTCCAGGAACCCCGGAGGGGAATTAGCTCCTGTCAAACCAGTTCATCTAGAAACCACCTCTTTTTTGTTCAAGAAAAACGAAAATAAAATCATTAAGCAGACAGGTACACATAGCACACCTTAGCAGTCGTATTTCCAAACACTTAGCCTGGGGTTTCAGGTTACAATAATATGGTACTTCAGAACCCATTCGCAGTCACTCCGCACGGCTTGTAGTTGCCTGGGTCCACAGTACCTTGGCAATGTGGGCCAAGGGAAAGTGAATAACTAGCCAAGGCGGGAAACGTAATGCGGAGAGCATCGGGAAAGAAGCGAAGAAAATAATAAACAAGATATTACAAGGAAGGAGCGCTGTAAAATAATTAAAGGTGGCACGGTATGAACTAGAAGGACATCCGCATACCTTTGCTGTGTGTGACTGTTGCTTTAATGAGGCAAACATTGAAATGACAGAATTAACAGGCCATTCGGCTCAATCTATGCTGGTGTTTATGCTCCACCCGAGCCTCCTCCCATCCTACTTCATCTAACACCTACAATGCATAGGCGGATCACCTCGTCCGGTCCCACTTGCATTCACACAAGGGCTACCTGACGGGATATATAAACACCCGGGATAAGCAACTCAATTGGAATGCTGCTAAATGATGGGCCACGGTAAATCAAACCGGATTAGGAATCTGATCGCAGCTATAGGGGGGCAGACAACCAGAAACTAGATTGGGGATTTCAGAGAAAGGGAGAACAAGGATATATAAAGCTAAACTATCAGATGCAACGACTGAAATTCTATGTAAAAACATTCTCCAGATCTTAAAATGATAGATTCAGAGAGATATCTGGAAAACTTCGAATGCTGTGCACCTTCACACGCTCCTTGAATGATGTGGCAACAAGTTTTAACATATTGAAATGACTAGCGCTGCCGCAAGGAGTTTTGTCAAATCGAATTTTACTTTTCTAATTCTAATTTTGATGTTAGGTCTGTTAAAAAGTGCCTGAAAAAAGGATTGTTGCAAATCTCAATTATATTTTTAACAAATGAATGAATGAACTTTTTGAGTGGTGCGGTGATGTTTGCCTTGCGTGCGAGTCACCTCATTACTACCTGGCTGACCAAAAGCGATGGGTGGGAAAGCAAGCAATCTGCCGGAGTGGCGAGATGTGAGGCAGACAGGGAAGTGAGTGCGTTCAGTCCCTGCTCAGCTGATGACAGTACTGACTCCCACTGCGGTTAGTTCAGGGTGCCAAAAAGTTGTCAGTCTAACTCCACTAAAACACTTATTTATCCTCACATTCAATGCACACTTGACATTTTCTTAAACAAACGCTGACGGATTTCAGTTTGTCAATAAACCAGAAACACGTCGAAACACATGAGAATTCCTGTATGCTTCCCCTGTTTTTGTTGTCCATAGTGTTTTGTTGTTTTCCCATCTTCATTTGTTCCTGTTCTCTCTTCACTGCTCCCATTACCTTCCCTCTCTCTCTTTTGTGTTGCAGATTTCACTTCATTCGTTTATGTTAAAAAAAAAGCACAGTCGTTCTCAATTCTTTTCGGACTCCCATTAATGTTGAATAATCTGTTAAAACCGAGCGAATGCCTGCTGTTAATGATTTGAGGGATCAAATCATCTCTTGCAAAAGCTTTGCCGGGGTCAGGAATGATTATTAGAATTTCAAAGTGAAAAAAAACCGAAGATCAGTCAGAGAGAAAAAAAACGTTAAATGAGCCTCTCAGATGCAAATACCTTGGTATAATTACAAGTAACAGTGAGTATGAGCGAATACCAGAAGCATATCAAATGTGCCAGTTAAAGGATAACATGAAACATATTGACGGGTGCAACGTTTAATAAGAGGGAGTCACGGAATTAATAATTACAGACGGTGTAACACGACATTAATTCAAAGAAGTAAAATATGAAAACAATTGGTTTGTGGGGAAACGTGGTGTGAGGCTGGATTTTCTCTCTCTCTCTCTGCTTATGGGGTTGTGTAGTGTCACGGTGGTGGGTATAGGATTAGCACACTGAGGTGTAATGGTATTACTTCCCTAATTAAAATTTTCATTTCACATCCAGATTGTTTACTTATCTGCCAAGAACATATGCTCGGAGAAGTTTTTTTCCTCTGTATTCTGCACTATCGCCCAAGGTGCAATTCAATATAAAAACAGCATCTCGTGCCTTATTACATTCTCCAGCCCTTATCTGGGTCCTGTAATTTATGGTGATACTCGATGGGACTGAATATGGAGTTTTTTTTTAGTGTTAATCTTAAAGCATGCAAATTCATCTCTGGAATATTAGAATAATATTGCTCTGTCCTCCCCTTTTACAGACTATTTCCCCTTTTTTGCAAAAAATGTATTAAAGGTGACATTTATATTTGTGCAGTAACACATGGACTATAACATTATTCCTATGTAAATTATGTTGCTGGCTAAATTTATACTATCTACACAATGAGTCTTTTTGTGTACGACTAGCGCCAACAGAAGTAGCATCCTCATACTCTGAAATATCCTGGTGTGGTTTAGCTATCAATAGCAGTTTCACTGACCACATAAATATATTTCATTTGCGAGTCTGCGTTGATTTCTGACCTTTTGTGTTCCGATCTACTATACAATAACAGGAACACGGTCGCGGACACACAGAGGGATAGGCAGTGGACTCCTCTTATGTACTTGCAGTCAGAGCTGTATGTAACAGGATGGGTAGCGAAGTCATTACTTGTGGGTGTGGGTCTGATATGCGGACACTTTGAAGTTTTGTTCAGTCCAGTGAAAAGGTATCACACACAAAAAAAATCAGAATTTTCTGCATGGCGTTTTTCAGAAGCAAGGGGTGTAAGGTCCTATCCGTTCGACTACTGCTTTCATGTTGCTTTTCAATTTTCAAGATCATTATTTTTTTTCTTGGTGGGGAAGAATTGGAAAACCTTTCCAGGAATGAAAAGAAAATCTTGCAGTTTTCAAAGGGTTAATCATATAACATCTGGATTCTATACCTGTGTGTGTATATATATATATATATATAACCATATAGATTTAGCAAGGTGTGTGTGTGTGTGTTGGGGAGGGCCACATAGTATCAGGCACTACACAGACCATCTAAAACCCCCTTGAAGAAACCGTTGCCATATTTTATGTTTATTTTAAATTGCCGAATATAGACGACGTTCATTAATAAAACCGCCTCTTGCATATCGAAAGAGCTCTGTTATATCACAAGGGGAATTGCACAGTCGAATCGCAGCGAGCCTATAGATCTTCCTTTAACTGCGTCTCCGGCGTTTTTATATTCGCCGGACAAAAAAGTCAGTGGATCATATGTTCAATTCAATCTTCCTTATCTCCCCCGGACTCCTTTCAAACTGGGCTGCAGCCTCGCGTCACATAAAAGGAGCGGATAATTGGCCTTTATTTTATTTAATTTAATACGACAGTCGGGTGCTTTAATGTAATTTATATGCTTAATTTAGTGATAAAAGTAAAAAAAAAAGTACAGCGACATGGACTGGCGCCCGGTGAGATTTCTCAGGCACTCGACAACCTCCGCTCTCTCTCCCCCCTCAAATCCCCTCTCCACCCCCCCCCCCCCCCCCCACCGCCCAAAAATAAATCGCAATAAATAAAAAGCCCTTGCTAATTTTCAGATGTAGGCGTCTATCCATGGATGTAATTTTACAGCAAAGATCACAGAAAACGGTTAAAAACAATCGCAATTATTAATTAAAGGATCACATTCTGCTATGCCTTGAATGCGGGACAATTTCGTAATTTGAGTTCACAAGGGAAATATGCTTCACATTTTAAAACTGCACGTTTAATGGGATATCTGAGATTAGAAGTCTTCGGGTTTTGTCCCTCTCCATGAAATGCTAAGCCTGCACTGTCATTATTGATCTAACAAATTGTACTGAGATTCAGAGGGTGTTTAACACTGGACCCAGAACGGCAGGGGGGACAGCAAGCAGTACCCCAGCTATCACACTACATGTGCAAGGCAGCTCGGTCTATGTGATGCAGCGTGTAGGGTTTGGGATGCACGGTGGAATATCTCGTGTCTTTAACTAATGAGTTTTTTTTGTTGAAACCCTTGTTGATGCTACGAGCACATGACATCAATATAAAGACTGTGAATTAACCCGGTTATGCGCGAGCCAGGCTATCCGAAGTTCTGATTTTGGACCATTCATTGTTTCACTCGGGCTTTCTGCCTCTTAATACCTTAATATCAAGCAGACATCAGTCCTACATTATTATTTTTTCCGGGCACTATCTGTAATTGGATCTGGTTCGTATTTTTTTAAAGAGAGAGAGCGGGGCTGCACCCCCCCCCCCCCTTTCAGATCAGGTGCTGAATTCTGGGGTGGGGGGGGGGGGGTAGCAAATTTTCTAATTTCAGAAATGTAAAGGGTGAATGAACTGATAAGGAAATGGGAATCTCGCGCTGCAGTCAGAAGGAGAGAGAATAAAACTCTGGTTTTAATAGGGTTCTAGTTGGTGAAATGATTTACATGAAGGTTTATTCCCTGTCTGTCCTGATATAAGGGAATTACACATAACAAAACCCACTGATCTACTGAATAAAAGGAGAGAAAATATTTTTTCCTCTAATCATGCCTGTTCATTTATATTCATCTGTCCACCCATCCATCAATCCGCCCCCTTCTCTCCCATTCCCTTTTATACCTGATTCTGCTTACATTTGGAAATGGTAAAAAAAAAGGTAGATTAGTACATTCTTTGTGTCGCTGGCTGATTGCGATTTCAGTGGGGAATTTGCATATTCCTAAACCCGGAATCCAAGATTTCTTTTTCTTCAAAAGGAGAATGTTTAACGTTATATTATTTACAAGGTATGTGAAAATGTTGTGCTCATAAAAAAAAGGTTCTTCAACTCACTGAACAGGATGCATCTCAGAGCAGGTGTGACAGAGCACAATAAACAGCTCCATTTACATCTATTCGGTCTGTGATTCAAGCAGAGATCACACAATCTCTTTTAAAGAAAATCACATGGTAGTAAGGAACTACAATCTTCTGCTGGCTATTTCCACTGGTTTTATTCCACCATTCGATTCCTTTCAACAGTAAAGGGAGGAGAAGGGAGAGATCGTGGCCTAGAAATGGGATCATGCTGTGCCTGTTTTACAGGTGTAAAACTTGCGCCTAAAAACAACAACTTGCATTTATATAGCGTCTTTAACGTAGGAAAACATCCCAAGGAGTTGACACAGAGCCACAAAACAAAAATATTAGCACAGGTGACCAAAAGCTTAGTCAAAGAGATAGGATTTAAGGAGCGACTAAAAGGAGGAGAGAGAGGTAGAGAGGCGGAGAGGTTTAGGGAGGGAATTCCAGAGTTTAGGGCCAGGGCAGCTGAAGGCACAGCCGCCAATGGCGGAGAAATGGAAATTGGGAATGCACATCAGGCCAGAATTGGAGGGGCGCAGAAATCTCGGAGGGTTGTAGGGCTGGAGGAGGTTACAGAGATAGGGATAGAAATACAGAGCCTAAGGGCCCAATATGGTGGGTGGTGTGTAAAGCATTGGGATCATGTGCCAATTCAGGCGTGATCCAATTTCTAAGTCAGTGTCCTTGAGAAGTGACTGATCCCTGTGGGCAGTAGAGAGAAGATGAGGTTGGCTCCTTTGCTTTGAACTCTGGATTTTGTTTTAACAGGTTGGAGTTCTAATTTCCCTCCCAACCCACGTCATCATCCATACTTATTTAAAGAAAAATGTTTCAAAAAGAAAATTGAATCAACCACTACCATATGGCTCTGTTGGTAAGTGCACTGTTCTGGCCTTCCAGACCAGGAAAGTCCCAGGCTTGAATCCTGGCCTAGTTGTTGAACTCAGACATGGTTGGCAGCAGGGGCACTGCAACTGGATTAAGTGTCCCTGGGCTTCTGGAGGAGAAAGCGCCAGGGTTTCCTCTCCTGATCATATTCAGTGACTCCTGCTCAGAGTGGACATCAGGCAAGGACAGGATTGTGTTTGGCTCTGAGGCTCCTATAGGTAGATAGCCTGCCAGTGCTCGTTCTCTAGGCTCACACATTAAGAATGGTCACTTGGGAAGATACACAAGGGTGGCTGGCATCCTCAGAATCATATCCCCGTGTGAATCAGTGCAAGAGGAGAGAAAATTCAGGAAAAATTGGATAAAAAAGATATTTTATACTGATAGAAGCAATTAATTGCACAGTAGAATTTTAAATTGTACCTACATTTCTTACTTCTAGGAACAGCACAGAGTCATAGATGTGGTCCTTATGACCACAGATGTTGCGGGAATAGCCATCAGTCTCAATCAGTATTCACCACGAAGCCTGTACAGCATGATGACAAAAGTCAATGACCTGAGTTCAAATAATATTTATTTTCTTCTTGTTTCTGACCTCCAGAGATTTCAGTTCAAACTTCTGCTCATTCTTAATGTGTCCATTAACTCACACATTGTGTTTACTTTCCACAGTGAGGAAAATGTTCTGAAAATAAAAACAGTTTCCATAGTTGTTCATTAGAGGTTTCGTGGGACAAAGTGAAATGTCACCTCACTGCATAGCCTCCAAGGCCAACCTCCTCAACTTTACCTTGTGTTATAGGTATTGTACTTGATTTCATTCCTGTGTCTAGGTGTGTAAGACCAAATCTTGGTGACTCCCAAGTAACAATCCTCTAACTTCCATTACTTACCAGAACAGTCCCCGTTATAATGGCAGCAAATGAATGCTCCACCATATTTTCATTATTGAACTAGAGGCTGTCTCCGTGCTGTGGTGCCAAATAGTTCAGGACTTCTGCCGACTACCACTGGTCCCCAGCAAAGCAGTCCCTCCAAAATGCGGCTTCACAATACACTATCACCTTTTGCATTCTCTTAGAAACCCATTACTATGGCTGTGAGCTTGGTTGCTAGGTTATTAAATCTAATCTTAAACACCATCAAATCTTGCTCCACATTTGTTAGAGTTCTAATCTATGCTTTTCTAGTGGGTAGTAAGGACTGGAGGCTGTAGTGTAATCGCGGGGTCAGATAGCTGTGGGACCATGGGTTCCTATGGAAGGGTGAAGTAGATGGGTCAAATGGCCTTACCTTTATGATTGCATCAGCTGCAAAATAAAGCTAGCAGACGTTATAAATATACTCCGATGCAGAAATTAATGGGTCAGTTACACTACACCGATATTTCCTGTCAGTGCAAAGCCGAATTTAAATAGGTGGTGTAAGAACAGTTGCAGGAGTTGGTCGCTCAGTGTTTCTGCTTAACATTGCTTGAAACATAGCAATTGGAATAGCTCCCATTCTTAATCATTTAATGTTGGTAGACAGATAACTGCTGGTCAGTGGAGCTCTCCCCATGTTCATGGCAGTATTCCTTGACATCGTAGTTGACAGTATAACTCTGGTCCATCAGTTCCACATTGCTCTTAAAAGGTGATGCACATCATAACATCGACAGAAAGAAAGATTAAAAGGAAGAATATATATATATATAGAATAATAATTACACAGCAGCTTAATCAAAGGATAGAATTCCATCAAAGAAACCAGTCTGCGATCCCTCCCACACTGAGTTAATTATTCCATGCAATGTGCGCTATTGCAGAACCTTTCTTATGAAGTCTGGGGATCCATAGAGGTGTCAACAGTTATTTACGAATAACTCACACCCCCAAAAGCTAATGTCACATTCTGCCTTTCTCCTCAAACAGTTGAGAAACCTTTGATTCCCTTGAGATACGTGTGTGCCAAGAGCACTTCCCAGAAAATGAGCATGAACTTGGAGAATTTATTAGCTGACAGCCTCGTAATATCTAAGTTCAGCAGCCTGATGCAGCACCAGCTGGAGATGCAGACCCACGTTTTTCCAGTCGTCAGGCCTTCCCTGAGCACAGGGTGCCAATGATTGCACTTGTGCCTCCATTCCTGTTCCTGCAGTGAATGCCCACCCGATGTGTGTCAGCTGTGGCTCAGTGGGTAGCCCTCTCGCCTGAGTCAAAAGGTTGTGGATTCAAGTCCCACTTGAGAGACTTGGGCACAAAATCGAGGCTGATACTCCAGTGCGTTACTGAGGGAGTGCTGCACTGTCAGAGGTGCCGTCTTTCGGATGAGACATTAAACTGAGGCCCCATCTGCTCTCTCAGGTGGACGCAAAAGATGCCATGGAGCTATTTGAAGAAAAGCAAAGGAGTTCGCCCCAGTGTCCTGGCCAATATTTATCCCTCAACTAACACTTAAAAAACAGATTATCTGGTCATTATCACATTGCTGTTTGTGGAAGCTTGCTGTGTGCAAATTGGTGGCCACATTTCCTACATTACAATAGTGACTACACTTCAAAAGTATTTCATTGGCTGTAAAGCGCTTTGGGACATCTTGAGGCTGTGAAAGGCGCTATATAAATGCAAGTCTTTCTTTTCTTGTTATCAACAGTCACATGGTTCAAATTGTTACAGTTTTAGTCACATGGTACAATTTCATTGCATTGTCAGTTACATGGAACAATAACCCTGAGGACATGGTTCATTGTTACTGGATTCTGACTCATATGGGACAGTCTGAGTCACATGGAGCAACATCTTTAGTTTGAGTTATGTGATACAATATTACTATATGGTAACTCCCTACCCGATACTCATTATTCTATAGTGTGGAACGCAATCGCTGGTCTAAGTTTGAGGCCTCGGGCATTTTAATTCCCGGGCTTCAGCTGCCTACTGCCAGTAACCTGCCTGCCCGAAATGGGCAGAGAGTGGCAGCTGGTCAGCGGGTAGGAGAGGAAGTTCAGACGGATGGAGGCTGCCAACAGCTACTAAGGGATGGCTCGCCGGCCAGTAGGTAAGTGGCAGATGGGGGTTTCAGGAGGGTTTCGCGGGAGGGAAGGAGGGGAGACCCCCCTACTTCCCCCGTTCCTTCCCTCCTATTTTTTTCCCCAAAAAAGGCTTTGCTTGCTTTCAAAATTCAACCTACATTTTTTTCAGAAAATTAATTCAATTAGAATGAAGAAAGACACTGTCAGTCTGTTTCTCTCTATGTCTCACAGATGTTAACAAAACACATGTGACATAATTAGAGGCTTTCTGTTTCCTTCAAAATGTAACTTAAAAGTAAATTAATTAAACAGAATGAGGAGCGATTCTCTCACAGCTTAATATGCTTTGTGAAGCTTACAGAACATAAAACAAATGCGACAACAGGTGTATAGTCAGTGCACTCTATCATTTCTCTCTCTCTCTCTCTCTTACACACACACACACTGATGTAAGAAAACTACTAGGCACTTGGTCTAAGCGTTAAACAAAGCTTTAATCAACTGTTTTTCAACATGGAGATCTAGTTGTGTCCTTTACTAGTTCCTGTTAAAGAATGTCCTGAGCAAGCTGGGCCCATGCCCGAGTATTTATACTCTCCCTGGACAGCGCCACCAGCAGGCCGCCCAGTATTATTTCATAAGTCATTTCCACATGAATGACAAGATCATGTCACACACTATGTATAAAAAACACTTTCAGTATAAACTTTACCTAAATAAAGATTTTGAAATTTGTCCACTAGCTCTTCTTCAAATTTGAAAACAAAATCTGAGCAAAAACTGCAGAAAGCTAAAGAAAATCTTCCGGCAATTCAGCTGACGAAATGTTACTGATGCATCCTGGAAAATTGGGTACATCGCACGTGCTCAGGCTGCATACTCTGTATTACCTGCATTCAGGCAACGGAATCACAGCTCTGGGTAAAAATAGCGGCCGGAACCATCCCTGCACCAGAAGGGGTAGGCCCAAAGCCCACCCGATATTGGAGGGCGTCCCCAGCAGCTCACTGGCATAGACCATTTGAATTTCAGGCCGCTGGATCACCAGTAGGTGCTAGGCGATCAAGAGGGGGGGGGGGGGGGGGGCGACCAGGTGAAGGAAGGAAGCAGCAATTGGGAAGGGGGTGGATGAGGCAGCGACTGGGAAAGGGAAAGAGGCAGCGATCGGGGAGGAAGAGGGAGCAATGTCGGCAATGGCCTGCATGGCTTTACTATGGAGACGAGAAGAGCACGCCTGCACCTCACAGCTCCACATTCAGGTGAGTATTTTCTAAAACGTACCTTATTGGTGGCGGCCTGCAGTGGTCCCTTTAAGGATCCACAGGTTAGGGCGCATGCAGACCTGGTTTTCCTGAACACAGTCTGCCAGCTGAGTTCAGGGCAAACTGATTTGGTAAAGGGGGCATCAAACAGGCGTTAGGTCCCTTATTTGCATATGCAAAGGGCCTAACGCCTGTTTCAGGCACTGGCCCTAGACGCTTCTTTTAATGCCCATGCCAATATAACGAGTGGTGCATTTCCGACTCGAAATGTGCGTGTGGGTGCATGCCGCCTGCCATATTGGACGCTTTTGCGCTCGTTTTACGCCTGTAAAACAAGTGCAGCATCATCGAATTTCTAGGCCATCAAGTCCAAAGCCATGCTTTTGGGAGTGGCGGAGATATCCGAGTAAAGAGTTTCAATGAAGCAAATAAAAGTCGCACAGGCAATTCAACAGACAAATTTTGTTATGTTGCGAACTAAGTAATTTCTGCTTAAAATCTTATTTTACACATTAGAAATTTCAGTTACTGAAGAAAAAGGTACTTTTCCAGATATAAGCCATCTAAACCCCTCGATTAGAATCCAGCCTGTAACTTACTCTGAACCTGCTATTCTATCTATCAATTACCCGAACCCCTCGATTAGATTCTAGCACTTAAACTCACTCCCGGGCATCTATAATTCCGAACCCTCTGATCAGATCGGAGCCTGTAACTCACCCCAGCTATCTGCTATTGTGGATGGATTTTGCTAACCAAATTTCTGTTCCAGTTAAATTTTATCGAAGTGAATTTTGGACATGGAGGAGATAGAATAACACGTTGGGTGAAAAGAGACTGAATCTGAAACCCAAGGGATTGTACAGGAACCACTCCTCCATTGAACACAGATCAAAAGGTTGAAATATTTATGGTATTTTCTTCAGGCTGCTTCATTAGGAATCTCACAATTTATAATTACACGTAATTAAAAGCGAAGCACTCTTCACTCTTTTAATTTGGAGAAGCACAAGTCCATTACCTCTCTGAGTGATACTGATGCAGCACAATGGTTGCTCCCTATTAATCCCAATGGCCCCAGAATCAGCAGCACTAAGAAGCCACCTGACACTTTGTGAAATGAAGCGTCATTTCTGCCTGTGATGTTTGGGGAGAAGGAAAATGCATCGGACGTAACTTTGAATTCAGTTAATCGTGTAACAGACACCATTCCTCACCTACACTTATCACATTTAGTTCAATGCCTTGTACATTTTTTTCCAACAGGTGATCGTTTTTTTGTACTAAGCAATACAAATGGCAGCCGGGTTATGAGCTTGAGCGAGAATTACAGTCAAACTGCGCACGTTGCTGGGTTCTTTTGGGGCGGCACTCTCCTCGGCTGTTTTTCTCCCACTTATTTTCTCTCCACTCCATTCTTGAAGCTGCTGGAATAAAGATGAAGCTGCCGGTGTCCAGCAAAAATGACGGCTCGGAGAGGTGGCTGTTTACGTCGGTTGGAAGTCAGCAACGCACCAACCTATGGTGCCAAGAGAGAACTAAAAAGTGCCACCATGCCACCAGAAGGACGAGTGCCAGCTTTCTGAAGCCTGGGCTGCCCACTGATGGCAACCTTTCAATGCCAACGCAGGGCCAGAGTGATCGCTGTCCTAACAACAATTCCCAGATCGCCATTAATCTCTGTATTGCCCACGTTATTTCCTGATAATTGGGCCTTGATTGTCACTTGAGAAAATTACAGCAATTATGTCACAATCATGGCACTTTCTGTGTCGAAGTGATCGTGTCACGAGGCATGAGAAGCAAAATAGAGCGCAGTGTTGCAGAAAATGTGGACGAAACCACTCCCACATACTTCAAAGTACTTATTTTAAAAGACTGTACATACCATCGAGTGAATCGGAGGCTGTAATCACTCCGAAGTGCCCATTATACTTTGCATGCTATCACTTATTAATCAGCAGTTTCCAGGTGTAAATTATAAGGCTGGAATATGATATAAAAAAGTAGCTTAAAAGCACATCAGATTCTGTACTTCATTCCCCTCAGCTATTTCCCTCCCTCTTCTCCTGAAATCTGAAAATTAAAAAGCCTCAAATTTAAAGTTCTCATGCTTGTGTTAAAATCCCTCCATGGCTTCGCCCCTCCTGTAACCTCCTCCAGCCCTACAACCCTCTGAGAGCTCTGCGTCCCTCCAGTTATGGCCTCCAGTGCATCCCTGATTTTAATCACTCCACTATTGGCGGCCGTGCCTTCAGGCTACCTCGGCCCTAAGCTTTGGAATTTCCTCCCTAAACCTCTCCGCATCTCTAATTCTATCTCCTCCTTTAAGATGCTCCTTAAAACCTACCTCTTTGACCAAGCTTTTGGTCAGCTGTCCTAATATCTCTTTATGTGGCTCGGTGTCAAATTTTGTCTGATTATGCTCCTGTGAATCGCCTTGGGACATTTTACTATGTTAAAGGTGGTCTATAAATGCAAGTTGCTGTTACTGTTGTTGAAAGTGCTGAGTACATTTCTTCAGGTGCTGTCTGGGAAGCTCGCCCGACTGGCCATTCTTTGTGTGTCAAGATAGAGAGCGTTGATAGGCTATTCGACTGCACTGGGCATCGCATGCAAACCCAATCTTGCCCGACCCTGATTTCCACACACATGCACTTGCAGCATGGCTCACTGGACACTGATCAGGAACAGGGAAACCCGAGATTATTCTTCCCTTCCCTACCTCGGGGACGCTGAGACTAATCACAAAGGCCCCAGGCAACAAAAAATCAGAATCAAAATGTGTAGAATTCGGAGGGTCCTGAGTAAAATCAGCTGCCTCACATTCGGCCGCAGACCAGCAATGCCAACACTCGCTCCTGTTGCTGCCTTGACTTGCTGCCGCTCGCTGCTGGCTCCTTGTGGTGGGTTGCGTCATTACCACTATCATAGAATCATAGAATCATAGAATGGTTACAGCACAGAAGGCGACCATTCGGCCTGTCGAGCCCATGCCAGCTCTCTGCAAGAGCACTTCAGCTAGTCCCACTCCCCCGCCCTTTCCCCGTAGCCCTGCAAATTTTTTTCCTTCAGGTACTTATCCAATTCCCTTTTGAAAGCCACGATTGAATCTGCCTCCACCACCCTTTCAGGCAGTGCATTCCAGATCCTAACCACTCGCTGAGTAAAAAAGCTTTTCCTCATGTCGTCTTTGGTTCTTCTGCCAATCACCTTAAATCTGTGTCCTCTGGTTCTCGACCCTTCCACTAATGGGAACAGTTTCTCTCTATCTACTCTGTCCAGACCCCTCATGATTTTGAACACCTCTATCAAATCTCCTCTCAACCTTCTCTGCTCTAAGGAGAACAACCCCAGCTTCTCCAGTCTATCCACATAACTGAAGTCCCTCATCCCTGGAACCATTCTTGTAAATCTTTTCTGCACCCTCTCTAAGGCCTTCACACCCTTCCTAAAATGCGGTGCCCAGAATTGGACACAATACTCCAGATGAGGCTCAACCAGTGTTTTATAAAGGTTCATCATAACTTCCTTGCTTTTGTACTCTATGCCTCTATTTATGAAGCCCAGGATCCCGTATGCTTTTTTTAACCGCTTTCTCAACCTGCCCTGCCACCTTCAACGATTTGTGCACATACACCCCCAGGTCTCTCTGTTCATGCACCCCTTTTAGAATTGTACCATTTAGTTTATATTACCTCTCCTCATTCTTCCTACCAAAATGTATCACTTCACACTTTTCTGCGTTAAATTTCATCTGCTGCGTGTCCACCCATTCCACCACTGTCTATGTCCTCCTGAAGTCTATCACTCTCCTCCTCACTGTTCACTATACTTCCAAGTTTTGTGTCATCTGCAAATTTTGAAATTGTGCCCTGTCCAAGTCATTGATATATATCAAGAAAAGCAGTGGTCCTAGTACCAACCCCTGGGGAACACCACTGTATACCTTCCTCCAGTCCGAAAAACAACCGTTCACCAATACTCTCTGTTTCCTGTTACTTAGCCAATTTCGTATCCATGCTGCCACTGTCCCTTTTATTCCATGGGCTTCAACTTTGCTGGCAAGCCTATTATGTGGCACTTTATCAAACTCCTTTTGGAAGTCCATGTACACTACGTCAACTGCATTACCCTCATCAACCCTCTCTGTTACCTCATCAAAAAACTCAATCAAGTTAGTTAAACACGATTTGCCTTTAACAAATCCGTGCTGGCTTTCCTTAATTAATCCACACTTGTCCAAGTGACTGTTAACTTTGTCCCGGGTTATCGTTTCTAAAAGTTTCCCCACTACCGAGGTTAAACTGACTGGCCTGTGGTTGCTGGATTTATCCTCACACCCTTTTTTGAACAAGGGTGTAACATTTGCAATTCTCCAGTCCTCTGACACCAGCCCTGTATCCAAGGAGGATTGGAAGATTATGGCCAGTACCTCTGCAATTTCCACCTTTACTTCCCTCAGCATCCTCGGATGCATCACTGGTGACTTATCTACTTTAAGTACAGCCAGCCTTTCTAGTACCTCCTCCTTATCAATTTTTATCCCATCAAGTATCTCAACTACCTCCTCTCTCACTATGACATTGGCAGCATCTTCTTCCTTGGTAAATACAGATGCAAAGTACTCATTTAGTACCACAGCCATGCCCTCTGCCTCCATGCGTAGGTCTCCATTTTGGTCCCTAACCGGCCCCACCCCTCCTCTTACTACCTGTTTACTATTTATATGCCTATAGAAGACTTTTGGATTTCCTTTTATATTAGCTGCCAATCTATTCTCATACTCTCTCTTTGCCCCTCTTATTTCCTTTTTCACTTCCCCTCTGAACTTTCTATATTCAGCCTGGTTCTCACTTGTATTCTCAACCTGACATCTGTCATATGCCCCGTTTTTCTGTTTCATCTTACTCTCTATCTCTTTCATCATCCAGGGAGCTCTGACTTTGGTTGCCCTACCTTTCCCCCTCGTGGGAATGTACCTCGACTGTACCCGAACCAATCTTTGATTCCAATTTACCCGGGCCAGATCCGTTCTCATCCCACTGAAATTGGCTTTCCTCCAATTAAGTATTTTTACTCAAGATTGCTCCCTGCCCTTTTCCACAGCTAGTCTAAACCTTATGATACTGTGATCACTGTTCCCTAAATGTTCCCCTACTGACACTTGCTCTACTTGACCCACCTAATTCCCCAGAACTAGATCCAGCAATGCCTCGTTGGGCCAGAAACGTAATGATCAAGAAAGTTCTCCTGAACACACTTCAGAAATTCTTCCCCCTCACTGCCCTTTACACTATTACTATCCCAGTCTATATTAGGATAGCTGAAGTCCCCAATTATCACTACTCTATAGTTCTTGCACCCCTCTGCAATTTCCCTGCAAATTTGCTCCTCTATATCCTTCCCACCAGTTGGTGGCCTATAGAATACACCTAGTAGTGTAAAGGCACCTCTATTGTTTCTCAACTCTAACCAAATAGATTCTGTCCTTGACCCCTCCAGGACATCCTCTCTCTCCAGCACTGCAATATTCTCCTTAATCAATACTGCCACCCCACCTCCTTTCTTTCCTTCCCTATCTTTCCTGAACACCTTATATCCAGGAATATTTAGTACCCAATCCTGCCCTTTTTTGAGCCTGGTCTCCATTATCGCCACGACATCATATTCCCATGTGGCTATTTGCACCTGCAGCTCACCAACCTTATTTACCACACTTTGTGAATTCACACACATGCACTGTAAACCTATCTTAGACCTTCTTGTATTCTCTCTTAGTTTGACCCCACCTAATACCTTACTATTTCTTACTCTAGTGCTATCTGTCTCCCAATCCTTGTTTCTTCTTTCTAATGCTACATCCTGGTGCCCATCCCCCTGCCAAATTAGTTTAAACCCTCCCAAACAGCACTAGCAAACCACCCCCCCCCCCACCGCGAGGATATTGGTCCCGGCTCTGTTGAGGTGCAACCCGTCCGGCCTGTACAGGTCCCACTTCCCCTAGAACCGGTCCCAATGTCCCAGAAATCTAAAGCCCTCCCTCCTGCACCATCTCTCCAGCCACGCATTCATCTGCTCTATCCTCCTATTTCTATACTCACTAGCTCGTGGCACCAGGAGTAATCCGGAGATTACTACTTTTGAGGTCCTGCTTTTTAATCTCTTTCCTAACTCCCTAAAATCTGCCTGCAGGACCTCATCCCTCTTTCTACCTATGTCGTTGATACTGATATGGAGCACGACCTCTGGCTGTACACCCTCCCTCCTCAGAATGTTCTGCAGTCGCTCGGTGACATCCTGACCCTGGCACCAGGGAGGCAACATACCATCCTGGAATCACGTCTGCGGCCGCAGAAACGCCTGTCTGTTCCCCTAACTATCGAATCTCCTATCACTATTGCTTTCCCGATCTTCCTCCTCCCCCCTGTACAGCTGAGCCACCCGTGGTGCCATGGACTTGGCTCTGGCTGTACTCCCCAGAGGAACCATTGCCTTCACCAGTATTGAATACTGGTTGGAGAGCGAGATGTACTCAGGGGACTGCTGCACTACCTGCCTGGTCCTCCTTGACTGTCTGACGGTCACCCATTCCCTCTCTGCCTGCACACTACAGGAAACTCTTGTTTATCCGGCACCCAAATATCCGGAATTCTCGCTTAACCGGCAAAAATCATCCTCCGAAAACTCCTCTCAAATAACCGGCAATGTTGCCGAGTCGCAGTCCGAGTCTCCGCGAACGCCGAGTACTCCGAAAACTCCTCTCAAATAACCGGCAATGTTGCCGATTCCCGAGTCCGCGAACGCCGATTTAGTCAGTAGGGGTAGTTTTCAAAAGTGCCACTACTCGGCCTCCTGGCGCTGTCGGAAGTCCGAAACACTGCAGTAGCAGGAGTTGATTCTCCCGCGCTGCCGGGAGTCTCACTTACTGTTAAGTAATTAAATAGTTATGGATTACTCTCAACTGGCAGTACTGTACTTCATCAAGCATCTTCCACCATCCATTTAACACAACATTCTGTAGGTGAGTACCCAAATACTATATACTGCACATTTCTTGATTTTTTTATTTTTCTTTGTTAAAAATAGCCTCGGTAGATATAACTCTCTGTTATCCGGAACTTTCGATCAACCAGCACCACGCCGGTCCCATTCGGTGCCGGATACCAAAGAGTTTCCTGTATTATGCTATGGGGTGACCACCTCCTGAAACGTGCTATCCACGTAGCTCTCAGCCTCACAGATGCCAGTGACGCCAGCTGCTGTTCAAGCTCTGAAATCCGGAGCTCGAGCTCCTCCAGCCGATGACACTTCCTGCACATGTCGTTGTCCAGGACACGGGAAGCGTCCTGGAGTCTCCACATGGCACAAGATGTGCATTCCACGGGACCGAGGTGCCCTGCCATGCCTCTACTTAATAGACTATTAAGTAACTTAACAGAAATAAACTTAAGACAAAAAAATAATCACCAACTATTCACCAATCAGCTCCTTCCCTTGCGCCGATGTCACTTATCTCGCTCCCTGACGCTCGCGCTCCCTCCGGGCTCTTGGGCCTACCTTTATCTGCGGCCGCTCCTCTCGCTGTCCCGCAGGTCCGTTCTTGTGTCTATTAACTTAGAGAGCGATCGGACCATTCGCGGAAAAAGGATTTGCAAAACATGAAAACTGAGCTTTCATATCCAGCAATCAAACATAACAAACAGCACTTACTGTGGGCTTGTTATTATTTTGTGCAGCTCCACGGGCACACAATCTAACAAATTAGAAATACATATATGGGGAAAAGTAATACCTGCTGGTTTTCATTTTTAACAATTAGGAGTAGAGCTGGCCTCTCGTTAACCTGTGGTGTTGCCAACCCTCCAGGGTTGCCTTGGAGTTTCCAGGAATTAAAGATTAATCTCCCGGACACTGCTATGAGCAACGCTCGAGAAAAATCATAGGGGCATTAAACAAAAAACATTTTTTACATTTTCCTTGAACACTTTCGTTTAGTAGTTCCACAAATATTGGAGCTGGGGAAAAAAGGAGGTTTGACTGGCCGGGTGGTTGGTGGCGGGAGGTCATGTGAAGAAACCTCCAGGAATACACCCAACCTGAGTTAGCAACCCTATTAACCTACCAGGCTCATAATTTCTGATTCAGGCAGCCTAAGGGGACTGAGCCTCTGTACTGCCTGTCCGCCTCCCTGTTTCCAGTGGCTCCGATACTGGGCCAGAATTTGCTGTAACAGCCATCTGCCGTTAGTTAGACCTGCCCCTGCACCCTTCAGCGCTAAAATATTTTTGGTATCCAAGTTGCTGAAAGTGCGAGCTGATAATGGTGCAGCGAGGGAAACAGGGCATCTGGGACCCGAGTGAACAGGGCAAGCAACCGGATATCTCCTTAACCAATCAGATTTAATGAATGGGAAATAAACACAGGAAGGCCTGAGAAGGAGGGCTGAATTAGAGTGGGTGAATTAAATGTCAAATCAGGTACTGAAAGAGAAATAAAAAGGGGGAAAGAAAGATTGGATTAAGAGAGAAAGAAAAAAAGACAGAAAGGAAAAATAAGAATTTTTAAATTTTTTTTTGACATTTTTAAAATCCCCTCAAAAAATTTAAAGCCTGAAGGAATGAGACCTCACACTTGTAATAGTTAATTTTAAGTGCCAGAGAGGTTGACTGGCAGTAATTAACACCTACCACGTTGTTAAAAGTGTACTTCCTACATTACAACAGTGACTACACTTCAAAAGTACTTTGTAAAGCGCTTTGAGGCATTCGGTGGTCGTGAAAGGCACTATATAAATGCAAGTCTTTCTTTCTTTCTTATGCTTGTAATGACAAGACTTGACTTGCTGTAGCATGTTTAATGGACAAATCCAGCAAATTCCTAAAAAAATCTGGGAGGCGAAGGGCGAGTGGCACAACTCGGACAGCAACTTTTGGATATTCACATTTAATCGCACATCTGCCCTCTCCTGAAGTTGCTGTACCATTTACCCATAAATAACGGTGAGCACCATTAGCCTTGCCGTTATTTTACAGCAAATTCTGGCCCATTATAGACGGACAATTTCTGGCCTGGAGACAGCACGGAGCCATTGGCTTAGCTCAGGAAGCAGTGTCCCAATGTTTTGTTCCCTCAGTCCTTGAACCAAATAAAGACAATTTATATCATGTGGCAGCTTTGAAAAGTAATTTAGAGTAGAGTCATTTTTCATTGCTACTTCTTATTAAAAAAAATGGTGGGGGCTGCATTCTTGTGCTCAACAAAGTGCGAATGGCAGTGCTGGAGATTGGAACACACTGTGTTTTCTCAGACTTATATAAACATCAAGTGAAGGCCAAGCACGGGATGCAGCGTAAACTTCCCTCTACACTGTCCCCATCAAACACTCCCAGGGCAGGTACAGCATGCGTTAGATACAGAGTAAAGCTCCCTATACACCGTCCCATCAAACACTCCCAGGGCAGGTACAGCACGGGTTAGATACAGAGTAAAGCTCCCTCTACACTGTCCCATTAAACACTCCCAGGACAGGTACAGCACGGGTTAGATACAGAGTAAAGCTCCCTCTACACTGTCCCCATCAAACACTCCCAGGACAGGTATAGCACAGGTTAGATACAGAGTAAAGCTCCCTCTACACTGTCCCCATCAAACACTCCCAGGACAGGTACAGCACGGGTTAGACACAGAGTAAAGCTCCCTCTACACTGTCCCGTCAAACACTCCCAGGTCAGGTACAGCACAGGTTAGATACAGAGTAAAGCTCCCTCTACACTGTCCCCATCAAACACTCCCAGGGCAGGTATAGCATGGGTTAGATACAGAGTAAAGCTCCCTCTACACAGTCCCATCAAATACTCCCAGGGCAGGTATAGCACGGGTTAGATACAGAGTAAAGCTCCCTCTACACTATCCCTATCAAACACTCCCAGGGCAGGTATAGCATGGGTTAGATACAGAGTAAAGCTCCCTCTACACTGTCCCCATCAAACACTCCCAGGGCAGGTATAGCATGGGTTAGATACAGAGTAAAGCTCCCTCTACACAGTCCCATCAAATACTCCCAGGGCAGGTATAGCATGGGTTAGATACAGAGTAAAGCTCCCTCTACACTGTCCCTATCAAACACTCCCAGGACAGGTATAGTATGGGTTAGATACAGAGTAAAGCTCCCTCTACACTGTCCCCATCAAACACTCCCAGGGCAGGTATAGCACGGGTTAGATACAGAGTAAAGCTCCCTCTACACTGTCCCCATCAAACACTCCCAGGGCAGGTATAGCACGGGTTAGATACAGAGTAAAGCTCCCTCTACACTGTCCCCATCAAACACGCCCAGGGCAGGTATAGCACAGGTTAGATACAGAGTAAAGCTCCCTCTACACTGTCCCCATCAAACACTCCCGGGGCAGGTACAGCACGGGTTAGATACAGAGTAAAGCTCCCTCTACACTGTCCCATCAACCACTCCAAGGTCAGGTACAGCACGGGTTAGATACAGAGTAAAGCACCCTTTACACTGTCCCATCAAACACTCCCAGGACAGGTACAGCACAGCTTAGATACAGAGTAAAGCTCCCTTTACACTGTCCCATCAAACACTCCAAGGTCAGGTACTGCACAGGTTAGATACAGAGTAAATCTCCCTTTACACTGTCCCATCAAACACTCCCAGGGCAGGTATAGCACGGGTTAGATACAGAGTAAAGCTCCCTCTACACTGTCCCATCAAACACTCCCAGGGCAGGTATAGCACGGGTTAGATACAAGTAAAGCTCCCTCTACACTCTCCCATCAAACACTCCCAGGACAGGTCCAGCACGGGTTAGATACAAAGTAAAGCTCCCTCTACACTGTCCCATCAAACACTCCCAGGTCAGATACAGCACGGGTTAGATACAACGTAAAGCTGTCGCTGCCTTACTATCACTACCTCCTGCAAAATCAACAGCAAATTGCATTCATATCGCATCTTTAACTTAGAAAAAAGGAAGTACATGAGCTCCTCAAACTTATTGTTGAAGGTGAGTCTGGAGGAGCAGGGAAGAGGTGTTTAAGGAGACAGTTGATAATGAAAAGAAGCAGGGGGTTATCTATGCTCTCCAGGAAGATTCTGAAGTAGTGTATGGTTTTGGCAGAGGGAGTGGGGCTTGTTAATGCTTGTTGTGGTCCAGCCAGATGTGGTGATGGATGGCTAAACTAGTTGTGTGCCAGATACCCTCAAGTCTGCGCTTCTTGGACTTGAAGTACTTTAGAGAAGATGGGGGCCATGCAGGAGGGCAGGACCAGGATGGGAGAGAGTAAAGTTTTTACTGGGTACAAAGGATTCAAAGCTGTAGGAGATGGAGTGGTTGAGCAGATTGATAGTTGTAGAAGCATTGAGGTTAAAGAAGAGCCAAAGGTAAGGCATGAGCATCTTGAAAGTGTCATTGTAAGTGACTTGGGGAAGAGTTTTCTCCAGGTGCAGGTGCAGATGCAGATGCAGCTGGAAGTGGGGTTGGAAGGTGGTAGGGGAATGTAGGTGGTGAGGGATACAAGGAAGTGGTCAGAGATGACCTTATCTGTGATTGAGACCATGGGAGTAGAGAGGCCACATAAGGTAGCAAGCATGAAGGGGTGGCCATTAATATGGGTCGGAGAGTTTATATGGAGGGAAAGGTTCAGGGAGGACAGGGCGGCAGTGACATTAGAGGAGAGAGAGCAAGGTGAGCTGAGATGGTGACTAGAGTCACCGAGGATCTGGAGTTGCTCAGTGCAGAGGCTGAGGAATGAAAGGCAGCAGGATATTGTTGAGAAACTTGGGATGGGGCTTGGGGGCTGGTAGAGGGTGAGGATTTTAAAGGAGATGTGAGAGGTGTGAAACAAGGAGGAGAAGGTACCAAAGGAGTAGTAGAAGAGACCAAGATGAGAGTTGGTAATAAGGGCCACACCGCCATCATGACAGCTTTTATAGGGCAGGTGGTGGAAAGTATCATCAGGCGGGGGGTGGGGGGTGGAGCCTTCAGTAAGGGGCAAGGTGTTGCCACCTGTGAGCCAAGTTTCCATCAAAGCCATGATGTTAATCCACAATAAGGTCATGGATCTCAAAATCAAACTGTTAAAAAGAACGCTGATTAAATTTAATTTGTATCTTTAAATACGGTAACATAGTCCTTCACCAGTGAGTGTTGCTGTTGATATAAATAGGACAACTGGCAGAAAGAGCTTTTGGGCCTGATGGAGTTTGAGAACTAAATGAACATGACAAGGTTGGAACAACAAGCTTGCAATAATACCGTGGGTTAATGACTATACCTACCAAAGTTAATTCAGCTTCTTTAAGCCAAGTTAGGCTAAATATCCCTCTAGTTCTGTTCATTTTCATAGCAAACAGGGAAGGCATCATCAGGGGATTGCCCGATGGGGAATTTACTGCTCCCGACAGTGCGAGGGAGCTGGATTAACGTCAGTGGAGGTAGCGGGAACTACTTCCATGTTGTCAAGCAGAGAAGGCATATCAGATGGGTAGACTGTAATAAATACTTCCGATCAAGTTATTAATGCTGTAGGTGCTGGTACACAAGCAGTAGGTTGCAACATCTGATCATCACATGAGCTATGTAGCCACATGCTAAGAATACCAGAGCAAGCCATTGAAATGTTACAACTGACGCACAAACAAACCCACAGGAAGTTAGGTTTCCCAACCCAGAGGTGGACCTGGTGGCAGAGAAAACAACAGCTGAGATGTCAATGTTCTTTGACGCCAGTTTAAATCCTTCATGGCCACCCAAGGGGAACCAAGACTGATAGCAGATTGTGTAGAAGTTGAGCGTAATCTCGCAAATGATTGCAGTGCGCTGACAGGCTACAAGAAAAGGCCTGTTGTATGTGTTATAATTTGGGCTCAAGGTGTCAGCTGTGGCTCAGTGGGTAGTACTCTCACCTCTTGAGTTAGAAGGTTGTGAGTTCGAGTTCCACTCCTCTGATTTGAGCATATAACCAAGGTTGATATTTCAGTGCTGCACTGTTGGAAGTGCTGTGTTTCGGATGAGACGTTAAACTGAGGCCCCATCTTCTCTCTCAGGTGGACGAAGAAGATCCTGTGGCATTATTTGAAGAAGGGCAGGGGAGTTTTCCTGGTAAACATTTATCCCTCAACCAACACCTAAAATAGATGGTCTAGGCATCATATTGCTGTTTGTGGGACCTTGATGTACGCAAATTGGATGCCAGATTTCCTACATTTACGTGGATACATTGGAAAAGCTGGGGTTGTTCTCCTTAAAGCAGAGAAGGTTGAGAGGAGATTTGATAGAGGTGTTCAAAATCATGAGGGGTCTACATAGAGTAGATAGAGAGAAACTGTTTCCATTGGCGGAAGGGTTGAGAACCAGAGGACACAGATTTAAAGTATTTGGCAGAAGAACCAAAGGCGACATGAGGAAAAACTTTTTTACTCAGCGAGTGGTTTTGAGCTGGAATGCACTGCCTGAGAGGGTGGTGGAGGCAGACTCAATCACGGCTTTCCAAAAGGAATTGCATAAGTGCCTGAAGGAAAAAACTTTGCAGGGCTGCGGGGAAAGGGCGGGGGAGTGGGGCTAGCTGAAATGCTCTTGCAAAGAGCCGACCACTTGCTCGACCGGCCGAATGGCCTCCTTCTGTGCTGTAACCATTCTATGATTCTATGATTACAACAGTGTCTACACAAGGAGCCTTAGCACCAATGTCAGGAGAGTTCATTCTACTACATTGGATTGGCATGTTTCCATTTCTTACACCAGCTACGTTGTGGCCTTTCAGAGTGAGATTTCCAATTTAGTATTGAAATTCGGGCAGTTTTGTGCACTTGGCTCGAACTCATTGGAAACTGGATTGAGATTGCCCAAATTCACTCCACATAGGAGGAACTTCATTTATATAGCACCTTTGACATCCTAAAGTGCTTCTTAGCCAATGAATTACTTTTGAAATGGGGTCACCGTTGTTATTTAGGCAAACACAGCAGTTAATTTGCATGCAGCAAGATTTCCCAAACACCAAATGATGAATGACCAGACATCTGATGTGGCTGCTGTTGGTCGTGGGATGAAGGTTGACCAGGACACTAGAAGAGCTCCCTGCTCTTCTCTGAATACCATGGGCTCTTTTACTCTCCACCTGAACAAGTGGAGAGGGCTTCGCTTTAATATCTCCTCTGAAAGCCTCACCGCAGACAGTGCAGCACCCCCATAGCTTTGCTCTGAAGTATCAGCCTAGATTATGCGCTCAAATCCTGGATTGGGGCTTGAACCCACAACCTTCTGGCTCAGGATGAGAGTACCACCATTGAACCAACTATCATGTCGGACTAATAGAGTCAGAAGACAGAGGAGACTTTTATCCCATATGTCTAGACTGGTTTTGAGGTAAAAGACTGGTGTCTAACTTACTGTATAACTCATTCCCCCATCCCTGATCTTTTTATTTTACCTGAAGTTGATCATTTCTGTTGACACCCACAGTAGGAAAAGGAAAGTAATATGGGGAATCCATTGGTAAAATATTTATCCAAAAGACAGATCCACCATCATAACACATGCACAAATTGGTTGCCTATCACCACGTCAACAACTTATGTATCCACTGCACGTGTCTCCTGTGTATTACATTACTGGGCATAATCTAACCAAGCGACTCAGTAAATGCACAATCTGTCTTTTAAAGTACTGCATTCAGCTGCTGCCTATTACGACCTAGTCAACTATGTTTGCTCTTTGTCGACTCTCTAAACCGAGAAATATTCAAACACTTCATATGCTGTAAGAATCACATTTGAAAGATAACTTGCATTTTGCAACAGGCAAATAATCCCTATAAATTCAACTCGACGCGCGTTCGTGAAATGGGATAAATGATAAAGAAATATTGAATTTCCCACTTCACTGAACTGAACTGGAAGGAGAATTAAATATGCAAAGGCTCAGCTTGCAGAAGCTGCAGCGATATACTGACAAAGGACTTGATGCGATCAATGAGTAAAAGTTTTACAATAGTTAGGATGTCCCTCAGCCCGATTGATACTTTCTGAATTTTAGACGTCTGAATTAGAATTCAAATTGGAATGATTTTGGCTCACTCAACTCCTCGTCTCCACATAACTAGCACAGCCCCTCCCCCACCATAGCGGATATATTTGCAATTCAGATTTGTGCACTGATTTTTTTTAATGAGGAAACTTAGGTGAAGGGTAAAGACTCATAGTGCAGGGCATCCCAAGGTTGAAAAGACTAGGAGAGAAGACATGGAAATCCAGAGATAGTGGTTGAGTAACTCCAAGACTGGGATTTAAAACCTATAGATTGTAAGAAGGAGGGAAGACTAAGAGAGGTAAGGGGTGCACAGTTTTGAGGTGCCTGGAAAGAATGGGTTACAGTGGGAGATGGAGCGATGAGTCCTGATTCTGACGTAGTGGGGACGCAGAGAGTGTTTGGAGAAGCAATGACAAAAGTAGCATCAACAAAACAGATAGTAGAGAGAGAGAGAGAGAGATTGAAGGCTAGAGGTGAGAGAAGGATCACCTATCAGATGACAAGCTTTTTCCTGCATCCCATACAGGAGTGCAAGAGCGGTCGTGGCTATTACGCATTTAAATCTGACTGAGACTACCTTACTAAAGAGCCATCTTACCTTACGTTAAAGGCGCGATATAAATTTAAGCTGTTGTTGTTGCTGCATTCTCGGAGTTGCTGTCTTTCAGATGAGATGTTAAACTGAGGCCTTGTTTGCCTGTTCAGGTGGATGTAAAATATTCCATGGCACTATTCACCGAAGAGCAGGGAGTTCTCTGAGATTCCTGGCCAACGTTCATCCTTCAACCAGTACTATCAAAAGCAGATTATCTGGCCATTTATCTCACTGCTGTGTGTGGGACCTTGCTGTGCGCAAAATGGCTGCTGCATTTAACTGTGTAACAAAATTAGTGGAAGTATCCGACTAATGAGTTGCACTTGGACGCTAGGTTTAGAAAGTTTGGATACTTGAGGGATGAGCTTGAGTGAACAACTGGCCTCTTCTCATCATAGGGATTGAGTTTGGATTCCTAGAGAGTAGCATCATGAGCCAACACCAAGTGCTCACACTATTGAATCAAGCTCCCTTATCTCAGTAGACCCATTATTTTGTGGATTCAAGAATCTGCTTTCAGGATGAGGAAACTGAATTTAGTAACATTAGAAAGAACTTGCATTTGCTTAGCGCCTTTCACATCCTCAAAATGTCCCAAAGCATTTCACAGCCAATGAATTACATTTTAAGCAGAGTCAATGTTGTCATATAGGCAAATCAATTCGCGCACAGTAAGGTCACACAAACAGCAATGCAATGAATGACCAGTTAACTTGTTTTTGGTGGTGTTGGTTGAGAGAGAAAAGTTGTCCAGGAAACTCCTGCTCTTCTTCCAAAAAGTTCCATGGGATTTTTTATGTCCATCAGAGCCTCAGTTTAACATCCCATCAGAAACGCAGCTCCTGCAACAATGCAGCACTCTCTCAGTACTGCACTGCAATGTCAACCGAAACGTCAAGAGCTCACGCACGTCTGCAAACGCAACCCACTTCACCGTTTGAATCTCTGTCTGAACACACATAATGGCAGAGTCAAAAAACTGCAGGAGCAACCACTACAACAGAGAGCGAGACACCGTGTAATCCATCAATATATAAAGCTGGCAAAGTCAGTACGGAGACTCAAAGTGAAATTTTCGCGGGGGGTGTCCGAGCTCCTGCTGTAACTTTGGTGGCAACACTGGAGAAATGGCGTGAAGTATGCATCTTTGTTGTGTGTGTGTGTGTGTGTGTGTGTGTGTGTGTGTGTGTGGGGGGGGGCGGGGTGGGGGGGGGGGTGGGGTAGGGGACCTCAAGGGGAAAAACAAATTAGTATGAAAGGAGTCCAAAACAGCTCTCCAATGTCAAGAGTAGCACTAAGCCATAGAGACCTGAAAATGAACCAAATACACCAGGAATGGAGCAAGGTAGGCACTGTAACTGAGTAATACAGGCCTGGAGCTCAACAATACTAAAGTCAAGACAAATCCTCGATTTGATCTCCTCTCTTTGTTGAGTTACCAGCCAAGGTGGTGGTAGGGCTGTAACAATGGTCCAATAGTGTCCTTGGGAGGGGAGGAGAACAATAACCAGCCAAAGTTTCCACTCCTGATCATTGTTGGGAAAGACAGAGTTGGGCTTGGCTGTGATGCCCCCAGGGTCAAATAGTCTGTTGATACACACTGTTTAAGCTCACGTAGGATTTGGTGAGGTAACCGCATGAGTGGGTGGGGGGGGGGTGGGGGTGTGGTGCGTGGAGGGGCTGGCGCCTGTTAATCTGCACCCAAGCACAGGACAGTACCTTCAGGAGAGGAGAAGCAAAAAACCAACCCATTCATTGTAAAAGAGCATAGGTTAATACAACAAGGAGTGGGCTGAGATCCGGCAGACTATTTAAAAAGTTAACGACTGTCACCTTTTTTTCTCTCATCTCTAGTAAACAAAAGCAAGAGCCAGAAAATACTGGTACACGCTATTGCACAAAGGAATTGGCACCATTAGATGGATGCCAGAGATGCTATGATTTGGCTGATTCTCAAAGCCCCCAAACAACCTCATCCATTTGCATGTTAAGCCTATTTTTACTTCACAAAAGGTTAACTAAAAAGTATGAAAACAATCCGCGCCTACACAAAGCCCTGGATGTGAGTTTGGTCTTGCATGCTTGCCTCTCAATAGATCTTGAGTCAAGAATGCCTACATCTTCAATCAAAGGGCAAAGAATGTTTGTCAGACTGTGCTAAATATATTACTATCACCTCCCTCTCATTCTGTCAAGCATTTCTTATTTAAAGTATTATTAAACTAATAATTTTGTTAGTCGCACTCCCTCAACACCTTACTCTGAATGGGTGGCAACTAAATTATGCTTTGACTTACTGCCCCCATGGACACCAATTTGAATGACCCTCAGTGTTGCTTATCAGACATCACAGAGTGCAGACACTACAACACCGTAAGATGTACAAAAACAAGTAATATCAGTCTTGAATCTCAGCTACGTCTCAGCAGGTTACCTGACGAACAGTGAATTCCTAGTTTGATGCAAACCCTTTTACTATTCACTGACCTAAGATCAAGGCGTCTACCACAGGCTAACCATAAACCTGCAACCTTAAAACATAACCTTCTTCGGAAGAGTGCAATCATTTAGCATACGCACAAGAGAATTATCGATATAGGGATCAGAATTCTTCCCCTCCGCCTCGCTCCGCCCAATCACTTTAACCCCATTCACTGCCATTTGCAGCTTGTGTTTCAATGACATCGGTCAAGTTGAAACAACTCCACTTTTTAGACTATGTCCCCTAGTCCTAGATTCCCCCACCAGCGAAAATAGTTTCTCTCTATCTACAGCCTATTCAACTGTGGGAAACATCACAACTGAACCCAATTTGGTGCCCACATATGAGCATTCTCCAGCAGGAGGAGGAAGCCTGGCTGATTTTACCCCCCCCCAATCAATAGACACTGAAGCCAACTGTTATAACCACCCTGACCGAGATCAGCTAACTCAGGACACCCCAGGAATTGAGCCTGGGATCCTTCAGGTTTGTCCCACACCACAGAATTCATTTATACAATGGCGCATCAGTCAGCCCAGCTAACATTGCCATAAACCTTTGGCACAAACCACTGGGCAGAGTTCGAGATGGGAAAGATGGCAGGGTGGAAATGTGTTGGGCCAGGGGATGGGACTGGGATTGCGATTGGGATGTTGCAGGAGATGAGATCTGGATCGGGCAGGGAATGGGATCGGTATTGGGATAATTCACAAGGTGGAATCCGGTTGGGACTGGGATTGGGATGACGCTGGAGATGAGAAAAGGGTGGGCAGGGATGGGAGTGGGATTGGGTTGGGATTCCTTTCATCACTAAGAAACTCCTATTTTGTAAACTTCCACAATTGTTACATTTAGCGATTGTACAGAAACAGACCTTGATTTCACTGAAGAAAAGAAAATTGTGATTGGGCATGACTCAGGCCTTTAGAATGATTGTACATAATGTGCCTGTTAGCAAGTTATTGAATTTAGATTGTAAGAACAGAATTACAGGACACAAGTACAAAGTCAACAGGCCTCAAACAGGGTGCAGAACAGAAGGAATGTTTTACCACAGGTTAAGATAATATGGTTATAGCAAACACAATGCTTATTAAACTGATTAACTCCCTTAAAAAGAGCTGGGAAATTAATGACTGACACAGCTAATTAAATACAGTTGTTATAATAGTTCATACATTTCAGGGACTGTGGATGAGTCACTTGTGAAAAGCGACTGGTCAGAGTTGAATAGTGTGGGTTGTTGGAGCGGAGTGATAACCTGTAGCTTCTTTCAGTGGCAGCTCTCTCACCACTGAGTCAGATGATTGTGGGTTCAAGCACCACCATGTGACTTGAGCACTAAAATCTAGGCTGACACTTCAGTTCAGTACTGAGGGAGTGCTGCACTGTCGGAGGTGCCGTCCTTCAGACGAGACGTTAAACTGAGGCCCTCTCAAGTGGACGTAAAAGATCCCATGGCACAATTTGAAGAAGAGCAGGGGAGTTCTCCCTGGCGTCCTGGCCAATATTTATCCCTCAACCAACATCACTAAACAAATTATCTGGTCATTATCACATTGCTGTTTGTGGGACCTTGCTGTGCACAAATTGTCTGGCGTGTTTCCTACATTACAACAGTAACTACACTTCAAAGGTACTTTATTGGCTGTAAAGTGCTTTGGGACGTCCTGAGGTAGTGAAAGGCACTATATAAATGCAAGTTCTTTCTTTTTATCTTCTGAGATCGGAGAGCAATTTCACAGAGCTACAACTTCTTGGAGGTTTAGGAGATTCAGTGGGTCAGAAGGAGCTCATAACAGGACAACTTGTGCATGGTCTTTGGTGCGAACAGACTTGATGGGTTGAATGGACTTTCTAATGCTATACTGCTATAAATCATGTTTTAAAAGTAACTATATTTGGGATATGTATCGAGCATTAGACTCCCAGGGACTGGGCTCTACACCCACCACTAGACTTCCAAATACTAGGCTATACACCCACAACTAGATTGCCAGGAACTGGGATACTGAAACCTCAATCTTGCCCTCCATTAGTGCATACAGAGCTGTGTCAAAATTATACCAAATTAATTGATCTCCAGTAACGTTACACATGGTAAGTCAGAGAATATGGTCACTCTTTTACCCGTCTCTGATGTATTTGTGTTGCTGATCCTCTCTGTCTCACCTCTTCTGTTTCTCTTCTCTACTGCTTCTCTCCCCTTAATTCTTCATTGCACTTTTCACTTTGTCCTTTAATGCTTCTCTCTCGCTGTCATTTTCTTCTTTTCTTTCTTCCTTCCTTTCGGGTGGGAGTGATGTGTTAGGCCTGGTGTGATGAGAAAAGGGCCACCAGTAGCAGCAAGCTGAATTTGGGTTGAGAATTGCAAGGAAAATGTAATCCTCAGTAGCTTCCTTGCCATCCCCTCCTCCAATCACTTGCACTTACCCCCACCCCCTTGCTTCCATCACATCCCCTAGCCTTTCAACTTCCCACTACCCATTCCTATTCCTAACTCCTATCACTATCCATACCTCTTCCCCTTTGAATGACCCACTCAACCCCTGAATCCTCCCCTCCTCCATGTTCCACTGTCACTCACCTCACCCTTAACCCTCCATCCCCTCTCCCCACTCCTACTCACTCCCACCTAGATTGGTTGCCAAAAAGCTAGAGGCCATCTCACCGTCAACCGGTTTCCCTCCTACCCTCACTCAGACAGACTTTGTTTACTTTCAAAATTTAACAGGTTTTGTTTTTAAAAAAGAAATCAAATTAGAATGAGGACAAATGACCTGTCTACCTTTCCCTCTATGTCTTTCTATCTTTCTGTCTGTCTCCCGTTGTTTCATAGGTGTTCAAAATTAGATCCTGTGACCTTTTCTAACTGTCAAGTGGCGATGATTAGCTGCCTTCATAATTCAACTAGTATTTTTTTTGAAAAATTAAGTAACATTAAATGTAAAATATGCACACTCTCTCTCTCTCACTCTCTCTCACCTCCATTTCTTTCTCTCTGACCCCAACTTCTCTCTCACTCCTGACTCCCCTCTCTAGTTTAATACATTTTTAAAAAGTATTATGAACACAAAACAATAGCTACAATAGATATGTACTCAGAATGACTTTTTTCTCTCAAACTCTGTGTGCTTTTTTTTTACAACACTCTATACATATTTCACCTCATCAAAGTTTTAAAATTTCTTCAAAATTATTTTGAAAAAAGCAACTGGGCAAAAGATAAAGTAAAATATCCTCTCAGTACAGCTGACTGAATACTACTGGTGCATCCTGGTAAATTAACTACACTGAACATGCTCAGACTACACAATCCAAGTTAAGCTCACATGTCTGAGCAAAAATATCAATTCAAAGCCTATGCCTTTGGGAGAGGCTGATTTAAAACAAAAATTTAAGCCCTTATTTTGGACTTTAGAAATTTCAGTTACTGAGAAAAGAAAATCACACAAAAAAAATTTAGAAAGCATTTTAGTGATTTATGGAAATTCGGGCAGTCAGGCTACATAATTTCGTTGTAATGTACTCTAAATATAAAATGGCCACTACTGTGTGTCACACAGTGTGACACCTTTAACATAGAAAATACCTATTAACAGCACCACCTACAGGAGTAACTGGTACTGCAGGTACTTATAATGAGTTTTCAACAAAACACGCATCTCACATACTAAATTTAATAGATAATAGATGGTGCCTGTTCCAGGAGTGTGCATGAATATAACACGGTATAAAAGACCAGTTATTGCTGCAGAATCAGTGACTCTGTATCCTATTTCTCTGAGAGAAACTGGGTTCTGTAAATATGAGATCAGCTGAACATAAACACTTTTAAGGGATTTAAGGCTGTTTGTCTCAAAAGCACTTCTCTTCTCGTTTCTGTCGAGTTTTCACTGTAAAGTTAACTGAGTTCCAGTAAATGTTATGGTACAATAGAGCCCCACTAATTTCATTGGCTATTTGGCAAAGACTTCATGCAGTCAGCAATGAAAAAACACGCACCGCACTCAAAAGCTTTGCATTTACTTGAAATTCTATGAGGTACAGATCCTTACAGCGTAGGTAGGGCTCAGGTTCAATTTCTGTTCGGTATTGAGTTACTTGAACTCAGACAGGTCAGTGTTTGAGGGAGCTAACTCATCCAGAATGTCTATTATGGATGGAAATGGCCAGAGAGCCTGCCCCTGAGTTTCCAATAGGCATTGACAGCGTGCAAGGTACCTTTCTACCAGTGTGTGCTTGGACAATTACCCCTTTAAGTGCGGCCCAGGAAAACTTCAGCAGAATCCGTACTCCGGATCCCTATCTGGTGATTCCTTTTTGAAAGTGGGTATGGTAGCTTCGTGGTTGTGGTGCTGGACTAGCAACCCTAGAAGGTCGTGAGCTCAAATCCCACCGTGAAAATTTGAATTCTATATGTGGGCCGATACCAGAAAATGATTGTCATCAAAACCCAACTGCTTCACTAATGTCCTTTAGGGAAGAAAATCTGTCACCTGTACCTGGTTTGGCCTATATGTGATGCCAGTCCCACACTATATGGTTGACTCAATGTCCTTACAGTAACTAGGGATGGGCAATAAATATTGCCTTGTCAATTCCACCCACCTCCCAAAGGCAAATTTAGAAAATAGTGGGTATTTAGAAATGGTCTTGATAAAAGGATTTGAGAGGGTAGAAATAGAGAAGCTATTTCCTTTGGTGGAGGAATTCAGAACCAGCGGGGACATCATCTTAAAATTAGAGCTAGGCCATTTAGGAGTGAAATCAAGAAGCACTTTTTTCACACAAAGGGTAGTGGAAATCTGTAAATGTCTCCCCCAAAAAGCAGTCAATTGAAATTTTCAAGACTGAGAGCGATAGATTTTTGTTAGTTAAGGGTATCAAGGGATATCAAGGGCGGATAAATGGAGGTGAGGTACAGATCAGCCATTACCTAACTGAATGGCAGAACAAACTCGAGGGATTGAATGGCCCACTCCTGTTCCGATGTGTACATGTTTAGACAATCCCTCCCAATGGAAAAACAGCCTTCTGACACTCATTATCCTAAATTCGCACAGGAAGAATGGTGTCTTTGATAAGGTACTGACTTCAGGAGAGAAAGGGAGAAGATATGATAATTAAAATGGTATGATGACAACACTATAGCATTGTGCCATTCAATCTGGCACAACATTTATGCTCTTGCTGTTGGTATCATACTGGGAACTGTGCAAGCGGAGAGAACGTAATTTTCAGCTTCACCATTGATTTTAATGGGATAAAATTCAGGCAGGTTCTACAATGTGTTGTCGATCTGTCTCACCAGGTAGTGAAGGTGAAAATTGTCACCCCCCGTCTCTTACTATTTTGCATCTTTTCCATTGTCTCTTAAATATATTTCCCAATTCACTCTTATAAAAATCCAATCACCACCCACCTGCCCTGCAGTATTAAAGCATCAAGTGCTATCAAGCTTTCTGCTAAAATCTAAATAAGGAAATTATCCTAGACATTACCTTCTTATCCCCATTTATATGATTTGAATGTTCTGTGTTATTCAGTTGTTGACTCTTCTATTCCTCACAGACACCAACATCATCATAATATCAGAGGGTCCTCAATATTTTCGGAGTGTTCCATGGCATGCCACACTCACTAAGAAGCTGGGCTTTGGTCACATCTACACTTGATTTCCCTAATGTCCTCCTCACTGACCTTCTGAATCCTCTCCTCCTCTAAGCCCTGCTCACCTACCCTCCCTGTCCGCATTGAGCTGACACTACCTCCCAGTCCCACAAAGCATTAAGCTATCTTCAAATTACTCAATGATCACGCCCCCTACCGCAATCTCTGCAACTTCCTCCAGTCTTATCTAAACCTCCTGTACGCTTCGGTCCTCCAACTATGGCCCCCTGTCCATCTTCTGCTCCTATTGCCCCACCATAGATTGCAGAGCCTTCATCTGCCTCTGTCCCACTCCTTACAAATCCCTCTCTAAACCCCTGGGCCTCTCTTCTTCTCTCTCCACTGTTAAAACCCTTTTAAAATCAATTATCTTTTGGGAAAGTTTTCGGGTGCCTCTCCCAATCTCTGCTTCCGTGGCTTGGCAACTGTTCCTTATCCATTCCTATTTATTTTTTCTCCCTCCTCTGTAAAGTACTTTGGGATGTTTTTGTATATTAAAGGTGCAACCAGCTTGGCTCAGTTGATAGCCTCCCAGAATCAGAAGGTCATAGGGTCAAGCCCCAATCCAGCACTTGAGCACATAACCTAGGCTCACACTTCAGTGAGGTATTGAGGGAGTGCCGCATTGCCGGGCAGATCGTGTTTCGGATGAGGTCCCTCAGGTGGACATAAAAGATGTGGAATTTCAGGTCCTCAATTTCTCATTGGCACATCTAGGCTGGGTTCCTTCAGGGAAACATACTTCGCCTCACTCTGTTTCTGAACTTAATCAACCGTCAAAGGTGAGAGTGAAGGGCTGTTCACGCCTAATTTGAAAGAAAGCAAGTGAGTTATGCAGATAGATGTAGGCCTAATTGGACATTGCCCTGATAATTGGTATGATGTGGAGATGCCGGTGTTGGACTAGGGTGGACAAATGTGAGAAGTCGCACAACACCAGGTTATAGTCCAACAGTTTTATTTGAAATCACAAGCTTTCGGAGCGCTGCTCCTTCATCAGGTGAAGTGAAGAGATGTATATAGGCACAGCATATATAGTCAGAGAACACTGCCAGATGATTACAGTTAATCTTTCTAACTGCCCTTTGTCACACCTCGGCAGAGAGATAATCACGGCAATCAAAGGTGTGGATGGTGTCCAAACAGGTCAGTCAGGAAAACATTACATCAAAGACAATGAGGTGGGGTCACAAGGGGTCAAATGTGGCAGATGTCTGTATGGAAAACAAAAAACTTTTTTTGCTGGAAATCACTGGATAATTGGTGTTATCTTTGACAAGACAAAGTGCATTTATGTTGTAACTTTAAAATTCTCACCCTTGATTTCAAATCCCTCCATGGCCTTGCCCCTCCCATCTCTAATCTCCTCCAGCCCCACAACCCTCCGAGATAGCTTTGCTCCTCCAATTCTGGCCTCTTTCGCATCCCCGATTTCCATCACTCCACCATTGGCGGTCGTGCCTTCAGCTGCCTAGGCCCTCAGCTCTGAAGTTCCCTCCATAAACCTCTCTGCCTCTCTACCTCTCCCTCCTCCTTTAAGACGCTCCTTAAAACCTACCTCTTTGACCATGCTTTTGGTCACCTGTCCTAATATCTCCAGGCTCGGTGTAAAATTTTGTTTGATAATCGCTCCTGTGACGTCTTACTATGTTAAAGGCGCTATATAAATGCAAGTTGCTGTTTAGCGTTGCTGTAAAGCAGTCTCCACTTTGATGCTAAAGTTGCAGTATAAATTTGGAGTCAGGGCCCAATCTAATTTGGACAGGAGCTGTATGAGATCACCTGGAGTTGGTGGGTCTTAAGAACATAAGAACATAAGAAATAGGAGCAGGAGTAGGCCATTCGGCCCTTCGAGCCTGCTCCGCCATTCAATGAGATCATGGCTGATCTTCTGCCTCAACTCCATATCCCTTGATGCCCTTACTAGTCAGAAATCTATCGACTTCTGTTTTGAATATACCCAATGACTGAGCCTCCACAGCCCTCTGGGGTAGAGAATTGCAAAGATTCACCACCCTCTGTGTGAAGAAATTTCTTCTCATCTAAGTCCTGAATGGCCTACCCTTTATCCTGAGGCTGTGGCCCCTGGTTCTAGACTCCCCAGCCAAGGGAAACGTTCTCCCAGCATCCACCCTATCAAGCCCTGTAATAATTTTGTATGCTTCAATGAAATCCCCTCTCATTCTACTGAATTCAAGAGAATACAGGCCTAGTTTACTCAATCTCTTCTCATACGACAGTCCCGCCATCCCAGGAATCAATCTTGTGAACCTTCGTCGCACTCCCTCTATGGCAAGTATATCCTTCCTTAGGTAAGGAGACCAAAATTGTACACAGTACTCCAGGTGTGGTCTCACCAAGGCCCTATATAATTGGAGTAAGACTTCTTTACTCCTATACTCAAATCCTCTTGTAATGAAGGCCAGCATACCATTTGCCTTCCTAATGGCTTGCTGCACCTGCACATTCACTTTCAGTGACTCATGTACAAGGACACCCAGGTCCCTTTGAGCATCTGCATTCCCCAATCTTTCACCATTTAGGAAATACTCTGCCTTTCTATTTTTTCTACCAAAGTGGATAACTTCACATTTATCCACATTATATTCTATCTGCCATGTTCTCGCCCACTCACTGAGCCTGTCGAGATCCCCCTGAAGCCTCTTCACATCCTCTTCACAACTGACACTGCCACCTAGCTTTGTATCATCAGCAAATTTGGAAATGTTACATTTAGTCCCCTCATCCAAATCATTGATATAGATTGTGAATAGCTGGGGCCCAAGCACCGATCCTTGCGGTACCCCACTAGTCACTGCCTGCCATCCTGAAAAAGACCTGTTTATCCCTATTCTTTTGGTTTCTGTCTGTTAACCAATTCTTCTATCACTTGGATTGTACACCGCATGCTGTGCATTTAAAGACTTCCAGAATGCAGGCTCTGTTTAAACATTACCTGCTAGGAGAGGAGCTCTGTGTCTGTGCAATTATATTCACGGACAGAACCCGCTCCTGGGTGGGAGAGTTGGAATTCCAGCCAGGCAGTGCCAATGGGTGCTCCCCAGCTGGAACCTATATTGCTGCAACTGATCTGAGTATGGTATAAAGGCAGCATTAGTCAACCAAATCTTACAACTCTTCAGCCTTTTAGCTTGATATTCAAACCGGATCCAAACAGGTAGCAAAGATAGCCAAGAATATTGGCCCTCCTTGCACTGTTGCTGTTTTAGTACCTTTATCGACCTAGTGATGAATACTGTAGCCCTGTTTGACAAGCTTCAGAGAAGATCCATCTCTTGTTTCTGGGCTCAGTACCAATCCCAGGCCACTGAGGCCAATGGAAGGGGCTACAATGACCTGCTCCGTGCCAGAGTCCATCCTCTACAGCACTATGAGATGTGATTGGGTTCTCAGTTCCTCAAAAGATAATAAGTGAAGCACCATCACTAAGATGATAACAGGGATGGGAGGCTTCAGTTATGAGGAGAGACTCCTTTCCCTAGAACAGAGAAGGTTAAGAGTAGATCTGATAGAGGTGTTCAAAATTATGAGGGGTTTTAATACGTTAAATACGGAAACATTATTTCCACTGGTCAGGGAGTCGGTAACTAGAGGACATACATTTAACATCATCAGGACATGGTATCTCCTACCAGAAACAGTGGTGAAAGCAGAATCCAGAAGAGCTTTTAAAAGAAAAGAGGATAGATATTTGAAAAATAAAAAAAAGGGTAAAAGAAAAGGGCAGGAGAATAGGACTAACTCTTTCAGTGAGTCACCACAGGCGCGATGGGCCGAATGGCCTGCTTCTGTTCTGTAAAATGCTATGAGTCTTTGCTAGCGCTAAAATCAAATCTTCACAGTTGTTTTTACTTCAACGTTCTGTATCAGCCCAAAAAATCCTGCACAAGATGGGTATCAATGACCCTCTACTTCTCCTGCCTGCAGAATCCTCTGCCAGTTTGGAGCTCAGTGCCTTGTGTGCAGAATTGCAAGCTCAGAGTTAACCATGACCTGCTGACCCTCCGGTTGCTGCATAAGTCAGCAGACTATAGGACCTCTCAGCGCATGGATCCTCTCCACGTCTCTCTGCCATTCAGTAACGACCAGGGTTATATATTTTGTTCTCTCTCTCTCTCTCTCTCTCTCTGGGAGACACCCTTGTCCTTGTTACCGTTCTTTCTGTAGCTGCATTCACCCCCCGCCCCCCCCCCCCCCCCGCTCCCCACCCCCCGCCCCCCACCCCCCGCCATGCCAGCTTACATACAAATAGAAATAAGCTCCTGCATTATCGGATGGCGAAAAAGAATTCAATTACTTGTGCAGGTTGTATTTTCTAATGAATAAAACTTTCAGATTTCAACAAGCAGCAACTCTTCACGCCTGGGTGCCTTGTACTCCAACCCAGGTAAAATTGGATTAACCTCTGATATATGTAGAAATTCTAAATAATAAATTATTAAGGGATCCATACACTAAACAATCTCCCTCCTGCCACATGGCTCATATGCCTAGCAAATGTATTTATCTGTTTCATTGCTGGATTTGCCTTGCAGTTTACAGGTCAGTAATCGATAAATCATAATAGCGCTTAGCCCTTTTGCGGCTGATTCATAATCATAGGCTGTTGTCAGCACTGTCACTTTTAGAAAACAGAGAATCATTATTAACTCTCGCCTCCTTTTCTTTGTTTCTTCCTGTCTGCTTAAAAATATATATTTGGGGGATTTTCCGAACTTGCTCGGATGAATTAGACTTTTGACTAAATCCTACACCTATGAGGCTGTACGTTATCGGTGGAGCGGACACTTTCTTTTTTCCGTGTGCAATTTTTGTGTGGCAATAGATTTTGTGTAAATCATTTTGACACGGGTCATGACATCCACTGTAGTCAAAAATGGAGATAAGCAAATCTTGCATGAGCTAAGTGAGGAGATAAAAGAGGATTTGGTGTATCAGGTTGTTGGTATCACCATAGGGGACCACTGATGGCCATTGCCACTTTCCAACTTCGGCATCAGCCAATGTCAAGTAGCCCTGCTTAGCTTAGGAGAGTGAACGAAAGAAGAACTTGCATTAATATCATCAGAACATCAGGAAGAGGAGTCGGCCATTCAGCCCCTCAAGCCTGCTGCTCCGTCATTCAATTAGATCATGGCTGATCTGCACCTCAGCTCCATTTACCTGCCTTTTCTCCACATCCCTTGATACCCTTACGTAATAAAAATCTTTCTATCTCAGTCTTGAAAGCTACAATTGTCACAGCATCCACAGCCTTTTGGAGGAGGGATTCTAAATTTCTACCACCCTTTGTGTGAAAAAGTGCTTTCTGATTTCACTCCTGCACAATCGAGCTCTAATTTTAAGATGATGTCCCCTTGTTCTTGATTCCCCCACCAGAGGAAATAGTTTCACTGTATTTACCCGATCAAATCCTCATAACATTTTAAAATCCTCGATCAAATCACCCCTCAATCTTCTATACTCAAAGTAAATACAAGTCAAGTTTATACAACCATATGCCCATAAGGCCCACTCCTCACAGCCACCATGAAGCCTCCATCTCATCAGGTTTGCAATCATAAGGCAATTTATTGGATCCTTGGAGAAGATTGTATGGAATCCTTAAGGAAGACTTAATGGTATTTGATTTGGAGCATGTTTAATGCACTCTAATGTAGTTGCAAATATAAACACTGATCAGGAACTAATTGTTCATTTGTACAAATAAACATCTTTATATTTGATCTAATTGTCAGCCAAAATCTACAATTAAAGTGGTCACATTCAGAAGACAGATTCGGATGAAGAAGGTCCACCAGCCCATTTGATCCCATCTTTCCAGAATACCAACTCAACCATTTCCCCATCACAGCATCCAGCTGTTTCTTAAATGAGTCCAGTGTTCTGGCCTCAGCTACACTTCTGGGCAATCCATTCCAGCTGTTGACTGGCAGACGTTTGTCCTTTGTTTGCCCAATGCAATGCTTAACCTGTGCCCTCTTGCCCTGCAGCCCTGACGTATTTGAAAGTGTAGCTTTGGGTTTATCCCATTTAAGTATCTTGTATACTTCGATAAGGTCCCCTCTGAGATGTTTCTTTTCGAGGGTCTCAGAGGTCTTCCTGCTGACATCAGAGATCAGCCTTGTTGTTCTCCTCTGCACTTTCTGATGGCTCCCTTATGTATTGCCCTGAGACATGATCTAGAATTGTCACATTTCAATTCCTGATGATAAGGTGTCCGATCCTGTGGTGTGTGCGATACTCAGAGATCCAGCAAAGAAAGAAAGACTTGCATTTATATCACGCCTTTCACAATCTTAGGGCATTCCAAAGCACTTTACAGCCAATTAAGTATTTTTGAAGTGTAGTCACTGTTGTAATGTAGGAAACACGACAGCCAATTTGCACACAGCAAGCTCCCACAAACAGTAATGAGATAAATAACCTGATAATGTGTTTTTTAGTCATGTTGGTTGAGGGATATATGTTGGCCAGGACACTGGAGAACTCCCCTGCTCTTCTTTGATTAGTGCCACGGGATCTTCTACGTCCATCTGAGAGAGCAGATGGGACCTCGGGTTAACATCTCATCCGAAAGACGGCACCTCCGACAGTGCAGCGCTCCCTCAGTACTGCACTGGAGTGTCAGCCTAGATTATGTACTCAAGGGGGCGATTTTGCCAAAGGGGGCGTGTTGGAGGCGAGACTGCTGCTTGTCAGGTCATTGTCTCGCCTCCATCAACTTGTGGCCAACCCACGCTATTTTCCCTTGATTGACCTTGTTAAGCCCGCCCAGCGGGCTTAGCAGGCCAATTAAGGGGAAGCCAGTTACAGAGAACATCAGCGTATGACGTTTCATCTGTGAAGCTGTCAAACACTGACATTCTCTGTTGTTTGATGAGTTCTTGAATTCAAGACTCATCAAACCTCTTTCTTTAGCAGAAATTAGATGGTTGTTGCATCGGAGAATGCAGCAGCCACATGTCATCTCTGCCGGTGAGATGCGAGACTCTCCACATCCCCAAATGTTGAAGCCTGCAGGAAGAAACAAAGGTAAGTAAGCATTTTCTATCACTTTCCACTCACCTCACATACTTACCTCTCCACACTTGCACCCATCACTTACCTTCACAGCGCACTTTTGGACCCCTCTCACCCCCACAGACCCATTGCTCGCCTCGGTGACCCTGGCGGGGTTTCCCGACGTCGGGAAGCCCACGCCTCTGTTGGAAAAATGGGGTTAATCCTCTTAACTGCCTGTTAACTACCTGCTAACAGGCAGTTAAGTGGCTGTAATCCCCTTCCCGCCTCCAGGAGACGGGACCCGACACGGGTCGGCTACCCACCTCCTGGCAAGATGGCATGGAGGCAGGTTTGGGGGCGGGACGGGACACCCGCCCCCAGATTCTGCCATTTTCCCGGCAGTCCCGCCTCCATACCCACCTCCCAGGGCTGGCAAGATCGCACCCATAGTCTCTGGAGTGGAACTTGAACCCATGACCTGATGCAGAGGTGAGAGTGATACCAACTGAGCCATGGAAAATTTTCATGGTAATTTTCAACTTCACTGCCCGAGCAGAGCAGAGCACCTGTCCATAATAGCACCCATCCAATTTATCCCTTTGAAGCCAATGGGATGAGAATCAGGCAGGTTCTACAACAGCAGGCACTCCACTTTAAAAAAAAAGGATAGATCAGGAACTGGGATAAAATTAGAAGCAAAATGCTCCACTCCCCAGCACCGGCATCCCTCATCTTGATGAATACAAAATGAACACTAAGATTTTGTTAAAAGATTGGACCTAAACTGGACCTGAAGTCATCTTGCAATTACCAATGTAAGCTCAACTAGTTCCACACATTGAATCAATGCAGTTTTGAATAAGCTCATCTCTTAGGTACATTTTTGTTGCTGATTTATATCGCGCCTTTCATGACCTCAGGACGTCCCAAAACGCTTTACAGCCAATTAAGTACTTTTGAAGTGTAGTTGTAATGCCGGGAAATGCAGCAGCCAATTTTGCACATAGCAATCTCCCACAAACAGCAACCAGTCACATCCTTTACTCATCCAGCGTATGCTTGACAAGACAGAAGCCCATGCATCGCCATTATGGAGCAAACATTCACTCTAATGCAAACGATCTTGAACCTAAGTATAACTCTAGGGCTGTTTTAGTGATGTTGATTGAGGGATAAATATTGCCCAGGACACCGGGGAGAAATCCTCTGCTCTTCTTCGAAAAATTCTTTTACCTCCACCCGAGAGAGCAGTCCCCGATGTAGGGGGTGGTGGTTTGTGTCAGCTTCACCTCTGACTTCTGAACGGTTCGAATCGCTCCCACTTCCTTGGTTCTCAAACCTTGGACTTATTTGGGGGTTGTGATAAAAGGTGCAGCAGACAACTGAGTTTGATGACAAGAACTTCAATCTTTATTAAAAGGTAAAACACAAATAACAACACTCTTATCACTCTAAAGGTGGGGAACACTTTGGTACAAGCGAGGGAAATAACATTAGAAGAATACTTCACCCCTCCCAATCCCACTTCACTAGCTAGGTTGGGCTCTGGAGAACCAGGGATAATGCTCACCAAACGAATCCTTGACAGTTGAGAGTTAGGGTTTAGTGTCTTTTGAGTAAAAGGTTTCGTAAGGCCCTTGTTGCCGCGAGGTGTCCGATGGTCACTGAGGCGGTCGCTCTGGTCTCTTCTTGCGTGTCGGCCTACTTCTGGAGCTGTTGGCCTTCTTTGTTGAACTTCTTTCTGTTGAACTCTGCCTCTGTTTAAACTGTCTTCTTCCGAGCTGTGGAACTGCCTTCTTGCAGAACTGTAGAAACTGCCTTCTGCCTGCTTGTTGAACTCCTTGCTGCTGTATAACTCTACTGGAGAACTCGAACTTGAACTGTTGTAACTGCTGAACTGAACTCTTGAGAAAACAGCCTTTCAATTGTACTAATTGAAGCTTCCTTATCAAAACCAAATCAAATCCCGGTCATTTTAAGATTTTGGAGGCCTCGTTAACAGTAACGACTTTACTAGCGTGTTAACTGGTTTTTGGGATGGCTTGCGTCCTGTCGATCTCCTTGGTTGATTACAGTTGATTGGTTTTGTGTTTGGTTTTCTAGGCTGGACTCGGTCTTTCTATAGAAATGAGTCTGAGTGATTTGTATTATGCATGTTTCTGATGGGCCCTGTAATTGGCTTTGATGGGGCCTGTATTTTGGGTGGGACTGCTCTTCCCCTGGGTCTATTGTTAAAATGTTAATGTCTGCTGGGGCTTGAGTGAGGTCATCCAGGTTCCCCAGACAGTGTAATTAACTCCAATATCCAAAACTGCTTTTACAGAGGTCGAACCAACCTCCTTGCCCCTTTACGGGCCCAGACATGTATTTAAAATGCCAAAACTTGGTTTTTGGTCTTAAATTCCTTATGTTAGGCCCAAATGCATTTTTATCACTCTGAGGTAGTTCCAAAGTCCTTTTTCCTTAGGTTTTGGGGATCTGCAAATTTTGGAAACCTTACACCGAGTACTGCACTGGAGTGTCAGTTTAGATTTTGTGCTCCAGTCTCTGGAGTGGGGCTTAAACCAACAATCTTCAGACTCTTCAGACTCAGAGGCAAGAGTGCTACCCACTGAGCCATGGCTGACACAACTGCTTAACTTCCTCAGTCTTCCTTTCCTCATACAATTTTCAGGCTTCTAAAACCAAGCTCGCATCAATTAATCACTGCTTCTTAATCTGGCTTATCTTCTTTCCTACTCTTTCAAACCCTGGAGGTGTCCTGTACCCTGGGACTTGGCCCATTAGCCAGGTTTCTCAATAAAAAAATATATTGGATTGGACTATAGGCAACACAAGAAAAGGAATAGTTTAAACAGCACATGATGATGATATCTATGGCTTTACATTCAAAAAATACTAAAAGAAATAAGTTGAAACATAAACATGTTTAAGGAGCAATCATGGAATCATGCACGCACTCTTGATAAATTGTCACTTGGGTAGAAAATGGACGTGACCTCCAGTCACATCCCTTACTCATCCAGCATATGTTTGACAAGACAGGAGTCCATGCATCTCCATTATGGAGCAAACATTCACTCTAACGCAAATGATCTTGAACCTAAGTATAACTGCAGAGCTGTCAGATTAGAATATCACTCACTCAGCCATGGGTGGGTGTGACACAGTTGCTGAAAACCATCAGTCTCAGATATTCATGGCATTGTGCACAAGTAATCCAAGCAAGGTACCTCCTAATTAGCAAACCATCCATGTTTTGTTCTCTCTTCCTCCATCTATTTCCCTTCTTCTACCGAAGCTGTTGGCTCCGTGCTGGAGTGCGGTGTCACAGGCACTGAATGATCTCTGGTCCCTTGCCCAAGTGAATGTTATTCACATGTGAGGCGTGCCAATGAGCGCGGCAAGCTACTCCACCAGGGGGTGAAGTACAATTCTGTCCTCACTTGATGTTCACACACACATACTCGCACTTCCAGCAGGGATCACTGGATAGTGATCAAGAGTAGGAACCTTGGTGGATTTTTCCCACAGACACTGAGGGCTCTGGTGCTAAGATCAGGTACCTCAGCACAGGCAGTGATTGAACTTTGACGGACATATACATGTCATGTGTATATATTTATATATGTTTATATACACACTCCTAAGAGGGGCTGCTGGACTGCAGTCAAGACTGGGAACCCTGCTCCCTTCCCACTGAGATCAGTTAGCTCGGTACAGAGCAGTAATCGAACCTGGGACATTATCAGACTTGTCCTGCTCAGTACCTACACCACGTGGCTCATTTACACACTGAGCCACCAGGGACCTCCCAGCAAAACAAGTTTCAAACAATCGGGGAGAAATTGGTTATGGCCTGTTTTCGGGCGTAGGATGGGGGTGCGCCAGAGTTCCAGAGGCTCATCCCAAATTGGGCCTCTGGCCTCATCTAAATAATCCCAGCGAGCTGCAGACACCAATGAGGCAGCTCACCGGTTTGCTTTAAACCTGGGCACGGGGCTGCATGCCAGCAGTGGCCCTCAGGCAGGTCCTGGGAGAGGGGAGGGGGCCGAGCTCGGGCCAGCAGCGTTCCCACAGTATTGTTGCAGAGCAAGGAGGTGTACTCCTGTTCCTCCTGTGTCCACATCAAGGTAAAACCTGCTGTTCTGTTGGTGGCCTTCCTCAGGCAGCCGAATCAAACTGAATAAACATAAGCCTGCCCGGTGCATGCTTCGTTCTGTTTCTGACCAGTTGCGGAGAGGGGGTCGTTACCCAGGCGTTAGGCCCTCAGTAGCATATGCAAAGGGGCCTTACGCCTGTATAAGGCGGTCGCCAGGGATGGTTGAATATTGCCTGGGCCAACATGGCATTAGACGCATTTCAAGTGTCCTTGGGGCACAGAACATAACCCTGCAAAATCTGTCCTGTTTGCTCCCGAGAAATGGGCAAAACAGCGTCCAATTTTGCCACCAATTAGTTTGAAGGGCCATTGTCTCTAACAATGGTACTCGACAAACCTTTCGTCCCCTGCTTGTCGCAACCTACTAGACACTAAACTAACACTGCAAAGTCCATTCATGTGATCTGTGTGATAGTGATGAGGGGGGAGGGTACAATTTAAGAATCGAGCTTAAAAGTAATAAAATTAGCCAACAAACCAAGGACTGGTGCAAATGCAGAGACTGCCACAACGATGCATTATTTATAGACCAAATTAATCAAATTTTTTCTCTGAAGCCCCTCCAATTATATGCAATAAAATGGTTATCCATCATTTCAACAGCGAGGAGACAAACAGTGGTCATTTCTGGAGAGAATAGAGAAAAATTGCATTTTATAGCTGTTCCCGCATTACCTATGCAGATCCTTATCTTCAACCGCCTCCATTGTACCCATTTTTTTTCTCCCCTAGCTACAAAAGCTTTCTCCTGATGGACGATACGAAAGAGATTGGTTAAAATTATTTTTTCTTCATGCTTGGCTAGGCCGCAGTTGTGGAGAAGGCCTCTCCTAAAACTGGCAGCAGATTAGGGATAATAGGGTTTTCACATCTAAGTGACCTTTAATGCGTTTGCTTTGACTCGCAAGTGAAAACAATCACTTTGAAAATACATCGTGGAATGTCCAGGTTCTGGCCTAGCGTGAATCATACTTCCACCAAGCCCTCAGCTGGTTTCCATGGCATCCAGGCTAGGCTGACAGATTTCTACATGGTGCATAAAGTATCATTTCCATCCCACATCATTCATTGTCTGCCATCAACCAACAATGAAGGCCTAATCCTCGCACGGACAAATGGCAGTTTACTATTTTAAACAAAAAATATTTGATAAAAAGCACTCAGGGTCACTTATTGTTATGATTGCATCTTAAAGAAAATTGCTTTGTGTCATGAGTTGGGATTTTTTTCTCCTTAGTTGTTTAAAGTGGACCCCACAGAGTTAGGATCAAAATGTATTGGTGACAGAAAAGGAGGAAACGGTTGATTTTTAAGGTGGCAGAGCATGCCTGAAATTGCCAAACTTTTATCAAACCCAAAACCAAAGAGGAGGGAGCACTACATCGGACGATGACTGGGCTGCAATGTTTGCTTTGGTTCTGGTGAGAATTAATTGGAAAAATGCACTTTAATTTAAAAAAAATAGGCTTTCAAGGGGCAATTTTAACCCTGCTTGCATGGCAGAATCCAGGCTGGTGGGCAGCTAAAATCACCGGTCCCGCAGGCCACGATTTTAACCTGCTTTTCTAGGGCAGGTGAGAAGGACACCTGCTGGAAACCCACGGGGTGCTTCTTTAAATATGCAGATTGGGCTCTGATGATGCTACTGGGGCCTGACTGCTATTTTCACCACACGAGGGACCGTTGTGGCTTTCCTGCGAGTTGCATACAGCGGGAAGAGTTGTTGGGCCCAAAAAGTGTATGTCTTTTTACTTTCTATGTGCAGCTCCTCCGGGCCCCACAAGGAAAGGTTAGGCCTCTCCTACCCCAGCCTCCTTCCCCCGATCTTCCTCAAGCTGCTGCCTCTGGCCTCTCTCCCCACCCCAAGAGCAGATTTACTGCCATAGGAAGTGGGCAAAAACTGATGCAGAGGCAAAAAAGGAGAGAGAGGTAATAAAACCGAAAGTGAAAGGTAAGAGGAGGGACAGAAAAAAGAAGTGAAGGACTGAGACGAAAGTAGAGGGGAGAGAGACAAATGTGAGGGGGAAAGAGAAACAGACGTGGAGGAAAAGAATGCAAGAATTAGAAATGAAAGGTGGAGTGAGAAACAGAGTGAAGGAACGGAGCAGACACACAGAAACGGAGAAGAGAGGGAAACAGGAATGGAAGAGGAGAGAGGGGAATGAGTGGAGGAGGAGAGAAACAGTATTGAAGATGGAGCAACCTTTTTTTTGCGGACTTAGCACTAACAGCGTCCTTAGCCAGAGATGTATGAGAGGCTGAGTTACTTTTAGTGGGGCCCAGCCCCGCCGGAGTTTGAGATTGTTTTATTTAAATTCATTGTCAAAAATGCCAATTGGCTTGAGTGAAAGCATGCGAGTGGAGCATGTGTGTTCCTACCATGGCTCTGACAGGGTTGTGCCTATTTATGAGCGGGCTGTTTTTTTTCTGGATTTCCCGCCTCCTCTCCAAAGGCTGTGGTGAGGCCTGCCAAGATGCCAATCCAGAGATTCCATTGTTCTCCTCAGAGCACGCAATAGAGGTGTTCAAAATTATGAGGGGTTTTGATAGAGTAACTAAGGAGAAACTGTTTCCACTGGCAGAAGGGTCGGTAACCAGAGGACACAGATTTAAGATAATTGGTAAAAGAACCAGAGGGGAGATGAGGCAACAATTTTTTCCACAGCGAGTTGTTATGAGCTGGAATACACTGCTTGAAAGGGTGGTGGAAGCAGATTCAATAATAACTTTCAAAAGGGAATTGAATATATACTTGATAAGGACCATGAGGAAAGAAAAGGGGAAAGGGACTAATTGAGTAACTCTTTCAAAGAGCCGACATTGACACGATAGACCAAATGGGCTCTTTCTGTGCTGTAAGATTCGATGATAAGTCTCCGGTACCCACCCAAGTGGCTTTTCTTCACACATGGCCCCAGACAGGGAGTGTCAGCAAGCTGTTCAACTGTGGGAAGCATCACAGCAAAGCCTGAGCCTCATCCATATCCACATATGTACTGTCCAGCAAGAGCCATTGGATAGCGATCAGGAGCGTGAACGCTGGCTGATTCTTCCCATCCCTACTCCAAGAACACGAAGTAATGCCCCTATTGTTGACTCAACTGGAATAAGCTAACGCTGCACATAATACAGGTGGAACTGGGATTTCCTGGTCAGTGTGACTCAGTGTCACACACAACAGTGCATTTACTGACTTAACCATTCTGCTTTCTACGTTCTGCTTTGTACATTTAATTGAGGCTATCTTGTACTCTTGGCCATCAGAAAGCTGCTTCAAAAGTAATTTTGTTCAAGTTGTTCTGATTAAATTTTTCTCACAAGGTTCTGGGTGAATCTTTGTGCCTATCAAAAGATTTCTGTGCAGAGGAATGGAACATTTTTTTACTTTTGCATCTGCTATCAGCATCTTTCAGATGAGACGTTAAACCAAGGCTCAGTCTGCCTGCTCAGGAGGATGTAAAAGATCCCATGTCCCATGGCGTTATTCGAAGAAATTAGGCGAGTTCTCCCAGTATCCTGGCCAACATTCCTTCTTCAACAAACACCATTAGAAAAAACAGATTTACTGGTCCTGCATCTCATTGCTGTATGTATGCAAATTGGCTTGCAAGTTTACGTACACAACTGTGACAACACTTCAAAATTCCTTGGCCGTGAAGCACTTTAGCACATCCTAAGGACATGAAAGATAAATGCAAGTTTTTCCTTCTCAGGTGTGTTTAAATCCCTCCATGGTCTGTAACCTCCTCCAGCTCGACAATCCCCTCCCCCAACTCTACCGTCCTCCAGCTCTGGCTCCTTGCACATCCTCCCTCCTATAGACCCACCAGTGGCGGCCGTGCCTTTAGCCACCTATAGAAAAAAAAATAGGAGCAGGAGTAGGCCATTCGGCTCTTCGAGCCTGCTCCGCCATTCAATTTGATCATGGCTGATCCTCTACCTCAATACCATATTCCCGCTCTCTCCCCATATGTCCCACACTCTGGAATTCTCTCCCTTAACCCGTCTGCCTCTCTACCTCTCTCTCCTCCTTTAAGACCCACAGCTTTGACCAAGCTTAAGGTGGCCCCTCCTAATAGATCCTTCTTTGGCTCGGCGACCATATTTTGATTAGGTCTCTGCGAAGGCTTTTAGGATGTTGAAGGCGCTAGATAAATGCAAGATGTCGTCGTCATGGTTGTCGTCGACAGGTGTGGAAACAGGTTTGGTGCAGAGTAAAGATCCCTTGGCACTGCCCGAACAATGGGCCTTAACCTCAACCTCCTTCTGCACGAGAATGACATTTCCATTAGCCACACTAGCCATCCTTGTGGCCCTGTCTGGATCGCATTCCTCCGTACGTTAGAGCCACGTGCCCGTGATTTCCCATTGTGCTCTCCCTCGGAGTGCCGCTTCCCACCGGGAGCACGGATTCAGCCCTTTGCTATGTTAACATCACTGGAGCATCAGTGCGTAATTGCCCATAATTCAAAACTTCTCTGAGGGATAATTCAGTGCAATTCACATTAACCTGGAGAGATGCATATTCTGCAGGAATGCTCCAACTGTCTTTGTCGCCAGCTTGCCGAGGTGCTCCTGCTGAGGCCGCTGCCTTTGTGCGCTGTGTGACATTGTCCAACTAGTTTGGAGCTGCAGTGAATCCAGTTTTCATCGTGCTCTGCCATGAGGTAAGTGATTGGTGCAACTGATGAGGCTGACGTGTCCTCCATGTCACATATGAGGTTGGCACCACAAGGGAGTGTGGCGATTACAGGCAGCTGATGTCTTTCTTCAGCACCCACCCTTGCCCCTTCCAAACCCGCAAGAGATGACTCACCCGCTTCAGCGTGCCGTCGGGACTTTCCTTGGGGTTCCCTCGATTGGCCACTGTACCAAGCCCACTTCACCCATCACCGCCCCCCTCCACCCCCACCCCCTGCGCTCACTGACCGACATTGGCTCCCGGTTCAGCAACGCCTCAAGCTCACTTGGTGTTCAGTCTGCACTTATCCCTCAACCAACACCACCAAAAAACAGATGAGTTGGTCATTTATCCCATTTGCTGTTTGTGGGACCTCACTGTGTGCCGATTGGCTGCTACATCTTTCTACAAAATAACAGTGACTACACTTCAAAAGTAATGAATTGCCTGTGAATGCCTTTGGGATGTCCTGAGTTCATGAAAGGGGCTATATAAATTAAAGTTCTTTCTTGTTTCTTTCTTGATCACTCCTAGCATGAAAAATAACTTCCTGATATCAGTTCTAAATTTGCCTTTTAGTAGTTGGAACCTTTGTTCTCCTGTTCCGCTCTCTGGGTTTAATTTGAAGTGATTTTCAGCGATGATTGAACATGTTGAGTGTCGAGTCTACTAAACGCCCTAGTTCTGTTTCAACTTTATCCTTAGCCAATTCAACACCATTCACTGAATATGTGTGTTACCCATTTATTCTTCGTATGTTCAATACCTTACACTTGTCCGTGTTGAATTTATTCTGCCACTGTACCGCCCACTTTTATATATATATATATTTTTTTCAACTCATTTTGTATTTCCCAAGCTGTCTCCCCATAATCAACTGCCCCTCCCAGTTTGGTATCTGATGCAAATTTAATTGAGTTTCTGAGTCCTGTTCTTTGATGTAAATTAGAAACAGTAGTGGTCCCAACACTGATCCCTGGGGCATCCCACTCAGCACTTCCTCCACCCCCCCACCACCCCCCACCCCACCTTCCAATGTGATATAACTGATCTGACAAGTACCCTCTGTTTTTAACCCTTCAGCCAACTTCCCAAGGCTTATCTTGAACCCCCCACCCTATTGAGCTGAACTAGTAGCCATCCATGAGATGCTTTGTCAAATGCTTTTTGAAAGTCAAGGTGTACCAAGTTGGATGGCTTTCCATGGTCCACTTGGCATGTCATGTCACTTCCTCAAAAAAGTCAATACGATTGGTCAGGCAGGATCTTGCCCTTCTGAATCCAAGCCAAGTGTTGTCAATGAGATTATTATGGTGCAGACCATCCTCAAGTTTACGCCTAAAAATCGATTCCATTATTTTACATGAGCTTGAAGCAAGACTAAATTTATCGTTATCGGCTTTGAATATGGGCATCACATTGGCCTGCTTCTAATCTGTGGATACCTTCCCCTCAGTGGCTAACAACCTTGTGATGACTGCCATTACAGATCTCCTCACCCAACTCTTAGTACTCACCCATTTCACACCCAACCACAGCCAGAATGATGAACTGTTTAACCCGCTGGTTTTAGGCTGTTGGCTCTCCGCAGCATACAGGGCAGTACTTCCTGCACGCACGCTATTGAATCTAACCCGCAGGCCTTCATTCTGCTGTCTGCATTGCCTCCGCTTCCTCCCAGAGATAAGCCTGTACAGTTGCACTGCCTGACGGTGCAGCCCTTATACCAGTTCACTGCCTGTTTAGCTAGTTAAGCAGCATTCTTGCAAGATCTCTCGGATCAGCCATTCACTATTCTGGAAACACATGCCAGAATGCCGTGTTGTTTTTCCTTCACCCTAAGACACCCGGGCTTTGTGAAAACACACAAGAGTAAAGTTGTAGCATTCCTGCAAAACAAAATAGGCGTGAAGATTCCGCTCCGATTCCTGTCTCTGCAATTTCACATCCTAAATATCAAATTGCATGGACATGATTTGAAACTGCCCCAAACTTCTTTGACAAAGGACTCTTAAGAGCTTGTCGAGGGAATAGACTTTTATCCCCTCATTGTGGGCTGAACGTGAAAATCAGCCTCCTAAAGGTGAAGCGAGTGCACAAACCCATCATGTGATCTGTACTAAATTTTGAGGACAGGTTGCGCAGACGAGGCTTGTATTTCCTTGAATGTAAAAGATTAAGGGGTGATCTAATTGAGGGGTTTAAGATGATTCAAGGATTTGATAGGCAAGATAGAGAGAAACTATTTCCTCTGGCGGGGGAGTCCAGAATAAGGGGGCATAACCTTGAAATTAGAGCGAGGCAGTTCAGTGGTGATATCAGGAATCAATTCTACACACAAAAGGCAGTGGAAATCTGAACTCTCTCCCCCGAAAAGTTGTTGAGGCTGGGGGTCAAACCTGAGATTGGTAGATTTTTGTTAGGTAAGGTTATTAAGGGTTACGGAACCAAGGTGGTTAAATGGAGTTAAGATACAGATCAGGCATGATCTCATTGAATGGCAGAACAGGCTCGAGGGGTTGAATGGCCTCCTCCTGTTCCTATGCTCCGATGTTAATCGAGCTGACTTCTCCTGACTTGTTGAGTACACTCATCGTTCCGCTCTCTTAAAGAGGATATCATGTCACCAGTGACCCCTTTCAAAGAACGTGTCTTGACATCAGGGCCCCTTTTTAATTCATACGTTGCATCATTAATACCCTTTCTAAAGAAGGCTGTTCACCATCTGCACCGAGATTATAAACCAGGTTAAATTCATTCTGATTAACACTATCAATCTGCTTCTTCTATTTCTGCAGATTTCTGTCTATGAAGTGAGGGTAAGTTTCAAGATGATGGCATGAGGAAACTAAGTTGCTTGACAGCCTGATACACTGAAATATACATCAGTAAATATAGTCACTAATCTAGGGTGCATAGAGATCATATAACTTTCACTCTTAAGTTCAGTAACTCCTCTCTCTGTTTCGAACTGTAGTCTCACGTTTCCTCAGGGTTTAAAGAACACTTGGGGAGGGGATACCAGGGCAGGCTGGGGTTAGTGGGGGGGGATGGATATTAAGGCAGGACATGTTTACACCAGGTTATTACCCTGTTTTCTGGGGAGGAGTGTTGCACGCTCCTTCTGTCTGGCCCCCTGTGCAGGTGATGTCACAGAAGGAGGCGGGACTGGCGGGATGGTACATTTCAGTGGCATCGTTGCCCATTCAGCCTCTGGTGTCCCCATGTACGTGAAGCAGGAGAACAGTCCCCCTATCAGGGGTTGGAAACTGTGCCCATTATGTCTGAAGAGGCTGGTTTCCATACGGTAGCAGGTCGCGACGTGATTGGCTCCCCTAAGGAAAGTGAATTTGCAGGAAAAGGACTAATTGCTTTCATCGGAGAGACACTTTGGTCATAGCTGAGCTGCTCGCACTTGGTCCCAGCAGAGACACAACGCTGCTATTTCATAACCCCCTTCACACCAACTCCCTCACACTGTCACTCAGTAACCCCTCCCCCCAGCACCCTGTGTTACTGACTGTATCTCCACTGATGTCAATCCAGCTCCCTCACACTGTCACTCAGTAACCCCTCCCCCAGCGCACTGTGTTACTGACTGTATCTCTACTGATGTTAATCCAGCTCCCTCACACTGTCACACAGTAACCCCTCCCCCAGCGCCCTGTGTTACTGACTGTATCTCGACTGATGTTAATCCAGCTCCCTCACACTGTCACTCAGTAACCCCTCCCCCCAGCGCCCTGTGTTACTGACTGTATCTCGACTGATGTTAATCCAGCTCCCTCACACTGTCACTCAGTAACCACTCCCCCCAGCGCCCTGTGTTACTGACTGTATCTCGACTGATGTTAATCCAGCTCCCTCACACTGTCACTCAGTAACCCCCCCCTCCCCCAAGTCCCTGTGTTACTGACTGTAATCTCTACTGATGTTAATCCAGCTCCCTCACACTGTCACTCAGTAACCCCTGCCCCAGCGCCCTGTGTTACTGACTGTATCTCTACTGATGTTAATCCAGCTCTCACACACTGTCACTCAGTAACCCCTCTCCCAGCACCCTGTGTTACTGACTGGAGCTCTACTGATGTTAATCCAGCCCCTCACACTGTCACTCAGTAACCTCTCTTCCAGCACCCTGTGTTACTGCCTGTATTTCTACTGATGTTAATCCAGCTCCCTCACACTGTCACTCAGTAACCCTTCCCCAGCACCCTGTGTTACTGACTGTATTTCTACTGATGTTAATCCAGCTCCCTCACACTGTCACTCAGTAACCCTTCCCCAGCACCCTGTGTTACTGACTGTATCTCCAGTGATGTTAATCCAGCTCCCTCACACTGTCACTCAGTAACCCCCCACTCCCCCAGTGCCCTGTGTTACTGACTGTATCTATACTGATGTTAATCCAGCTCCCTCACACTGTCACTCAGTAAACGCTCCCCCAGCGCCCTGTGTTACTGACTGTATCTCCATTGATGTTAATCCAGCTCCCTCACACTGTCACGCAGTAACCACCCCGCCCCCAGCGCCCTGTGTTACTGACTGTATCTCTACTGGTGTTAATCCAGCTCCCTCACACTGTCACTCAGTATCCGCTCCTCCAGCGCCCTGTGTTACTGACTGTATTTCTACTGATGTTAATCCAGCTCCCTCACACTGTCACACAGTAACCCCTCCCCCAGCACCCTGTGTTACTGACTGTCTCTCTGATGATGTTAATCCAGCTCCCTCACACTGTCACTCAGTAACCCCTCCCCCCAGCGCACTGTGTTACTGACTGTATCTCCACTGATGTTAATCCAGCTCCCTCACACTGTCACACAGTAACCCCTCTCCCAGCGCCCTGTGTTACTGACTGTATCTCGATTGATGTTAATCCAGCTCCCTCACACTGTCACTCAGTAACCCCTCCCCCCAGCGCCCTGTGTTACTGACTGTATCTCTACTGATGTTAATCCAGCTCCCTCACACTGTCACTCAGTAACCCCTGCCCCAGCGCCCTGTGTTACTGACTGTATCTCTACTGATGTTAATCCAGCTCCCTCACACTGTCACTCAGTAACCCCTCCCCCAGCGCCCTGCGTTACTGACTGTATCTCGACTGATGTTAATCCAGCTCCCTCACACTGTCACTCAGTAACCCCCCCCTCCCCCAAGTCCCTGTGTTACTGACTGTATCTCTACTGATGTTAATCCAGCTCCCTCACACTGTCACTCAGTAACCCCTCTCCCAGCACCCTGTGTTACTGACTGGAGCTCTACTGATGTTAATCCAACCCCTCACACTGTCACTCAGTAACCTCTCCTCCAGCACCCTGTGTTACTGCCTGTATTTCTACTGATGTTAATCCAGCTCCCTCACACTGTCACTCAGTAACCCTTCCCCAGCACCCTGTGTTACTGACTGTATTTCTACTGATGTTAATCCAGCTCCCTCACACTGTCACTCAGTAACCCTTCCCCAGCACCCTGTGTTACTGACTGTATCTCCAGTGATGTTAATCCAGCTCCCTCACACTGTCACTCAGTAACCCCCCACTCCCCCAGTGCCCTGTGTTACTGACTGTATCTCTACTGATGTTAATCCAGCTCCCTCACACTGTCACTCAGTAACTTTTCCCCCAGCACCCTGTTTTACTGACTGTATCTCCACTGATGTTAATCCAGCTCCCTCACACTGTCACTCAGTAACCCCTCCCCCCAGCGCACTGTGTTACTGACTGTATCTCCACTGATGTTAATCCAGCTCCCTCACACTGTCACACAGTAACCACTCCCCCAGCGCCCTGTGTTACTGACTATATTTCTACTGATGTTAATCCAGCTCCCTCACACTGTCACTCAGTAACCCCTCCCCCCAACGCCCTGTGTCACTGACTGTACCTCCACTGATGTTAATCCAGCCCCTCACACTGTCACTTAGTCACCCCTCCCCCAGCGCCCTGTGTTACTGACTGTATCTCTACTGATGTTAATCCAGCTCCCTCACACTGTCACTCAGTAGCCCCTCCTTCATCGCCCTGTGTTACTGACTGTATCTCTACTGATGTTAATCCAGCTCCCTCACACTGTCACTCAGTAACCCCTCCCCCAGCTTCTGTGTTACTGACTGTATCTCTACTGATGTTAATCCAGCTCCCTCACACTTTCACTCAGTAACCCCTCCCCCAGCGCCCTGTGTTACTGACTGTATCTCTACTGATGTTAATCCAGCTCCCTCACACTGTCACTCATTAACCCCTCCCCCAGCGCCCTGTGTTACTGACTGTCTCTCTAATGATGTTAATCCAGCTCACCCACACTGTCACTCAGTAACCCCTCCTCCAGCACCCTGTGTTACTGACTGTATCTCCACTGATGTTAATCCTGCTCCCTCACACTGTCACTCAGTAACCTCTCCCCAGTGCCCTGTGTTACTGACTGTATCTCTACTGATGTTAATCCCGCTCACTCACACTGTCACTCAGTAACCTCTCCCCCAGCACCCTGTGTTACTGACTGTATCTCTACTGATGTTTATCCAGCTCCCTCACACTGTCACTCAGTAACCCCTCCCCCAGCGCCCTGTGTTACTGACGGTATCTCCACTGATGTTAATCCAGCTCCCTCACACTGTCACTCAGTAACCCCTCCCCCAACGCCCTGTGTCACTGACTGTATCTCCACTGATGTTAATCCAGCTCCCTCACACTGTCACTCAGTCACCCCTCCCCCAGCGCCCTGTGTTACTGACTGTATCTCTACTGATGTTAATCCAGCTCCCTCACACTGTCACTCAGTAGCCCCTCCTTCATCGCCCTGTGTTACTGACTGTATCTCTACTGATGTTAATCCAGCTCCCTCACACTGTCACTCAGTAACTTTTCCCCCAGCACCCTGTTTTACTGACTGTATTTCTACTGATGTTAATCCAGCTCCCTCACAGTGTCACTCAGTAACCCCTCCCCCAGCTTCTGTGTTACTGACTGTATCTCTATTGATGTTAATCCAGCTCCCTCACACTTTCACTCAGTAACCCCTCCCCCAGCGCCCTGTGTTACTGACTGTACCTCTGCTGCTGTTAATCCAGCTCCCTCACATTGTCACTCAGTAACCCCTCCCCCAGCACCCTGTGTTACTGACTATATTTCTACTGATGTTAATCCAGCTCCCTCACACTGTCACTCAGTAACCCCTCCCCCCAGCACCCTGTGTTACTGACTATATTTCTACTGATGTTAATCCAGCTCCCTCACTCCATCATTCGGTAACCTCTCCCAGCCCATTTCCCTTACGGCATCAGACTCACTCGTTAAATTAAAGTGTTTCAAAAGTCAGCATGGAAATAGAGAGAAAAAGCAAATTAATCATAGTTAATCAGTCACTTGAAAAAGTGACCGCGTCTCGATAGCGAGGGAGCTAAATTAACATACAGAGATGAAATGAGATGATCACAGAAGCATCGTAGTTTAATGATTGTATCTCTGCTAATGTTAATTCAATTTATTAATGCTCCCGGGCTTGGTAATTCCTGTGAGCCAATTCCCTCCCCATAAATCCATGAGTTCTCACCTGTTTGAACAAATTTATTGCGAAAATCAACAGCAGAGGCAAAAATGAAAGCAAATGCCACCATCGAGCAGATGGTGGGTCTAGGATCGTACATCTTTGTACCAATAATACTCCGTCTTAGTGTCTCCCAGCCAGCCTCCTGCCTGTGTCAGCTGGTGACCTCCATGCCAGCGAATGGAGCCTCTCTGCCGCAGGAGAGGCCCAGCATTATGGGAAGCAAAACCCATAATGCAATGTCCCAATTCACACTGTCGCAACAGAAGTACTGCCTCTGGTCTCCATTAAATATGGGGTTGGTGGGGAGGTGGGGGCGTCGCTGGTGGTGGGGGCGTGTGGGAAAGGAGGCGAGGAACTGAGGGACTCTGATACATTGCGTCCAGTTCTGGTCACCACACTTCAGGAAGGATGTGAAGGCCCTTGAGAGGGTGCAGAGGAGATTTACCAGAATGGTTCCGGTGCGGGGTGGGGGCGGTATCTTAGCTACAAGGACAGGTTGGAGAAGCTGGATTTGTTTTCATTAGAGCAAAGGAGGTTGAGGGGTGATTTGATAGAGGTGTACAAGATTATGACGGGTTTGGATAGGCTAGACGGGGAAAGGATGTTCCCACTAGTTGATGGTACAAGGACTAGGGGACATATATTTAAGGTTTTGGGCAAGAGATACCGGGGTGATGTGAGGGAAATCTCTTTTCCGCAGCGAGTGGTGAGGACCTGGGACTCGCTGCCGATGGAAGTGGTGGAAGCGGAGACACTCAGGGGTAAAAATTCAGTTGGTTGCGCCTCCCGTTAGCGCCTTAAGAGGGCGCTAATGGGGCGCAAAGCCGCTAACGCCCGGGCGCAGCGATGTTTGCGCCGCTCGGGAACTTAACTAGAGATTGTGCGGCGGCGCTAAACTTTACCGCTGCGACCACCTGCGCGCGCAGATTGTGACGTCATTCCATGGTGCAACGCCCTTGTGGCGCCCCGGAGCGGAAATTGAGTGGCGCCCCCTGCCTTACCGCCTGGCGCATCCAACGACCAGAAGACTGGAACGCTATCAATCGCTGTGGGGCTGGGGGGGGGCGCTATTTAAAGGGGGCCTCTTCCTGTCTTTTATTGTTGGTGGCATTTTTGAACTACGCATTCTGAGAGAGAGAGGGAGAGACTTCTGGAGAGATTCAACGTTGTGTGAAGGAGTTTTGGGTACTGAGCAGCACTTTGCAGGTTCATTTTGATTTGCCATTCCTTGTATCGATTTAGCAGAGACTGTGGGAGCTGCACTCTGAGCTCTTTGCCTGGTACTCTCCATTGTTCTTTCCAGCACATTTGATGTGCAAGTCTCTCCAGGCCGAGATTCAAGGCTGCAATCAACAGGATGTGGATGGAAAGCAAGATTAACCATCCCCTTTAAGAACTGGCCCGTGCCATTGTGTGTGTGTTCCATTGCTGACTGACATTACATGAGCTTCGCCAGCGCTCTGAGTTAGCGCCTCACTGCTCGGCCTTTGCGCCTTAAGACAGTTGTGCAGCGTCTGATTTAGCGCTCCACTCACCTCCCGGGGCGGTAAAAGTGAAGTTTCCAGTCAGTGCCGATAATTAGCGCCAGGCGCTAATATTTGCGTCCAGACGATATTTGCGCCCCAAATGGGGCGCGACCTAATTTTTCCCCCTCAATGTTTTCAAGGGGAGACTGGATAGGCACTTGAGGGAAATAAACTTGCAGGGCTATGGGGATAGAGCGGGGGAATGGGACTGACTGGATTGCTCTACAGAGAGCCGGCACGGACTTGATGGGCCGAATGGCCTCCTGCTGTGCCGTTATGACTCTATGGGGTAAAAATTCACTTGGTTGCGCCTCCCGTTAGCGCCTTAAGAGGGCGCTAATGGGGCGCAAAGCCGCTAACGCCCGGGCGCAGCGATGTTTGCGCCGCTCGAGAACTTAACTTGAGATTGTGCGGCGGCGCTAAAACTTACCGCTGCGACCACCTGCGCGCGCAGATTGTGACGTCATTCCATGGTGCAACGCCCTTGTGGCGCCCCATAACGGAAATTTAGTGGCGCCCCCTGCCTTACCGCCTGGCGCTTCCAACGACCAGAAGACTGGAACGCTATCAATCGCTGTGGGGCTGGGGGGGGCGCTATTTAAAGGGGGCCTCTTCCTGTCTTTTATTGTTGGTGGCATTTTTGAACTACGCATTCTGAGAGAGAGAGGGAGAGACTTCTGGAGAGATTCAACGTTGTGTGAAGGAGTTTTGGGTACTGAGCAGCACTTTGCAGGTTCATTTTGATTTGCCATTCCTTGTATCGATTTAGCAGAGACTGTGGGAGCTGCATTCTGAGCTCTTTGCCTGGTACTCTCCATTGTTCTTTCCAGCACATTTGATGTGCAAGTCTCTCCAGGCCGAGATTCAAGGCTGCAATCAACAGGATGTGGATGGAAAGCAAGATTAACCATCCCCTTTAAGAACTGGCCCATGCCATTGTGTGTGTGTTCCATTGCTGACTGACATTACATGAGCTTCGCCAGCGCTCTGAGTTAGCGCCTCACTGCTCGGCCTTTGCGCCTTAAGACAGTTGTGCAGCACCTGCTTTAGCGCTCCACTCACCTCCCGGGGCGGTAAAAGTGAAGTTTCCTGTCAGTGCCGATAATTAGCGCCAGGCGCTAATATTTGCGTCCGGACGATATTTGCGCCCCAAATGGGGCGCGACCTAATTTCTACCCCTATGACTCTATGTGCTGCCACATCCCTTTATAGAACAGTTTTGTCCAATGCCTTAGCCACTAGCCACATGTGGCTAATTGGGAATCCAGATGTGGCTAATTGCATTTCTGATTAATAAATACAATGAGGGAGAAGGGAATAGAGGATTGTGCTGATAGATTTAGATGAGGAAAGACGGGAGGAGGCTCGGTTGGAGCATAAACGCCGGCAATGTCTGGTTGGGCCGAATGGCCTGTTTCTGTGCCGTATATCTTATGTAATAATATGTAATGTATGTAAATACAATGGGCCAGAAATTCGGGTCTCCACGGGTGAGTACGCGTTGGGTACTCACCCGTAGTCCCAACGAAAGTGCTGGTTTCGCGCATGCACTGCGCATGCGCTGGAAACCGGAACTTCCGTTCCCTTGAATGAAGCGGTTCGGAGGTCAAACGCGAGCGCCGGAGAGGCAGCGCGTAGACCTGGAACTTCCGGGATTTTTTCAGGTTTCTCCATGAGGGTAAGTCCCTGGCAGCTGCGCATTGAAAAAGCAGGCGCAAGGCCTGCTTTTAACAAGGTAAGTGGTGAATTAAGTAAAATTTAAACATTTTTTCCACAGGTTTATCTTTTTTAAATACTTTAAAGAAAGGTAAGTTTATTTTTAGCCCCGTTAAAAACTGTAATTAATTTTTTCAAAAATGTAAATTTTTGTTTAAAATAGTTAATTTATGTAATTTATAGTTATTTTAAAAATGTGATTAAAAAAAAAAATGTATTTGAAGTTTTAGTTAGGTTTTGGGGCCGATCTCTATTCATAGATTTGACAGGTCTTCCTGTCAAATCTATGAATGGAGATTCCCTGCTCCGATTGGCTCTCCATGGCCCACGTGATCCCAGGGGACGCTTCGAACTAACTGCGCCCCTGGGATACGCGAGCACTGCACACCGGCAGCTGGAGGAGGCCCAGGATCGGAATCCCACGCGGGCCCACAGCACAACGGCAGGCGCGCTATGTAAATGCAGGTCGGGGGCTTGCACCCGCGGGAAGCCTCCGACCTGAATTTCTGGCCCATTATGAGAAATAGGCACCGTCAGTGGACATGTGATCTCAATAATCATATTCGCACAGCGTATGTATGTGAACTTTAACCTTTTTGTGCGATTGTTGGTAAAATGCTAAGATGAAATGCAGAGAGTGCAAGTGCTTTTTTTGATCGTTGTGAGTGCGTTACTTCCTGAATGATGGTAAATGTTTGTTAAGTAAATGGACGCATATGATGTACATTTACCTGTAAGTGTGCAAGGCGTTATCTACTAAAATTAGTGCATGTGGCTAAAACAGGGTCGTTACAGCCATACCTGTGGCTCGTCTGAGATTTCTATTGGACAACACTGTTATAAAAAGTACAAAATAGCAGGGTAGAATTCACTTCCCCTTTACGTCTCAAAAATGGAGTGAATTGTTGTCCACAAGCACAGTCAATGGCTGATGTTAAGGTACGGACAGGAGAAAGGGTGAGAATGTACAACTCAGGCTCCCACAGCACAAGCAGATCATCTTCCCGGTTCAGTATCAGGTGCCTGTATACTTATCACGCTGTTTCCACAGCAGGTTAAGAGCCGGGTCTCACAGTCTGTTAAACAGACGGCATTCCATTGTAACAACCTGCCCTGTGAAGGAGCGAGAAGTTTTTGGAAAACAAGAAGAAGGCAGATCAAAGTGACCACAACAGAGCACTTCCCTTTCAAATGCTGCACCAGTTCCACACTATTTGTTAAAACCTTTAATGTGTCTTTTGTTGCAATAAAAAAGAAAAATACCAAAGAGCAAAATGCTTCTGCATTCTCTGTCGGAACGTCTGCAAGCCTTGAAATCCCTCTTGGCGACATTAGCAGGCAAACACCTGAGATGCTCATGTGACACGCCTGGCCACTATTTCCACACAGATGTTAACCCATTTCTTTAAAATGATGGATAGAGGAATTTCACACAGCATTTGCCCATTATTATTGCGAAGAGTAAGCATTCAGCTTCCTCAGCTGCTTCCCCCTTACCACCGGGCCAAACCTCCCTCCAGTCCCCCTCGTGCCCTGAATCCTCTCCATCACTCTCTAGTTTCTCTCTTTTCCAAGTTCATGGCATCTATGAATCATCTAGAACAGAAAGAGGCCACTCCCCTGCTCTTCCCCTATAGCCCTGCAAATTTTTTCTTCTCAAGTATATATATACTCAATTCCATTTTGAAAGGTGCTATTGAATCTGCTTCCACCGCCCTTTCAGGCAGCGCATTCCAGATCACAACAACTCGCTGCGTTAAAACATCTCTTCTCATCTCCCCCTGGTTCTTTTGCCAATTACCTTTAATCTGTGTCCTTTGGTTATCGACCAAAAAAGTTTCCTCAGTGACCCACCTCCGGCTCCCTCGATGCCATTACCACGAAACATCTGATCACTAATCTCCCCTTCCTAGCCCCATGCTAGTTCACTTTGCAAATGACACCATCCCCTTCCCTTTTGAAAACCACCATTATTACCTCCTCCTCAAAAAAATCCACCCTCGGCCCCTCTGACGTCACCAGCTACTGCTCGCCTCCGACCTTCTTTTCCTCTCCGCGTAAAATGCCAATTCCAAATTGGCAATCGGAGTCCTCTGTATGTCACAGGACCGCTACTTGCATATTAAAAGAGCCTCCCGCCTGCAACAGCAGGGAGCTCCAGCTGCCCAGTGGTAAGCCCCTTTCAGGATGGTGTCGGGCAGACTGGGAGCGGGAACAGGAGGCAGCCTATTCCCCGTGATTTTCGGGGCACTACCACCCTGTTTCCGCCTGCAGAACCAGTACAAATCTCCTTCAAATCTTGGCTGAGCCGCAATTTCTTCCAGTTCAACATTGTGAAGACCAACGATATTCTATGTTGGCCCCTGCCACAAACTCCGTACCCTTGCCATCAACTCCATCCCCCTCCCTGGCTAATGTCTCAGGCTGAACCTTGGCATCCTATTTGACCCCGAGCTGAACTTTCAACTCCATCATATCTCTTCATCACAAAGACCGCCTACTTCCGTCTTCATAACATCACCCATTTGCTGCCAAAGCCCACATCAATGCCATTGTCACCTTCAAACTCAGCTATTCCAATGCTCTCCTGGTCGGCCTCCCATCCCTCACCCACCATAAACGTCAGCTCGCCCAAAGCTCTGCTGCCAGTCTCCTATCCTGTACCAAGTCCTGTTCACCCATCACCCCTATCCTTGCTGATATACATTGGCTCCTGGTTCCCCAAACTCTTCCAATTTAAAATTCTCATCCTTCTGTTTAAATTCCTCCATGGCCTCGTCCCTCCCTATCTCTGTAATCGATCTTTTTAAGCTGTGTAACCCTCCCTTAACTCTCTTTGACTCTGACTCTGACCTCTTGGGCATCTCCCCTCCCTTTGCCCCACCATTGGCAGTCTTGTCTGCAGCCACCTAGACCCCACGCTCTGGTATTACTGGAGAGATCCAAACAGGGAGCTGTGGGAGAGATGGGCCCCAATTTTAACTGCCCCCACCTGGCGGTAACCAGACCCGTCTCCCACTGATCGTGATTAGACTCCCCTCCCCCTCCTGTCGATCGCGCCAAGACCCCTCCCCATCTCAGCCCTGACCTCTCAGCCTCCCCCTCCTGATTGCGGCCCCAAACTCTCCCACTAACTACTGAGGACCGTCCCTCCTGCTGCTTGTTTGCACTCCTGCCCACCGCCCAGGCTGTCAATCCGGCCAGTTGTTGGGCAGGAGATTGCAGCATGTTATTTAAATGATGTGCTGCCGTTAAGACCATCAGAGCCTCCACGTCCCTGGCCTTGCCGGGTTTTCCACGCGCTACCACGCACCCTCCTCACCTCCCCATTGATATTGGGGCCATTCGCACAGATCTGAGAAATGACAACACATTCAAGGTCTTTGGAGGGGAAAGGGGGGTTGGAGATGGGCCAGTAGTTTGCATGAACAGCGTTTTTTTTTGAGGAGGACAGGGATGATGGGTTTTAGAAGAATGGGTGGGACAGTACATGAGGAGAGGGAACCATTTACAATATGAGCTAGCATGGAGGCCATGAAAGGAAGTTGGGTGGTCAGCAGGTTAGTGGGAAAGGGATTAGGGAGCAAGGGGTGGGTCTCATAGTCAAGATGAGCTCAGAGACGGCATGGGGGTTTATGGGTCAGAAACTAAAGAGAGATGCAGGTTCAGGGCAGGGGAAGGGGGAGCCTGTGGGAAATATGAGCTTGGTTGAGGAAAGTGAACAGGTGGAAGCAGCAAAGGCAGTTAAGTGAATGGTCTCAAGCTTCGTGACAAAGAAGTACATGAGTTCCTCGCATAAGTGGTTAGAGGTGAAGATGGAAGGGGCTTAAGGAGATGGTTGGTAGTTGCTTTCAGAGGGTGGTGGTGTCCAGGAGGCACACAATAGGTCGCTGGGCTACAATACGGTCTTGTCATCTGGTTGATGTCACAATAGAATGATCTGCACCACTAATTGCCAGATGCCACTTGCCTTTCACCTGTATCTCCTGCCAGACCTGCTGTTCCATGTATCACTGGGCCTATGTTCACCACTGTGGCCTTTCACGAACTCTAGACGTCTCAAAGTGCTTTACAGCCAATGAAGTACTTTTTGGCATGTAGTCACGGTTGGAATGTAGGGAATGTAGCAGCCAATTTGAGCACAGCAAGGTCCCACAAACAGCAATGTGATAATGACTGGATAATCTGTTTTTGTTATGTTGATTGAGAGATAAATATTGGCCAGGACACTGGGGATAACTCCCCCACTCTTCTTCAAAATAGTGCCATGGGATCTTTTACGTCCACCCGAGAGGGCAGACGCAGCCTTGGTTTTACGTCTCATCCGAAAGACGGCACCTCTGATAGTGCAGCACTCCCTCAGCGCTGCACTGGAGTGTCAGCCTAGATTTTTGTGCTCAAGGGTCTGGAGTGGGACTTGAACCCACAACCTTCTGACGCAGAGGCGAGAGTGCTACCAACTGAGGCACATGTATGGCAACTATACAGCAAGTACGAGGCCTCCACTCCACTCACCAACTATCCAGTGTAGGGGTGAGGCGCATTGGGATTAGGCCTTCGTCATGTGGTGAATTGTAGGCACAGACCCACCTCTCAGCAGCAATGAGTTGGGACATTTCCTGATTGGCCCTGGACGCTTTAGTGAAGAACAATGTTCCAAGCTGATTACTTGATGGGATGTCCCTCAACAGGAGTGGAGGCTATTAACCCGTTTCTTTAGGCTCTAGTTGCTAATATTCTGTATCTCTAGTTTCGTCTAGCACACTCGGATTTCAGCTTCAGGCACTGATCATATCCTCACCTGTGAAAGATTCTCCCGGCAGGCTCCCAGAGGCAGCCCAGATCTGTGTGTGCAATTACAACATGTTCCTCGGTTATCACGGGCAATCTTGAGACATTTTGTATCCGAAAAAAAAAAACCAGTGCGAGGAATTGCTGAATAGAACCGTGTTTTGTAAGGTCTTTCATCCAAAGTCTGTGGTCTGTTTTGACAGTGACCGCTGCCCCACAGCTTTTAATGTGGTTTTACTAATTGTATGTTTTGGTCCCTGGGTCGATGAGAAAAAAGCAGAGAGACAGGCCCTGGCACGCACCAGGAAGAGACAATATTATTCGAAGGGCCGTTCTGAAATTCCAGTCACTGAGACGCATTCTTGTTACCACCCCCCCACCCCCCAACCTCTCACTTCTTTTGTTCCACAGGCTTCCTCTGATTTCCTCCTCCCCTTCTGCTGAAGGTGCTGCCTTTCACTGGGATACAGCTCCACAGGCCGTGACCGCCCGGGCTTCCAGCACCTCACCCCGGGTGGCCATCCTTCGTGTCTTAGTCTAGAGAGTGCAGGTTGGCAGGCTATTTAACCGTGGAGTGAATCGCCGAGCCTCAATGCTGTCCTTGCTTGTTGGACACAAAAGTACACTTTCCCGTGATTAGGGGCAGGAACATCCAACTAATTACTTCACCTCTCCCCTTACCACCTCAAAGACTCCGGCAGCAATCCTAAAGCACAGAGTGATTAATATCTGGTTAGGTTAGTGCAGGTGTAAATGCTAGACCCTCAGCCCCGACCCTTCACCCAGTAGCACCTGGCCTTACTGGACTTGATTGCATCGGAAAATATGGAGGGTGTGGGCCAGGAATAGGTTAGGGTGAATCTAAGGAGACCAGGGATGATATCATTCTTCTATTGTTACTCTTCCTCCCTTGACACATCTGCTGGTCGGAGGGCTAGCTCACGTCCATCCTGAGCTGCAGAGCCCTGGGATCCCAACTTCACGGGGGTTGTGTTTAAAAGAAGAGGCTATCTGAGCACCAATGTGGGAGTGTGCCAGGCGAGATCTGACAGCTGATGTGGAGGAGTCCACTAGTTGCACTTATCTGAACTGGTGTCTACTATGCCAACTCCAAGAAGACCTGCAGCAAAGCTCTCAGTGACTGAGGTCCTTTGCCCAGTGGAGGAATCTTTCATGAATGCTCACACTGCTACTCTGGTTGCTTTGGGCTGCAAGCTCCAAGAATCTCTTTTGTCCATGCAAGACTTCGATGCCCTCATTGTTGCCCAGCGGTTTGCTCCCATGAAGATCACTGCGTATGCCGAGGGAGTATGCCCAGTGGTAGAGGCATGGCTGCAGTAGGCATGGATGAGGCCCTTCTAGCTGCCCCAATCAAATGGCTGTAGGTGAGCAGGACCAAGCACACAGCGTACCAACAGATGTGGCCAAGCAGTTGCAAGGCCTCTTCATGACCCAATACGTGGAGGCAGAGGGCCACCTGAATCCCAAGAGGCCTTCACTGATACCGAGCAGCCCCCTCCCTTACTCCTGCCACTGTGAGGGCACTGAGAAGGAGCTGGGCTCAACTTAAGTCCACAGTGTCCCGAAGAGATTTCTAGGGATGGGCAGTACATGTTTCAGATTAAAAAGAGTAAGATCCACAGTAGCTGAGAGAAGAAACTTTAATCCATCAGCCCACAATGATTCAAACCCAGTTCCTGCAGTAAAAGACCAGTCTGTTAACCCATTACATCACCCAAACCCCCATATTATTTCAATCAATGAGATTTACACATCTGGAACAATAGCATAGCACAGACTGCACATATGTCAAATACCTCTCCCTGAAAGAGGGTTTTCTCATACTCAATGTTTGACCCACCTGTAGTTTTCTAGCTATAACTATCATTGCTTGTTTTTTTTAAAAGACTCGCAAGGTTTGACAACAGCAGCAGGAACCTTTATACTGAAAACACCTGCCCAGCTGTGGAGTCATTCTCCAAACACTTCCTCAAGGTCTTCCATCAAAACGAGGAAGTAGTTTGACACGGCGACCGAAGTGTGAAGGCAGATTGTGAGACCTGTTCTATCCGTTGGATACGAGCTAGCACTGAGGAGTCGTCAGCTGGTGAGACAGCGATGGAATTTGATCGGATCGTTCACCAACCAGCTGTCACTTCCAGACCCTGAAAGAAGAAATTCTGGAAAGGCTGTTAACTCTTGACAAGCTTTTTGTGCCACTGCCTGGCTCATCGAAAGGCAAAAGGCCACTGCCCATGTTGAAAAGAGTAGGAGAGAAGAAGTAAATCAAGGAGTGATGGCTTGCTGACTCGAAGCTTGGGTTTGATAAACCACAGGAAAAGAAATGTGAAAGAACTTACATATAGCACCTTTCACAGCCTCAGGACGTCCCAAAGTGCTTCACAGCCAATGAAGAATTTTTGAAGTGTAGTCAGTGTTGTAATGTAGGAAATGCGGCAGCTAATTTGCGCACAGCAAGGTCCCACAAACAGCAATGACCAGATAATCTGTTTTAGTGATGTTGGTTGAGGATAAACATTGGCCAGGACACCTGGGTTAACTCCCCTGCTCTTCTTCGAAATAGTGCCATGGGATCTTTTACATCCACCTGAGAGGGCAGACTGTTTAACGTCTCATTTGAAAGACGACACCTCCAACAGTGCAGCGCTCCCTCAGCACTGACACTGGAGTGTCAGCCTAGATTTTGTACTCAAGTCTCTAGAGTAGGACTTGAACCTACAACCTTCTGACTCACAGGTGAGTAAAAGTAAATCATCGAGTCATGGCTTGCTGACACCAAGGTTGGGTTTTAAAAACCTATAGCTTGCAGGAGGAAGGAAAGACTGAGAGAAACATGGCGGTAGATCTTGACTTTGTGCGAGTGTAAAATGTATAATACCAAGTCGCAGCCCATTTTACAACAGCCTCTCCCCATTTGAAGTCAATGGAAATAAAAATGGGGAGAGATGTAAAATGGACTGCCGACTCGCTATCACCCGTTTTACATTGTCACACAAAGTCAAGATCTACCCCTATAAGCTCTACAGTTTTGAGGTTCTGAGTAAAGTGATTTAAGTAGGAAATGGTGTGAAGGGCGTGGGTTGGTCTAATAATTGCCACCTTTAATCAGAGCTGTCTGAGTATCTGGTTAGGAAGAGTTAGATAGAGTTGATGGCATACAGTGAGGGAGATGATGTCGAGGCCATGGAAGTGCCACGTTGAGGAAGGCAGTTGGTCAGGATGGGTAGATAGATATTCTGGGTACAGAGGGCTTTTGCTTGATTTATATTTTGGGAGAACGAGGAGAAAGAACTTTTTGTAACATAAAAATGTAAGAATTTCAAGGATGACAAAAAAGCTGTTGGGCCCATTGACACTGGTTCCACATTAAACCAGTGGGTTGATGTTCAATATAGGGCAGGTTGTTAGTGGAAGACGAGTGACCTTTATTTGTGTTCCGTGCTTACTTTCTTACAGGAAGGCAGAAGAATACAAACCACAGGCCGGGATCAGTATCTCTGCATCAGGCTCAAACTGGGCACAGACTGGACGTTATTGAGTGCAAAACTGGGCAAACACAAGGTCCTGCCAGATCTCTGCCCACTTTGTGCCTCGTGCATATTTATGGTGGCAGAAATCTCAGGGGCCTGAAGCCCCCATCTGAGACGTCAAAGGTGGGGTGGATGTCCTGTACGCACTTTCCCACATTACGACACCTGTAAGATGTTCATTCCAATTCATGGCCATTAATAATGGACATCCAGGAATGCTAGACGCTGAGCTGAGCGTGAAATCAGTTTAAAGAGCCCAGTCTTTCACATTGTAAAGCCATTGCTTTAATAACCTCCAATAACAAGTGCGAGGAGCTTATGGACTTTTTAGTCACAAAGATCGAGACCATCCGTTCAGCTGCCTCTGCCGCTACCCTCCCTTCCCCTAGCCCACCGTGCCAAATTTCCCTTAATGTTCCTCACTGCCCCAGCCCTGAACTCACACCTTTCTCTAAATTCTTTCCCATCTCCTGCTGTGCTCTCTCCGAGTTCAGCTTGTCCATGAGACCCACCTTCTGCTCCCTCGAACCTATTCCCACCAAACCTTTGACCTCCCAACTTCCCTTCCTGGCCCCCATGTTAGCTGATGTTGTTAATGCTTCTCTCTCCTCAGCTACTGTCCCCCTCCCCTTCAAATCTCTCGTCAACACCCCTCTCTTCAAAATAAAACCCTTCACCCCTCTGTCCTGGCAAACTACCGCCCTATCTCCATCTCCCTTTCCTATTTCTTACGTACTTATGTTCCTCTCCAAAGTCCTTGTACATGTTGTCGCCTCCCAAATCTGTGCCCATCTTTCCAGGAACTCCATGTTTAAGTCCCCCCAATCAGGTTTCCGTCCCCGCCATAGTAATGAAATGGCCCTTATCAAAGTCACAAATGACAATCTATGTGACTGTGAGCATTGACGTAAGAAAACTACTAGGCACTTGGTCTAAGCGTTAAACAAAGCTTTAATCAGCTGTTTTTCAACATGGAGATCTAGTTGTGTCCTTCACAAGTTCCTGTTGAGGAACGTCCTAAGCAAGCTGGGCCCATGCCCGAGTATTTATACTCTCCCTGGACAGCGCCACCAGCAGGCCGCCCAGTATTACTTCATACATGAATGACAAGATTCATGTCAAGCATGGTAAACTATCCCTCCTCATCCTTCTCGACCTAGCTGCAGCCTTCGACACAGTTGACCACACTATCTTCCTCCAATGCCTCTCCTCCCCGTCATCCAGCTGGGTGGAACTGTCCTTGCCTGATTCCATTCTTAGCTATCGAATAGTAGCCAGGGAATCACCTCCATTGGCTTCTCTTCCCACTCCCACACCGTTACCTCTGGCGTCCCCCCAAGGATCGATCCTCGGCCCCCTCCTATTTCGCATCTACATGCTGCCCCTCGGCGACATCATCTGAAAACACAACAGGTTCCATATGTACGCTGACGACACTCATCTCTATCTCACCACCACCTCTCTTGACACCTCCACTGTCTTTGATTTGTCACACTGCTTATCTGACATCGAGTACTGGATGAGCAGAAATTTCCTCCATCTAAATATTGGGAAGACTGAAGCCATTGTCTTTGGTCCCCGCCACAAACTTCGATCCCTGACCACCGTTTCCATCCCTCTCCCTGGCATCTGTCTGAAGCTGAGCCAGACCGTTCGCAATCTTGGTGTTGTGTTTGACCCTGAGATGAGCATCTGATCACAAAGCTGCTCCATCACTAAGACCGCCTACTTCCACCTCCGTAACATTGCCCAACTCTGCCCTGCCTCAGCTCATCTGCTGCTAAAACCCTCATCCATGCCTTTGTTACCTCTAGACTTGACTATACCAATGGTCTCCTGGCCAGCCTCCCATCTTCCACCCTACATAAACTTGTGCTCATCTAAAACTCTGCTGCCCGTGTCCTAACTCGCTCCCAGTCTCGTTCAACCATCACCCCTGTGCTTGCTGACCTATACTGGCTCCTGGACAATGCTGCAATTTTAAAATCCTCATCCTTGTTTTCAAATCTCTCAATGGCCTCATCCCTCCCTATCTCTGTAACCTCCTCCAGCCCTACAAGCCTTCGGGTCTCACACTCCTCCAATTCTGGCATCTTGCACATCCCTGATTTAAATCACTCCACCATTGGTGGCCGTGCCTTCAAGCTCTGGAATTCCCCCCCTAAACCTCGCCGCCTCTCTTTCCTCCTTTAAGATGCTCCTTAAAACCTGCCTCTCTGACCAAGCTTTTGGTCATCTGTCCTGATATCTCCTTCTGTGGTTCAGTGTCCAAATATTTATTGATAATCGCTCCTGTGAAGCGCCTTGGGACATTTTACTATGTTAAAGACGTTATATAAATGCAAGTTGTTGTTGTTGTTGTTGCTGAACCCTTTTATTTTTGTTTTCCCTCTCTTGCCATCGTGGAATTCATCTGGTTTGGCAGCATTTGCTTTAGAGATGGTCAATTTTCCCCCCACCTTCCCTCTCCAGCTGCTACCTTGCCACTCGTGGGAATCCCTCCCCCCATCTCTGCTTTATTGGAAGAAAAAGGGGAGGAGCAACAAAGTGCCCACTTACTCTCCCATCTCCACGTGCAGACAGAGGTGCAGGGGACCAGTGCAGGGATTGGAGACTCCAGCCCCAAGGGAGGCTGTGACAGCCATGACATGCTGACCAACACCTGACCAACTGTTATGCTGGCTGGTTCTTTGAAACTCCCCAATCACAGATGTACAGCTTCCAGGAGCCAATCCCGCCAGGTCTTGCTGGTGGGTCCGAGAGCAGGCGGAACAGTCGCGAGCTTGAGAAGGGGTGGGTATGACACCATCGGAGCATGCCTTTGACCTTTTAATTAGGACCCCGGTAGAGGAGGCCTAACACGCAGCCACAAACAGCTCAGTTAAAATGGTGGGGTTGGGGGGGTGGCGTTGGGAATGGTACGGAGCAATTACAGACACAACTTTAACCCCCGCCCCCGCCTGCACTGTTGCCATTGGGCGAGGCTGTAAAATCGGCTCAAAGGTTGCAAGAATTTATGTCCTCCTATTCTGCCACTTCTCCTTAATTGTCTGTATTCTTTAGTCCAAGTCTGCATCTGAACTGTGAATAATGATGCAAATAGTCTGATGTAAAGTTGCACTTCTTATATTATCCAGGGGACAGTGGGGGTCCACAATAGCCCTTAGTGCCCCCTGCACTGGGAGAAACAGGGGGAATCTTCCTGCTCAACATCCAGTGACCCCTACTGGAACATGCAAATATGCAGATGTTGGGTGAGGGCCGGATTGGACTCAGCTGCAATGCACCCACTTCTCTTAGTTTGAATTGCCTGCCGACCTTGGCGGAAGTGAATTTCCGCGATTTATCTTCCAATCGTCGGGCATAGCTTCAGCCGAAGGGGCACGCCAACCCCAGAAAAACAACACCAGTCTTTACATTCTACATCTCTCCAGGGTTCCCGTGGGACTTCTGCCAAAGTTGTGGCCCATGAGCGGAAGATACCCCTGTGGAAATTCAACCGCTCACTGTCCAGACTCACGCATGGAGAATGGCCACTTGAGTGAGATGATAGAGGGAAGCCAGTATTCATGGGATTGGAGCCCAGTACAAATTAGTGCCTTCATCACAAATTTTGGGGGATAAAAAACACACCCACAAAAAAAAAGCTCTGCTTCGGGAGTAAAGGGATGAATGTTCTTCCGGTGTCTTCCAACGACATATGCAGTTGTCCCAAAGTCTGAGAGTGATTTTTCTTTTCAATCTTGTGCAGGGACACTTCATTGTGCTTGCAGGATCAAAGATTACACAATCAAATGGCCTGTTTGTGACATTCATTGAATAGGTGAATGAAGCACACAATACAGATATGAGTAAATAGACATGTGAGTGCGTGACTCAAGGTCACAATCGAATTGCGGGCTTCAGGCCTATTGAACAATGAAGACCAGGTGATGAAGTTCCAAGGCTGTAACCCAATTAAGGCATTCACAAATGTCACGGCCTGCCGGAGCGGAGCTCAGACAGCTTGCGAGCTGCAGCATCCCTTTCAGAGAGGGGGGGTCAGCTGCTGCGGGCCTTTGATGGCACACAGTTTTCATACAGTGTGAGATCGCACCTAATACCAGCAGCGTCTGCCCACTGGAAGGTTGGGCAGGGGGTGGACAGTGTGTCGGAGCCTATGATTTCACCTCTGCGTGTTGATTCACTCACCTCTGTTGCGCTGTGGTCATAAGAAGGAAAAGAGACTCTGGGGGGTCATTTTCAACCTTCACCGCTTGGCCCGTGAACTAGCGGACAGCTTGCTCCTTATAGAACCCGTCTGATTTGCATTTCCACTGAAACAGCCAAAATAACCCCATGAGATAAACTTACTTAAATACCCCAAAATACTCCTACACACAACTCCCTCAAAATAGTTACCTCCAATGCCCCCCAAAACAAACTTGTTCAAATACCTCCAGCTTACAGAAATACATCCCAAATATAAGGTCCCAAGTATCATCGAACGGAAATTATCCAAATGCCCATCAGAATAATAAACTTACTCAAACACCCTCAAAGTTAACATACTCAAATACCCTCAAAAATGGCCATACCCAAGTGCATCCAAGAGATAACCTTCACCAAATACTCCATAAAAACATAAGAAATAGGAGCAGAAGTAGGCCACTCGGCCCTTCGAGCCTGCTCCGTCATTCAATAAGATCATGGCTGATCTTCTAGATCAACTCCATTTTCCCGCACTATCTCCGTATCCCTTGATTCTCTTAGTATCCAAAAATCTATCGATCTCTGTCTTGAATATACTCATGATGTGGAGATGCCGGCGTTGGACTGGGGTGGACAAAAAGTCGCACAACACCAGGTTATAGTCCAACAGATTTATTTAATTTTTCAAGCTTTCGGAGCAGTTCGCTCCTTCGTAACTTACCTGACGAAGGAGCGAACTGCTCCGAAAGCTTGAAAAATTAAATAAATCTGTTGGACTATAACCTGGTGTTGTGCGACTTCTCATTTTTGAATATACTCAATGACTGAGCATCCACAGCTCTCTGGGGTAGAGAATTCCAAAGATTCACCACCCTCTGAGTGAAGAAATTTCTCCTCATCTCAGTCCTAAATAGCCGACCCCTTATTTTGAGACTGTGACCCCTGGTTCTAGACTCCCCAGCAACGGGAAACATCCTCCCAGCATCTACCCTGTCAAGCCGTTTAAGAATTTTATACGTTTCAATGAGATCACCTCTCATTCTTCTCGGCTCTAGGGAATATAGACCTAGTCTACTCAATCTCCCCTCAGCTCAGGAACCAGTCTGGTGAACCTTTGTTGCACTCCCTCTAAGGCAAGTATATCCTTCCTTAGGTAAGGAGACCAGAACTGTACACAGTACTCCAGGTGTGGTCTCACCGGGGCCCTTTATAAGACCCTACTCCAAAAATAGTCACAAAATTTCCCTCTCAAAAAAACATCAAAAACACTCCAAAATAATTCCCCAAATACTCTGAAGAAATAGCCAAATAACCAATAAAGAAAGTTACCTAAATAACCCCAGGATAAATGTACTCAATTCAGATAGTGAGATGTTGATAGGGTGAGATGAAGCAGGGTAGGTAGAGGCTCGTGCGGAGCATAAATACTGGCATAGACCTGTTGGGCTGAATGGTCTGTTTCTGTGCCGTAAATTCTGTGTCAATTAACTCCTGAAATAAGCTTACCCAAATACAACCAGAAATAAATGTAGCCAAACAGTCCCAAATACCTGCCAGTAATAGTTATAAAAAGGTATTTACCCGAATGTTCATCCCCAAAGATAAATGCCCGAAATTTCCATGGAGTGGGTTGTGCCACATTTGCGCCAGTGAGAGATAAAAGTTGTGCTTGCTGATGGTCTGCAAAGCCTTTTGTACCAGAGTTTAGTGGATCATCTCATTTGCATTTCCATTGGAGTAGTTACTGGTGTAAATGCGGAGTAAAACGGGAGCAGCCTGCTGGGGTGCATGGGAATTAGAGTGCAGCCTTTAAAAAGACAGTTCTGACTGAAGCTTGCAGCAGCAGCTGGGGGAGCAGCAGGTAAGTAGGAAAGTGCTTGGCTCCTTCAGTTGGCTGATTTTAAAATTCTCATCCTTGTGTTCAAATCCCTCCATCGCCTTGCCCCTCCCTATCTCTGTAAACTCCTCCAGCCCTACAACCCTCCAAGAACTCTGTGTTCCTCCGGCTCTGGCCTCCAGTGCCTCTCCCATCTCCTTCACCCCACCATTGACGGCTGTGCCTTCAGTTGTCTAAGCCCTAAGCTGCGGAAATCTCTCCCCAAACCTCATCGCCTCTCCACCTCTCTCTCCTCCTTTAAGATGCTCCTCAAAACCTATTGCTTTGACCAAGCATTTGGCCATGTGTCCTAATGTCTCCTTCTTTGGCTCAGTGTCATTTTTTGCTTGATCACACCCCTGTTAAGCTCCTTGGGATGTTTTACTATGTTAAAGTCGCTATATAAATGCAAGGTGTTGTTATCAGCTGGTTTGACGGAATGTCTCATCAGTGTTATTGTGCCACTTTGCAAGAATATCTATCAAGGGAGCAGTTGGCAGAGGGAGCCAAACAAGGGGCAAGGGCATGGCACAAAGACATGAAAGAAGAGCAAGAACTTCAATTGAGTCGGACCTGAAAACCTTCCTCAATGAAATGGGAACACAGGAAGGGGAGTAGGCCATTCGGCCCCTCGAGTCTGCTCTGCAAATAGGAGAGACTAGACTGCTGGGGGTCGGTGGGAGGAAGCCTCCGAAAACTGTCTCTCATGTCATGTGCAGCCATCGCTCGCCATGATAGCCAAAAAGTATTACTTAATTTTTGGCCTCTTCTCCGACTTGAATTAACACCTCTCTATGTTAAGACTTTTTTTTTAAAGTGACTTGGCTTTGAATGGTGTGGATCATTCATGATTGAAAGAAGGCTTCATCTTAGTGCCTGTCATTCCTGCTCAGTGTGTTCTGCGTCTGTTAGTAATTGTCTCATCAATTTTAATACAACAAAACACAAGCTCACACAATGGGGCCCGTGGCCTGTCTTGACTGAAAAGGGTTAAATTTGTCTCTGTGACAACAAAAGTTGTCTTAGTGCTGTATAAATGGGGAGTTCCATCGTGCTCTTTGGGGCTACTGATCAGTGTCAAGGTCTTATCTTTCTCCAATAAATTCTCATTTACAGGCAGACTGAACCCATCAACAAGCATTGCACACAGAACAGCTGATACACATAGGTCTTTTAGCTTGAACTCTCTGCCTTGGAGCAGTGCTGTGCTACCCATAGCACCAATAAGGAAATATTTAGGTAGTGAGCTGTTCTTTAATTACCTTCCTTTTATATAGAATCCATTAGGATCTTGTTAGCTGAGCTATCTTCTAGCTGGCCTATTCTCTAGCTTGTCACAAAGCAGCACTTCACACACCGTGGGCTCTGGTCACTTATTGCCATTGAACGATCCTTCATTCAGGAGGCAGGATTGTAAATTTCCCTTCCCGTGGGATCAATAAAATAAATGACATGTGTGAAGTAACAGTTAACAGTCAGAAAAACCAGTGGTTAAGGACATGCTCTATTACTCATTCTCTTAGGTTGTCCCACAAACAGAAGCAAGATACTGCGGATGCTGGAAATCTGCAATAAAAACAGAAAAATGTTGAAAACATTCAGCAGGTCAGGCAGCATCTGTGGAGAGAGAAATGTTTCGGGTCGGTGACCTTTTCATCAGAACTGGAGGAAGTTGGAGATTTAACAGTTTGTAAGAAAAGGCAGAGGCTGGGGAAAAGTGGGAAGGGGGGGGGGGGCGGGGGTGTTAAAAAGAACAAAAGTGAAGGTCTGTGATACGTTGGAAGGAAGGAGAGATTAAATGACAAAAGGGATGATGGAGCAAGGTTAAAGGGACAAAAGATGGGTCTGGAGGAGGTGTAAATGACAACAGCAGAATCATTACTAACACTTGCTGTCGGAGAAAATGGGAACGGTGGTTATGGTCTGCAATGGTTGAACTCAGTGTTGAGTCTGGAAGGCTGTGAAGTGCCTAATTGAAAGATGAGGTGCTGTTCCTCGAACTTGCGTTGAGCTCCATTGGAACAGTGTAGGGGGCCGAGGACAGAGAGGGATGAAGAATTAAAGTGACAAGCGAACAGAAGCTCATGGTCACGCTTGCGGATCCCACCCCTTCCACTGGTGATTGTGCCTTCAGCTGCCTGGGCCCAATATTGTGGAATTCCTTTTCTAACCAGCTAAGCCTTCTTCACCTTCCACTCCTTCTTTAAGACCTTCCATATAACCCATTTCTTTGACCAACGTCGCCCTTCCTAATATCTCTTTCTTTGACTTGACGTCGATTTACTCCATACGCCTGTTTGAAGTGCTTCGGGTATTTTCCTATGTTAGAGGGTTTAAATAAATGCAAGGTGTTGTTGTTGACAGATTTTAGCACTGGAGGGAACACTCGATTTCAGAGAGTAAGTAAATCAGACAGGAGCAATCAGCATGCCTGCAGAATCGCACCCCCCGTCACCCATTCACACAGTTTTATTGTAGACCTTGTACAGCCCTCCTCGCTCTGGTACTTGCCCAGAAGAATGGGGGTATGGGTGATGATAGGAGAGATTTGACAGGGGTTTAAATAAATGAAAGTTAAATGTACTTGCACATGGACTCCAGAAACTTGAGCGCAACATACAGGCTGACACTCCAGTGCAGTGCTGAGGGAGTGCTGCACTGTCGAAGGCGCCGTCTTTCAGATGAGACGATAAATCAAGGCCCTGTCTGCTCTCTCAGGTGGACGCAAAAGATCCCATGACACTATTTCGAAGAAGAGCAGGGGAGTTCTGCCCCGGTGTCCTGGTCAATATTTATCCCTCAAACAACATCACTAAAAAACAGATTATCTGGTCATTATCACATTACTGTTTGTGTGAGCTTGCTGTGCGCAAATTGGCTGCCGCATATCCTACATTACAACAGTGACTACACTTCAAAAGTACTTCATTGGCTGTAAAGTACTTTGAGATGTCCTGGGGTTGTGAAAGGCGCTATATAAATGCAAGTCTTTCTTTTGGTGGCCATGCCTTCTGTTGCCTAGGCCCTAAGCTCTGGAATTCCCTGCCTAAACCTCTCCGCCTCGCTACCTCTCTTTCCTCCTTTAAGACGCTCCTTAAAACCTACTCTTTGACCAAGCTTTTGGTCACCTGCCCTAATTTATCTTTATGTGGCTCGGTGTCAAATTTTTTGCCTTATAATACTCCTGTGCAGTGCCTTGGGATGTTTTACTACGTTAAAGGCGCTATATAAATACAAGTTGTTGTTTTTACATCGAATGCTCATCACTAGCGAGATGCTTGGGATAGAAGGAAACAATGAATTAATTGTGTAATAACCAAATTCAAGTCCAATTATATTAGCCAGCCCAAATCAGTAAGCTGTTTGTTCACTGTCCAGGAGTCCATCTCTCCCTCTGTGCTCCCTCCTTACTGTGCTTGGCCTCTTCACTTCATGCCATGCTATTTATCCTGTCTCAAGATGCCCTCTTTAGGCCGGATTGTCACACTGCACAAAGCTCATAAGTAATTACTTTGCTTGTAATTCTTTGAAATAGAGCACACATATCCAATTAATGTCAAACCTTTACAGGACGGTTATCAAACAAAATGTGACACCGAGCCACATAAGGAGATATTAGGGCAGATGACCAACAGCTTGGTCAAAGAGGTAGGTTTTAAGGAACGTCTTAAAGGAGGAAAGAGAGATAGAGAGGCGGACAGGTTTAGAGAGGCAATTCCAGAGCTTAGGGCCTAGGCAGCTGAAGGCACGGCCGCTAATGATGGAGTGGTTAAAAGCGGGGATACGCAAGAGGCCAGAATTGAAGGAGTGCAGAGATCTTGGAGGGTTGTAGGATTGGAGAGATTGCAGAGATAGAGAGGGGCGAGGCCATGGAAGAATTTGAAAACAAAGATGAGAATTTTAAAATTGAGGCATTGCCGGACCGGGAGCCAATGTAGATCAGCAAGGACAGGGGTGATGGTTGAACGGGACTTAGTGCAAGTTAGGCTATGGGCAGCAGAGCTTAAGTTTATGGAAGGTGGAAGATGGGAGGTCGGCCAGGAGAGTGTTGGAATAGTCAAGTCTAAAGGTAACAAAAGGCATGGATGAGGGTTTCAGCAGCGGATGAGCTGAGGCAGGGACGGAGTCGGGCGATGTTACGGAGGTGGAAATAGGTGGTCTTAGTGATGACGTGGAAATGTGGTCGGAAGCGCATCTCAGGGTCAAATATGACACCAAGGTTGCGAAGGGTCTTGTTCAACCTCAAACAGTTGCCAGGGAGAGGGGTGGAGTTGGTGGCTGGGGAACAGGTTTTGTGACGGGGACTGAAGACAATGGCTTCGATTTTCCCAATATTTAGTTAGATCAGCACGAGATTCGCAACTTGCAGCAAGTTGATCTCAGAGCTTAACTGCTTGAGACAAGGACCACCTCAGTCCCGTGAATCCCAAAATGACACACAGTAGCCAGCCAGCCATCCAATACATTCTTACCATTCAGGTAGCACTGAGGAGTAGCGGGCTGGTACGGTATTTTTTTGATGGGTTGTTTAGATATGAACTTCAAATAGGAATTTTACAATAAGGTTCAAATGGAAATATTATTGATTCCACGAATCTATCAATTCAAATGAAAAGAAATAACTGTCCTGTCAGATAAAAAGTCTAAAGCACAAATGTCCAAGCCCTGGTTATGTGTCGCTGGTCTATCAATAACTTCACTATGATTCACTGCAATATTTAGAAGCGTAAGCCCAAATAATGTGTTTTCACTGGTCGGATAGGAGCACTGACCAGCTCCGGAAGAACACTCAGTTCTTTCTGCGTTCTATGAAATGATCTAAGGCACTTCTTTCAAAAGAAGGAGTGGTCCGAGAAAAATAATCCTAGAAATGTCAGGTTGGGGTGTGACGTAAGAAAACTACTAGGCACTTGGTCCAAGCGTTAAACAAAGCTTTAATCAACTGTTTTACAACATGGAGGTCTAGTTGTGTCCTTCACTAGTTCCTGTTAAGAATGTCCTGCGCCAGCTGGGCCCGTGCCCGAGTATTTACACTCTCCCTGGACAGCGCCACCCGCAGGCCGCTCAGTATTATTTCATAAGTCATGAGTGACAGATTCATGTCAGGGTGTTTGAAAAATACCGAGGTGTCTCCAATGAGTAGCTCATTTCCAAAGTTAAGAAGGTTGTGGGGGGAAGGGGGGTGGTGGGGGCAAACGATAGCCTCACAGCAAAGGCACAGACGTAAACGCTGAAGCAATTGTCAGGAATGAAGAGACAGAAAAAATTCTAAATCGGATGAGAAAAACTGGCGGTGAATCTTTTTCTATCAGTAACTGAGCCCTTTAATTACTGCCCACTATCGCTGGAAGCCCGTTTTAGCACTGGTCACAAACTGCGCACGTATAAACAAAGTGGCAGAAAATGTATGACGTCACTGTATCATTACCATCTCATTTAAATACACCCGCTAATGGGGGTCAGGTGGAAGTGAGGTCAGAAACTCTAATCTGGCAGGTTGAAAAAATGGACGAGGGTCCAGTGTTGCAAGGCCCTGTCCCATTTCGCACCCACTGTGCACTCAGTATGGGCCGAAAATTGGGCAGCACGAAGAGGAAAATTGGGCCTGTATGGTAGGCTGCCACCTCAGGGCCCGTACTGAGGGAGTGCTGCACTGGTGGAGGTGTCAGCTTTCCAATGAGATGTTAAACCGAGGCCCCGTCTACTGTTCAAGGGAATGCGAAAGATCCCGCAGCATATTCGAAGAAGAACAGAGGAGTTCTGTGAGTATCCCGGCCAGCATTCCTCGCTCAATCAATACCACCTCATCTCATGTCACGATAAGGTACTATATGAATTCAAGTTCTTTCTTAATTTCCAGACATATCATCTATGACTAAGCAAACCCAAAGAATCTGTGCTCGTGGATAAGAGATCAGCAGTAGATGAGGGAACGCTATCTCAAGAAACTAATATACAAAGGTGATAAAGATAGGATGCTTGTTGTTTGCTTTGATGACCTGAGATATCACTCAATCAATAGACAGCCATACCAGACAAAGGTGGCATCTGTGTGGTTAGAGGTGGGGTCCCACTTCCTTTATTTTGATTTACTCGCAGCGGTTTGTTTTCACCGCGAGCCCTCTTTTATGGATTGGATCCGAGGGTTGTAGTACAACCAGTACCAGTTAGACACTGGTCTGCCAAACAGCGAGCCACCCGACCTCAGTTATACTGCCACCTCCGCATCATTCTCTCACCAGGAAAAAATACACACGTGCAGGTCTCCACTTGCCACCGGTGGACAGGATAACAATATACGAATCTGATAAGCTGTGTCCCTGATTAACACAACAGTCCTTCCCTACATCATAAAGTCAGAAGTGGGGATGTTCGCTGATGATTGCACAGTGTTCAGTTCCATTTGCAACTCCTCAGATAATGAAGCAGCCCATGCCCGCATGCAACAAGAACTGGACGACATTCAGGCCTGGGCTGATAAGTGGCAAGTAACATTTGTGTTACACAAGTGCCGGGCAATGACTATCTCCAAGCGAGAATTTAACCACCGCCCCTTGACATTCAATGGCATTATCATTGCCGAATCCCCCAACATCAGCATCCTGGGGGTCACAATTAACCAGAAACTTAACTGAACCAGCCACATAAATACTTTGGCTACAAGAGCAGGTCAGAGGCTGGGTATTCTGCGGCGAGTGTCTCACCTCCTGACACCCCAAAGCCTTTCCACCATCTACAAGGCACAAGTAAGGAGTGTGATGGAATACTTTCCACTTACCTGGATGAGCGCAGCTCCAACCACACTGAAGAAGCTCGACACCATCCAGGAAGGGACAGAAAGATTAATAAAGGCAATAGGGCATTCGTGGCTAAAGTGACATCAGGGAAAAATAGAAAAAAATGAAAACCAAAGGTACTATATCTGAATGCACGAAGCATTCACAACAAAATAGATGAATTAATAGCGCAGATAGAAATAAATGGGTTTGATTTAAAAGCCATTACAGAGACGTGCTTGCAGAGTGACCAAGGTTGGGAACTAAATATTCCAGGATATTTGACTTTTGGAAGAGACAGGCATAATGGAAAAGGAGGAGGGGTAGCCTGGATAATAAAGGAGGGAATAAAGTCAGTAGAGAGAAAGGATCTTGGCTCGGGAAAACAAAATATAGAATCAGTTTGGGTGGAGCTAAGAAACAACAAGGGGCAGAAAATACTAGTGGGAGTAGTCTATAGGCCCCCTAACAGTGGTTGTGGTGTCGGGCAGTGTATAATTAAGAAAATTAGAGATGCATGTAACAAGGGTAATACAGTAATCATGGGGGACTTTAACTTTCATATAGACTGGGCAAACGAAATTTGCAGAAATAGTGTAGAGGAAGAGTTAATGGAATGCATTCAAGATAGTTTTCTAGAGCAGTATGTCAAGGAACCTATGAGGGAATTGGTTATTAAAGATCTAGTATTTTGCGATGAGACAGGGTTAATTAATAACCTTGTAGTGAAGGAGCCTCTGGGGAGCAGTGATCATAATATGATAGAATTTTATGTTGAGTTTGAGAGTGATTTAGTTAAGTCCTAAACTAGGATCCTAAACCTGAACAAAGCAAACTACATAGGTATGAAAGGCGAGTTGGCTAAGGTAGGTTGGGAAACTAGATTAAAAGATATGACAGTAGAAAAGCAATGGCAAACATTTAAAGAAATAATTCAGAATTCACGACAAATATATATTCCCTTAAGGAATAAAAACACCACGGGAAAAATGGTCCAACCGTGGCTAACAAGAGAAATTAAAGATAGTATTAGATTAAAGGAAGAAGCTTTTAATGTTGCCAAAAAGAATAGTAAGCCTGAGGATTGGGAGGATTTTAGAATTCAGCAAAGGAGGACCAAGAAATTGATAAAGAAAGGGAAAATAGAATATGAGAGTAAACTAACGAGAGACATAACAACAGACTGTAAAAGCTTCTATAGGTATGTAAAAAGGAAAATATTAGCAAAAGTAATCATGGATCCCTTACAGGCTGAGACAGGAGAAACTATAATGGGGAATAAGGAAATAGCAGAAAAACTAAACAAATACTATGGCTGCGATAGTCATAGAGTCATAGAGTTATACAGCACAGAAAGAGGCCCTTCGGCCCATTGTGTCCGCGCCGGCCATCAAGCCCTATCTATTCTAATCCCATTTTCCAGCACTCAGTCCGTAGCCTTGTATGCTATGGCGTTTCAAGTGCTCATCTAAATGCTTCTTGAATGTTGTGAGGGTTCCTGCCTCTACCATCCTTTCAGGCAGTGAGTTCCAGATTCCAACCACCATCTGGGTGAAAAAGTTTTTCCTCAAATTCCCTCTAAACCTCCTGCCCCTTACCTTGACACTATGCCCCCTGGTTATTGACCCCTCTACGAAGGGGAAAAGTTCCTTTCTATCTACCCTATCTATGCCCCTCATAATTTTGTACACCTCAATCAGGTCCCCCCTCAGCCTTCTCTGCTCAAAGGAAAACAACCCAAGCCTGTCCAACCTCTCTTCATAGCTGAAGCGCTCCAGCCCAGGTGAATCTCCTCTGCACCCTCTCCAATGCAATTACATCCTTCCTATAGTGTGGTGACCAGAACTGCACATAGTATTCCAGCTGTGGCCCAACTAGCATTTTGTACAGCTCCATCATAACCTCCCTGCTCTTATATTCTATGCCTCGGCTAATGAAGGCAAGTATCCCATATGCCTTTTTAACCACCCTATCTACCTGTCCTGCTGCCTTCAGGGATCTATGTACATGCACACCAAGGTCCCTCTGATCCTCTGTCCTTCCTAGGGTCCTACCATTCATTGTGTATTCCCTTGCCTTGTTAGTCCTCCCAAAATGCATCACCTCACACTTTTCAGGGTTAAATTCCATTTGCCACTGTTCTGCCCATCTGACCAACCCATCTATATCGTCCTGTAGCCCGAGGCTTCCCTCCTCGCTATCTACCACTCCACCAATCTTCGTGTCATCTGCGAACCTACTGATCATACCTCCTACATTCATATCTAAATCATTAATGTACACTACAAACAGCAAAGGACCCAGCACCGATCCCTGCAGTACACCACTGGACACAGGCTTCCAGTCACAAAAACAACCTTCGACCATCACTCTCTGCCTCCTGCCACTAAGCCAATTTAGGATCCAATGTGCCAAATTGCCCTGGAACCCATGGGCTCTTACCTTCTTGACCAATCTCCCATGCGGGACTTTGTCAAAAGCCTTACTGAAGTCCATGTAGACTACATCAACTGCACTACCCTCATCCACACATCTAGTCACCCCCTCGAAAAATTCAATCAAATTGGTTAGACATGATCTCCCCCTGACAAAGCCATGCTGACTATCCTTGATTAATCCTTGCCTCTCCAAGTGGAGACTAATTCTGTCCCTCTGAATTTTTTCCAATAATTTCCCTACCACTGATGTTAGGCTCACTGGCCTGTAATTCCCTGGTTTCTCCCTACTACCCTTCTTGAATAATGGTACTACGTTAGCTGTCCTCCAGTCCTCTGGCACCTCCCCTGTGGACAGAGAGGATCTGAAAATTTGTGTCAGAGCCCCTGCAATCTCCTCCCTTGCCTCACACAGCAGCCTGGGATACATCTCGTCTGGGCCTGGGGATTTATCCACTTTTAAGCCCACTAAAACCATTAGTACCTCCTCAATACTAATTTGTTCAAGTACATCACAAAATCCCCCTGCCTGATTTCTATGCCTACATCGTCTTTCTCCATAGTGAACACAGATGCAAAATATTCATTTAAAACCTCACCCACATCTTCCGGCTCTACACACAGATTGCCACTTTGGTCCCTAATGGGCCCTATTCTTTCACTGGTTATCCTCTTGCCCTTAATATACTTATAAAACACCTTGGGATTTTCCTTTATTTTGTCCGCCAGTGTTTTTTCATGCCCCCTCTTCGCTCTCCTAATTTCTTTTTTAAGTACCCCCCTGCATTTTCTATACTCTTCTAGGGCTTCCACTGTTTTTAGTCCTTTGTATCTGCCAAAAGCCTCCCTTTTTTTCCTAATCCATTTTTGTATATCCCTTGACATCCAGGGTTCCCTGGGCTTGTTGGTCCCACCCTTGACCTTTGCGGGAACATGTTGGCTTGTACTCTCTCTATTTCCTTTCTGAAAGACTCCCACTGCTCTGATGTGGATTTTCCTACAAGTAGCTGATCCCAGTCCACTTTGATCTTGCCGACTGAGGCGGGACCGGGGTGGGAGAGGTTGTTGTCGGGCTTTGAGCCCGCTTCCACCTACATCCCACCTAGAAAAAGGATTTTCCATTAATGGGCCTTGTTAAGCCCGTCCTTTGCGTTCCCCGACCCTCTTACAAGGTGCGGGTCAAGTGACGTCAACGCTGACGCTTCTTTTGCCGGTATATTTAAAGGGCTTATGGCCCCAATTCATTTAATTTGCTCCATTTAAAGCGTGCATTACAGATACTCCTTGTTCTGCTCCAAGAATGGCCTCAGAAAGGCAGAGGGCTGCTCCTCGCTTCAGTGATGACTCCCTCCATGTTCTTGTGGAGGGAGTCTGAGCACGCAGGGAGGTTCTCATCCCTGCCAGTGGGCGGAAGAGACCTCCCCAGGAGACCAAGGCAGCCTGGCTGCAAATAGCTGAGGAGGTAACAGGCAGGTGTGTGGTGATGGGGACCTGGGTTCAGTGCCGCAAGCGTTTTCATGATCTTCTACGATCTGGAAAAGTGACTATGAAGCCACACTTACCTTCATGTTGCTGTGTCTGTTGTCACTTCCCCATCACTCAGCATTCCCAACCCTACTCCTGCACATCGCAACTCGATGCGACATCCCTTGGACCTTCACCCATCCCTCTCTATCTATCTACATTATTGCATCCCCATCTTACTATGCACCCCTCACACTCACCCTCATCCTAATGTAATGACACTAACTAGCAACAGTAAAGGATGTGACTTGTTACAGCCACCCCACTCCATCATAGTCTCCCTATAAAGATGTAACCCATCCATTCCTTACACTCATTCCATCACTCTCACTCAACCTTCTCTTCTTTCCCTCCTTGAAGGAGAAGACAGCCCACAACAAGAGGGAGAGAGAGAGAGATATCAGGAGGTGGCCCTCAATCATTGGCCATTCTGACTCTTGCAGAGGAGGCTGCCCTGGAGATCACTGGAGCAGTGGACCAGCCAGAAGTGGGGGACAGAGAGAGGGGCTCATCTGAACAACCTGGTGCCAGAATCATTTCCCATACACCTACATGTCATTCATCAGTCACTCATATGGGGGCTGCTGTCAACAGGAATTGATTGCTCATAATGTGCATCATGGTATCTGTATGCAATGTCCATATCATATATCGAACTGATGTCTTTACTCTCCCACAGGTCCATCAAGAGCACCCCCCCATGTACCTGAGGAACTGGAGGATCACACCTCAGAGGAGGCTCCAGCCACTGAGGGCACAACGTCACCTGAGACAAGGCAAGCCAGCACCAGTGCAGATACAATCACCTCGGTGGGTCCATCGCGAGATAGGGTAGTGTTGTCACCTGGTGTCTCACACAGCACATGTGAGCAAGAGCAGATGGTGGAGACAGGGTCAGCAGTGGAGACACCTTGTCGGAGTGCACAGGAGTCTCCTAGCTCTGCTCAGCTGCATGCAGACGCTGAGCCTCGGGGGCCATCAAGGAAGAGGGCGATCCTGGAGCTGGAGCAACAAGTGCAGGACGCTCTGACAGGTTTTGCAACTGGGGTGACTGCGAGTGTGCAGAGAATGGAGGAGTGCATCTCAAACATGACCACCACCATGGCGCACGCACTCGCGAGTGCTGGTTCCTCCATGGATAGGATGGCCACCTGCATGGAGGACCTAATGCACCAGTCGCATGAGCACATGGTCTCCCTTCAAAATAGATGGGCATCTATGGAGGAGAGAAACCAGAGGCTCACAGAGGTCCTTGCTAGGAGGAATGACAGTATAAGCATGGGTCCTCATGGCCCCACTGTTGTGCAGGAAGGTGCTCTCCAGCTACTTGCTAGCAGAGAAGTGCGGGTGGCCCATGAGAGGGATGATGGTGGGAGGGCACATGGAAGTGGGGGCTCCTCTCCAAGCACAGACACTTTAACCCCTTGCCTACCACTCAGTCAGAGCCCCAGATACCTCCACGGACAGCGATGGCCGAGTCTGCCACTGCACAGTAGCAGGAGGAACACACTTTGGCGGGGCCCACACAGGCTCCAAAACCCAGAGGACGACCACCAAAGGCGTCTAAGCAGATGCAGCAGGGAAGTGAGCAGCCTGCCTCTACCTCTGCTGAAGCCATAGGGGTTGCACCACATAGAAGCCCTCGTAAAAGAAAGCTGACACACAAATAGAGTCACGAGGGTAGTCACTTGGGTGTTTCTTTCAATGTTAATGACAAGTTTCTGTTAATTTTTTTTTGTGGAATAAATCTTTAATTCGAACAATATTTTCCTTCGCAAATGTGTGTTGACACTTGGAAGTGGCAGAGTGGATGGCCAGGGATACTTTAATCTCCATCAATGATGGTGAGATTGATAAGGTAGGACTGGTCATTGTAGGGATGGTTAATGGTGTTGATGTGGGCTGATGCCAATGTGCCAATGCGTGTGGCAGCCACATGTCTGTGTAGTGTGAACTTAGCTAAATCTGGCCATGATGAGGTGATTCTTGGCCTCACGGGCAGCAATGTGGTCATGTATTGGTGGCATTGGTACCGCCGGCTGATCAAGGTCTTCCTCATCGTCATCCTCCTCCTCTTCCGAAGAGGCTGTGCGCTCTACGCGTTCTTCCTCATGCAGCGCTAAGCCTCGCTACTGCACTATGTTGTGCAGGGCGCAGCAGACCACAACGATTCTGGAGACCCTGGCTGGTGAGTACTGCAGGGCTACTCCAGATCTGTCCAGGCATCTGAAGCGCATTTTAAGCAACCCAATCGTCTGTTCTATGACACTTCTGGTGTAGATCAGGCTTTGATTGTAATGTTCCTCAGCCTCGTTTGTTGTTCTCCTCAAAGGTGACATCAGCCACGTCTTTAATGGATAGCCCTTGTCTCCAAGCAGCCGGAAAGACTGTTTGGAGGTACGACGAGCTGAGGAACGGTGGAGTGGTGCAGAATGTCGGAGTCATGGCAGCTCCCAGGGAACTTGGCGCACACATGGAGAATGATCTTCCTATGGTTGCAGAACAGCTGCACATTGAGGGAGTGGAAGCCCTTGCAGTTGATAAACACTGCTGGGTTATGATGGGGTACCCTGATGGCCACATGTGTGCAGTCGATTATGCCCTGCACCCGTGGGAATCCAGCCAGAGCCGCAAAGCCAACCACGCAGTCAGTAGTACTGGCTTCATCAGTTGTAAAGTTTATATAATTTGCTGACTTGTCAAATAGGGCATCGGTCACCCGTGTAATGCATCTGTGTGCAGCCGACTGCGAGATGCCGCGAATGTTTGCTGCAGATGCCTGGAAGGAGCCTGAGGCGAAGAAGTTGAGGGCAAGGGTGACTTTCACAGCTACTGGTAAGGGGTGTCTGGGCTGCAGCTACAAATGTCCACCATGTCCTGGCGCGATAGCCTGAGCCTCCGTTGGCACTGCTGCTCAGTCATGTTGAGGAAGCTCATCCTCTGCCTGTAAACCCTGTGCTGGGGGTATCGCCTCCGGCGAAGTCCAGCCCTGCGCTGATGCCCTCTGCCCTGTGTAGCATCAGGTGGTTGAGGAGAAGGTTGGCGCTCTTGCTGCTGTTGTGGTGCCTGGTTCTGCTGGTGTTGGGCCTCTTCGTGGTCAGATTCTAAGGACCAAGGTGAGAGAGTGCAAACGGTACCCATTCTGATGTAATAGATGGCAGGTGACAGAGAGATGACAGAAGCAAATCTGTGAATGCTAAGAGAGGTTGTTCCAATGAGGTGGCACTGGACAGAGAGTTGGCTCCAAACACTTGCAAGCAGCACAAGGCTGTAAATGTCTTCCAAATGCAGTAACCAACAGTTTCTGTGCTCTAAAGATGAACAGCTGCAATATGGTAATCTTTATAGAACTTCTGCAGCTGTCAGGTAATCAGATAATGCAATTCAGACGCAGCTCACGACATGGTGAGCTGACGTGTTCCCCGAGCAGCGGGTAACCCATGGGGGAGCACGTAAAATTGAAATGTAGCAGTTTATTATAATAGCAGTTAATTGGATACTAACAACCCAGTTAATGATTTGAATTGCCTCCCCCGTCGCTTGGTGTCAGGTCTGTTTTGCGCCGGCTCACCTGACACCTGGGAGACTCACGTGGAGGCAGGTTGACAGTGGGTTCCCTACCCGCTGTCAATCTATGCCAATTTGACACCTGACCCACCTCTGAACCCGCCCCTTGAGCACCGGCAGGATTGCGGCCTATGTGTCTGACTTCACGGAAGAAAACGCAAAAAACCTCCTGGAAATAGTGGAGAACCAAGGGTCTAGCGAGAATGAGGAACTGAAAGAAATTAGTATTAGTAAAAAAATAGTACTAGAGAAATTAATGGGACTGAAAGCCAATAAATCCCCTGGACCTGATGGCCTACATCCTAGGGTTCTAAATGAGGTGGCTACAGAGATAGTGGATGCATTGGTTGTTATCTTCCAAAATTCCATAGATTCTAGAACAGTTCCCATGGATTGAAAGGTAGCAAATGTAACCTCACTATTTAAGAAAGGAGGGAGAGAGAAAACAGGGAACTACAAACCAGTTAGCCTGACATCAGTAGTCGGGAAGATGCTAGAATCTATTACTAAGGACGTGGTAACAGGGCACTTAGAAAATAATAATAGGATTGGACAGAGTCAACACGGATTTATGAAAGGGAAATCACGTTCAACGAACCTGTTAGAGTTTTTTGAGATTATAACTAGCAGAATAGATAAGGGGGAACCAGTGGATGTGGTGTATTTGGATTTTCAGAAGGCATTCGATAAGGTGCCACACAAGAGGTTACTAAACAAAATTAGGGCTCATGGGATGGGGTAATATACTAGCATGGATTGAGGATTGGTTAACAGACAGAAAACAGAGAGTAGGAATAAACGGGTCATTTTTGGGTTGGCAGGCTATAACTAGTGGGTTCCCGTAAGGATCAGTGCTTGGACCTCAGCTATTCACAATCTATGTCAATAATTTGGATGAGGGGACCAAAGGTAATATATCCAAGTTTGCTGATGATACAAAGCTAGGTGGGAATGTAAGTTGTGAGGAGGATGCAAAGAGGATTCAAGGGGATATAGACAGGCTAAGTGACTGGGCACGAACATGGCAAATGGAATATAATGTGGATAAATGTGAAGTTATCCACTTTGGTAGGAAAAATAGAAAAGCAGAGTATTTTTTAAATGGTGAGAGATTGGGAAATGTTGGTTTTCAGAAGGACCTGGGTGTCCTTGTACACGAATCACTGAAAGTTAAAATGGAGGTACTTCAAGCAATTAGGAAAGCAAATGGAATATTGGCCATTGTTACAAAAGGATTTGAGTATAAGAGTAAAGACGTCTTACTGCAATTATATAGGGCCCTGGTGAGACCACACCTGGAGTATTGTGTACAATTTTGGTCTCCTTACCTGAGGAAGGGAGTGCAATGAAGGTTCACCAGACTGATTCTTGGGATGGGGGGATTGTCCTACGAGGAGAGATTGAGTAGACTAGGCCTATATTCTCTAGAGTTTAGAAGAATGAGGGGTAATCTCATTGAAACATACAAAATTCTTACTGGGCTTGACTGGGTAGATGCTGGGAGGATGTTTCCCCTGGCTGGGGAGTCTAGAACCAGAGGTCACAGTCTCAGAATAAGGGGTCGGCCATTTAGGACTGAGATGAGGAAAAATTTCTTCACTCAGAGCGTGGTGAATCTTTGCAATTCTCTACCCCAGAGGGCTGTGGAGGCTCAGTCATTGAGTATATTCAAGACAGAGATCGATAAATTTTTAGATATTAAGGGAATCAAGGGATATGGGGATAGTGCAGGAAAGTGGAGTTGAGGTAGAAGATCAGCCATGATCTTATTGAATGGCGGAGCAGGCTCGAGGGGCCGAATGGCCTACTCCTCCTCCTATTTATAATGTTCTTATATAGTCACCCAGGACAAAGCAGCCCGCTTGATTGGCACCCTATCCACCTTAAACATTCACTCCCTCCACCAGTGGTGTACCGTGGCTGCAGCGTGTACCATCTACAAGATGCACTGCAGCAACTCCCCAAGGCTTTTTCGACAGCACCTCCCAAACCCACAACCTCTATCACCTAGAAGGACAAGGGCAGCAGGCACATGGGGACACCATCATCTCCAAGTTCCCCTCCAAGTCATACACCATCCTGACTTGGAAATATATCGCCGTTTCTTCATAGTCGCTGGGTCAAAATCCCGGAAATCTCTCCCTAACAGTACTATGGTAGAACCTTCACCACATGACTGCAGCGGTTCAAAAAGGCGGCTCACCACCACCTTCTTAAGGGCAATTAGGAATGGGCAATAAATGCTGGCCTTGCCAGCGACGCCCACATCCCAGGAATGAATAAAAAGAAACACCACCCCTTGACATTCAACAGCATTACCATCGTCAAATCCCCCACCATCAACATCCTGGGGGTCACCATTGACCAGAAACTTAATTAGATCAGCAACATAAATACTGTGGCAACAAGAGCAGGTCAGAGGCTGGGTATTCTGCGGCGAGTGTCTCACCTCCTGACTCCCCAAAGCTTTTCCACCATCTACAAGGCACAAGTCAGGAGTGTGATGGCATAATCGCCACTTGCCTGGATGAGTGCAGCTCCAACAACAGTCAAGAAACTTGACACCATCCAGAACAAAGCAGCCTGCTTGATTGGCACCCCATCCACCACCTTAAACATTCACTCCCTCCACCACCCATGCACCATGGCTGCAGTGTGTACCATCCACAAGATGCACTGCAGCAACTCACCAAGGCTTCTTTGGCAGCACCTCCCAAACCCGCGACCTCTACCACCGAGAAGGACAAGGGCAGCAGAAGCATGGGAATACCATCACCTGCAAGTTCCCCTCCAAGTCACACACCATCTTGACGTGAAAATATATCGCCATTCCTTCATCGTCGCTGGGTCAAAATCCTGGAACTCCCTCCCAAACAGCACTTATGGGAGTACCTTCACCACACAGACTGCAGCGGTTCAAGAAGGCGGCTCACCACTACCTTCTCAAGGGCAACTGGGGATGGGCAATAAATGCTGGCCTTGCCAGCGATGCCCACATCCCAGAAAGGAATAAAAATAAGTCACTTCTGGCCTATGTTTGAACTCGTCAAATAGGTTTATTTTCTTATAACAAACGTAAAAATCATTACGCACTGCCATCATTAATCTGGATAGGTGGGGGATGAAAATTTGACCCCCACCACATGCCCCCACTTCTGGAATTTTCCACCAGAAGTGACCTAGATGTATATCCATCCAAATATGGGCGGAAGTATTACATAAGAACATAAGAAATAGGAGCAGGAGTAGGCTTTTCGGCCTCTCGAGCCTGCCCCGCCATTCAATAAGATCATGGCTGATCTGATCTGGCCTCAACTCCACTTTCCCGCCCACTCCCCATAATCCTTGACTCCCCTGTAACTCAAATATCTCTCTATCTCCGCCTTGAATATATTCAATGACTCCACCTCCACAGCTCTCTGGGGTAGAGAGTTCCAAAGATTCACGACCCTCTGAGAGAAAAAAATTGTCCTCACCTCCGTTTTAAATGGGTGACCCCCTTATCCTGAAACTGTGCCCCCTAGTTCTAGATTCCCCCACGAGGGGAAACACCCTCCCTGCATCTACTCTGTCAAACCCCCTCAGAATCTTATATGTTTCAATAAGATCACCTCTCATTCTTCTGAACTCCAATGAACATAGGCCCAACCTGCTCAACCTTTCGTCATATGTCAACCCCTTCATCCCAGGAATCAACCTAATGAACCTTCTCTGCACTGCCTCCAATGCAAGTATATCCTTCCTTAAATATGGAGACCACAACTGTACGCAATACTCCAGGTGCGGTCTCACCAACGCCCTGTACAGTTGCATCAAAACTTCCCTACTTTTATACTCCATACCCCTTGCAATAAAGGCCAACATTCCATTATCCTTCCTAATTACTTGCTGTATCTGCATGCTAACTTTTTGTGTTTCATATACTAGGAACCCCAGATCCCTTTGTACCGCAGCATTTTGTAGTCTCACACCATTTAAATAATAATTTGCTTTTTCATTCTTCCTTCCAAAGTGGATAACCTCACATTTTCCCACATTGTACTCCATCTGCCAAATTTTTGCCCATTCACTTACCCTATCTATATCCCTTTGCAGACTCTTTGGGCTGGATTTTGATACTGGGGCGGGTTGGGGTCGTGTCATCCGCATTTCGTGTTATCCACCCGCCTGCAATTGGATGTGGGAGATTGATGCAATTTTCACTTAATTGGGCAATTGAGTTCCAGCATGTGCGAACCCATGAACCAAATAGTGGTTTCAGTCTGAAAGTTGCCTCTGATGATGTCATCATTGCAGATCAGAGACTGCCTGGTCTCAGAGATTGCCTGGCCTTTGCTGTGAGAGGACCTGGATGCAAAATGAGCAGCATCTCAGAGAGAGAGAGAGAGAGAGAGAGAGATTTTTTGCAACCAAGTCCTCCCAGGCAGTCTCTGAAGACATTCAATGCAGCAGCATCAGAGGCGACTTTCAGACCTAATACTACTACCTTCATCACAATACTACTACTACCTTCATCACATCTCCGTTGTAATAGTGGACCTGCAGCTGATAGTCAGCTATCCACTTGTGCTCCCGCCAGGTTTCACTGGCGTGTTTCACATCAGGCGTACTTCACGTCGGAAAAGGGTTAAACTAGCTAAAACGTTTCAAAATGGCATTACAGAGCCAATTTAGGGCTTATTAAGGGCTTTAATGGCCTCGCCCGCCTCTTGGAGGCGGGACGGAGTCGGGAACCCCGCGACCGATTTTGTCAAAATTGCGTGGAGGCGGAATGGAGTCGGGCTGGGGTCGGGACCCCCGAATCTGCAACTTTAACCCCCCACACGCCTCCAAACCCGACTCCACGGGTCATTGAAAATCCAGCCCTTTGTGTCCTCCTCACAACTTGCTAACCCACCTATCTTTGTATCATCAGCAAATTTAGCTACAGTGCACACGGTCGCTTCATCCAAGTCATTAATACAGATTGTAAATAGTTGAGGCCCCAGCACTGATCCCTGTGGCACCCCACTAGTTACAGTTTGCCAACCTGAAAATGACCCATTTATCCCGACTCTCTGTTTCCTGTTAGTTAGCCAATCCTCTATCCATGCTAATATGTTACCCCCAACCCCGTGAGCTCTTATCTTGTGCAGTAACCTTTTACGTGGCACCCTATCGAATACACTACATCCACTGGTTCCCCTTTATCCACCCTACTCGTTACATCCGCAAAGAACTCCAGTAAATTTGTCAAACACGATTTCCTTTTCATAAAACCATGTTGACTCTGCTTGATTGGATTATGATTTTCTAAATGTCCTGCTATTACTTCCTTAATAATGGATTCCAGCATTTTCCCAATGACAGATGTTAGGCTAACTGGCCCATAGTTTCCGGCTTTCTGCCTCCCTCCTTTCTTGAATAGGGGCGTTACATTTGCGGTTTTCCAATCCGCTGGGACCTCTCCAGAATCCAGGAAATTTTGGTAAATTACAACCAACACATCCACTATCTCTGCTGCCACTTCTTTTAAGACCCTAGGATGTAAGCCATCGGGTCCAGGGGACTTATCAGCCTTTAGTCCCATTAGTGTGCCTAGCACTTTTTCTCTAATGATAGTCATTGTTTTAAGTTCCTCCCTCCCTATAGCCCCTTGATTATAATTATTATTGGGATGCTTTTAGTGTCTTCTACCGTGAAGAGCGATACAAAATATTTGTTCAAAGTCTCTGCCATTTCCCTGTTTCCCATTATTAATTCCCCAGTCCCATCATCTAAGGGACCAACATTTACTTTAGCTACTCTCTTCCTTATTATATATTATAATAGAATAATAAGATTGCATTAATATTGCGTCCTTCACAGACTCAGAATGTCCCAATGGACTTCATAGACAATAAAATACTTTTGAAGCGTAGTTATTGCTGTACTGTAGGAAAACAAGGAAGCTATTTTGCACACAACAAGGTCCCACAAATAGCAACATGATAATGACCAGATAATCTGTTGGCTGAGGGATAAATATTGGCCAGGAGAACTTCCCTGCTCTTCTTCCAAATAGTGCCGTGAGATCTTTTAAATTCACCTGAGAGGGCAGACGGGGCCTCGGTTTAACATCTCAACAACAACAACAACAACTTGTATTTATATAGCGCCTTTAACGTAGTCAAACGTCCCAAGGCGCTGCACAGGAGTATTTTAAGACAACAAATTTGACACCGAGCCACATAAGGATAAATTAGGGCAGGTGACCAAAAGCTTGGTCAAAGAGGTAGGTTTTAAGGAGCGTCTTAACAGAGGAAAGAGAGGTAGAGAGGCAGACAGGTTTAGGGAGGGAATTCCAGAGCTTAGGGCCTAGGCAACAGAAGGCACGGCCGCCAATGGTTGAGTGATTATAATCAGGGATGCTCAAGAGGGCAGAATTAGAGGAGTGCAGATATCTCGGGGTGATGTGGGGCTGAAGGAGATTACAGAGATAGGAAGGGGCGAGGCCATGGAGGGATTTGAAAACAACGATGAGAATTTTGAAATCGAGGCATTGCTTAACTGGGAGCCAATGTAGGTCAGCGAGCACAGGGGTGATGGGCGAATGGGACTTGGTGCGATTTAGGACACGGGCAGCCGAGGTTTGGATGACCTCAAGTTTACGTAGGATGGAATGTGGGAGGCCAGTCAGGAGTGCATTGGAATAGTCAAGTCTAGAGGTAACAAAGGCATGGATGAGGGTTTCAGCAGTGGATGAGCTGAGGCAAGGGCAGAGACGGGCGATGTTACGGAGGTGGAAGTAGGCATCCGAAAGATGCCACTCCCGACAGTGCAGCACTCCCTTGGTGCTGCACTGAAATGTCAGACTGAATTATGCGCACAAGTTTCTGGAGTGGGTCTTGACCTACAACCTTCTGACTCAACCTTCTGACTCTCGCTCAACCTCGCTCAGGAAGCAGAGGGTAATGGTTGATGGGTGTTTTTGTGACTGGAAGGCTATTTCCAGTGGGGTTCTGCAGGGCTCAGTACTAGGTCCCTTGCTTTTTGTGGTATATATCAATGATCTAGACTTGAATATAGGGGGTATGATTAAGAAGTTTGCAGATGATACTAAAATCGTCTGTGTGGTTGATACTGAAGAAGGAAGCTGTAGACTGCAGGAAGATATCAATAAATTGGTCAGGTGGGCAGAACAGTGGCAAATGGAATTCAATCCGGAGAAGTGTGAGGTAATGCATTTGGGGAGGTCTAACAAGGAAAGGGAATACACCTTAAATGGTAGGACACTGAGTAGCATAGAGAAACAAAGGGACCTTGGAGTGCATGTCCACAGATCCCTGAAGGTAGCAGGCCAGGTAGATAAGGTGGTTAAGAAGGCATACAGAATTAGCCGTGGCATAGAATACAAGTCATGATGCGGAGATGCCGGTGTTGGACTGGGGTGGACAAAATTGAGAGGTCGCACAACACCAGGTTATAGTCCAACAGTTTTATTTGAAATCACAAGCTTTCGGAGCTATCGATTGCCCCTTCCTCAGGTGAAGTAAATAGATACAGAATCGCCAAAGCATATATAGATAGAGAACAAAGCATGTGTACCTTACAATTGCAGACAACTAAATTAAATCATCCTGACTATCTGCCGAGGTGTGATAAAGTTAATCAGGTCAGCCAGGAAGGTACCACATCAAAGACATAGCAAGATACAACTGAGACAATGAGGTGTAGTCGCAGGGGTTCTAACGTGTTAAAAGCTGCTGTCTGTATGTAAAACGAAAAGCTTTAAAATTTTTACTTTTTTACTGGGAAAATTTTTACTTTTTTACTGGGAATCACATCTGTGAACAAGCCAACGACGACTCGAGTCCGGATCACGTCATGTATCGTGACATAAACCCAAGATCCCGGTTGAGACCGTCTTCATGAGTGCGGAACTTGGCTATCAGTTTCTGCTCGATGATTTTGCATTGTCGTGTGTTTCTAAGGTTGCCTTGGAGAACGCTTACCCGCAGATCCGAGGCTGAATGTCCTTGACTGCTGAAGTGTTCCCCGACTGGGAGGTAACAATCCTGCCTGGCGATTGTTGCGCGGTGCTCGTTCATACGTTGTCTCAGTGTCTGCATGGTCTCGCCGATGTACCATGCCACGGTGCATTCTTTCCTGCAACGTATGAGGTAGACAACGTTGGCCGAGTCACATGAGTATGTACCATGTACCTGGTGGGTAGTGTCCTCACGTGTGATGGTGGTATCTGTGTTGATGATCTGGCATGTCTTGCAGAGTTTGCCGTGGCAGGGTTGTGTGGTGTCGTGGTCGCTGTTATCCTGAAAGCTGGGTAATTTGCTGCGAACGATGGTACTTCTGAGGTTAGGCGGCTGTTTGAAGGCAAGTAGTGAAGGCGTGGGGATGGCCTTAGCGAGGTGTTTGTCGTCATCAAATGACCATGACCACAATGTCTTCACCTTCGACAACCATTTTTTTACCCAAACACACGGAACAGCCATGGGGACCAAATTCGCACCCCAATACGCCAACATCTTCATGCACAAGTTCGAGCAAGACTTCTTCGCTGCACAGGACCTCCAGCCAACGCTGTACACCAGATACATCGACGACATTTTCTTCCTTTGGACCCATGGTGAAGGATCACTGAAAAGACTACACGATAACATAAACAAGTTCCATCCCACCATCAAACTCACCATGGCCTACTCCTCAGAATCGGTTTCATTCCTGGACACACGAATCTCCATCAAAGACGGACACCTCAGCACTTCACTCTACCGCAAGCCCACGGACAACCTCACGATGCTCCACTTCTCCAGCTTCCACCCTAACCATGTTAAAGAAGCCATCCCCTATGGACAAGCCCTGCGAATACACAGGATCTGCTCAGACGAGGAGGAATGCGATGGACACCTACGGACGCTGAAAAACGCCCTCGTAAGAACGGGATATGACGCTCGACTCATCGATCGACAGTTCCGACGGGCCACAGCGAAAAATCGCATAGACCTCCTCAGAAGGCAAACACGGGACACAACCAACAGGGTACCCTACGTCGTCCAGTACTTCCCCGGAGCGGAGAAACTACGCCATGTTCTTCGCAGCCTTCAACATGTCATCGATGACAACAAACACCTCGCTAAGGCCATCCCCACGCCTCCACTACTTGCCTTCAAACAGCCGCCTAACCTCAGAAGTACCATCGTTCGCAGCAAATTACCCAGCTTTCAGGATAACAGCGACCACGACACCACACAACCCTGCCACGGCAAACTCTGCAAGACATGCCAGATCATCAACACAGATACCACCATCACACGTGAGGACACTACCCACCAGGTACATGGTACATACTCATGTGACTCGGCCAACGTTGTCTACCTCATACGTTGCAGGAAAGAATGCACCGTGGCATGGTACATCGGCGAGACCATGCAGACACTGAGACAACGTATGAACGAGCACCGCGCAACAATCGCCAGGCAGGATTGTTACCTCCCAGTCGGGGAACACTTCAGCAGTCAAGGACATTCAGCCTCGGATCTGCGGGTAAGCGTTCTCCAAGGCAACCTTAGAAACACACGACAACGCAAAATCATCGAGCAGAAACTGATAGCCAAGTTCCGCACTCATGAAGACGGTCTCAACCGGGATCTTGGGTTTATGTCACGATACATGACGTGATCCGGACTCGAGTCGTCGTTGGCTTGTTCACAGATGTGATTCCCAGTAAAAAAGTAAAAATTTTCCCAGTAAAAAAGTAAAAATTTTAAAGCTTTTCGTTTTACATACAGACGGCAGCTTTTGACACGTTAGAACCCCTGCGACTACACCTCATTGTCTCAGTTGTATCTTGCTATGTCTTTGATGTGGTACCTTCCTGGCTGACCTGATTAACTTTATCACACCTCGGCAGATAGTCAGGATGATTTAATTTAGTTGTCTGCAATTGTAAGGTACACATGCTTTGTTCTCTATCTATATATGCTTTGGCGATTCTGTATCTATTTACTTCACCTGAGGAAGGGGCAATCGATAGCTCCGAAAGCTTGTGATTTCAAATAAAACTGTTGGACTATAACCTGGTGTTGTGCGACCTCTCAATAGAATACAAGAGCAGGGGGATTATGCTTCAACTGTATAAAACACTAGTTAGGCCTCAGCTAGAGTACTGCGTGCAGTTCTGGTCACCACATTACAGGAAAGATGTGATTGCACTAGAGATGGTACAGAGGAGATTTACAGGGATGTTGCCGGGAGTAGAGAATCTTAGCTATGAGGAAAGACTGGATAGGCTGGGTTTGTTTTCCTTGGAACAGAGGAGGCTGAGGGGAAACCTTATTGAGGTGTATAAAATTATGAGGGGCATAGATAAAGTGGTAGAAAGGACTTATTTCCCTTAGCAGAGGGGTCAAAAACCAGGGGGCACAGATTTAAAGTAATTGGGGGAAGGTTTAGAGGGGATTTGAGGGGAAATTTCTTCACCCAGAGGGTTGTGGGGGTCTGGAACTCACTGCCTGAAAGGGTGGTAGAGGCAGAAACCCTAACCACATTTAAAAAGCACTTGGATGTGCACTTGGGATGCTGTAACCTGCAGGGCTACGGACCAAGAGCTGGGAAGTGGGATTAGGCTGGATAGCTCTTTGTTGGCCGGCGCGGACACGATGGGCCGAAATGGCCTCCTTCCATGCTGTAACTTTCTATAATTCTATGATAGGCTAGAGTGCTACCACTGAGCCAAGGCTGACACCTAAGTGCTGCTCCTCTGTCTAAGACCTGTTTAACTGACGACATCACTGCAGAGGCCATTACTGTGATTGACTTGTTCAATGGACATGGACAGCTGTTGCTCCATCAGATTGCTCAAACGGCAGCTGACAGTGCACATCTGGGTGGTGGACTCTCCCTCTTCTCTCACTGTTATGTGCAAGGAAGCAAGTGACTACATAACGCAGTGCAGCTACAGCAATACCGGCAGTGCTGTTGGATCGACCAGGCCTGTCGCTGCCCTTCTTCACTTGTTATCTCCAAAAAAACATTGATAGCAGAGGAAATCCCTTGTTAGGATGAGTGGGGGGCAAAATAGCAAGCCCTGCAGCATAAGACGGAAAGCTAGATTGTGAAGCACTATTCGATAGCGAAAAAAAAGCAAGATGGTGGAAAAATTATTTTAGCTCCCTTTTAAAACTGCCGATAAAAACAGAAAATGCTGGAAACACTCAGCAGGTCAGGCAGCATCTGTGGAGAGAGAAACAGAGTTAATTTTTTCAGGTCGATGACCCTTCGTCAGAACTGGAAAAGTTAGAGATGTACAGAGGCAGGGAAAAGGGGGAGGGGAGGAAAGAACAAAAGGGAAGGTCTGTGATAGGGTGGAAGGTAGGAGAGATTAAAAGACAAAAGGGATGATGATGCAAGGCAAAAGGGGATGGTAATACGACAAGTAAAGAAACAAAAGATGGGTCTAGAGGAGGTGTAAATGGGAATAGCAGAATCAATCCCGAGTGACTAGTGACAGTATATCCCTGATCCCCAATGACTAGTGACAGTATATCCCTGATCCCCAGTGACCAGTGACAGTATATCCCTGATCCCCAGTGACCAGTGACAGTATATCCCTGATCCCCAGTGACTAGTGACAGTATATCCCTGATCCCCAGTGACTAGTACCAGTATATCCCTGATCCCCAATGACTAGTGACAGTATATCCCTGATCCCCAGTGACCAGTGACAGTATATCCCTGATCCCCAGTGACTAGTGACAGTATATCACTGATCCCCAATGACTAGTGACAGTATATCCCTGATCCCCAGTGACTAGTGACAGTATATCCCTGATCCCCAGTGACCAGTGACAGTATATCCCTGATCCCCAGTGACCAGTGACAGTATATCCCTGATCCCCAGTGACTAGTGACAGTATATCCCTGATCCCCAGTGACCAGTGACAGTATATCCCTGATCCCCAGTGACCAGTGACAGTATATCCCTGATCCCCAGTGACTAGTGACAGTATATCCCTGATCCCCAGTGACCAGTGACAGTATATCCCTGATCCCCAGTGACTAGTGACAGTATATCCCTGATCCCCAGTGACTAGTGACAGTATATCCCTGATCCCCAGTGACTAGTGACAGTATATCCCTGATCCCCAGTGACCAGCGACAGTATATCCCTGATCCCCAGTGACCAGTGACAGTATATCCCTGATCCCCAGTGACCAGCGACAGTATATCCCTGATCCCCAGTGACCAGTGACAGTATATCCCTGATCCCCAGTGACCAGTGACAGTATATCCCTGATCTCCAGTGACCAGTGACAGTATATCCCTGATCCCCAGTGACTAGTGACAGTATATCCCTGATCCCCAGTGACCAGCGACAGTATATCCCTGATCCCCAGTGACCAGTGACAGTATATCCCTGATCTCCAGTGACCAGCGACAGTATATCCCTGATCCCCAGTGACTAGTGACAGTATATCCATGATCCCCAGTGACCAGCGACAGTATATCCCTGATCCCCAGTGACCAGTGACAGTATATCCCTGATCCCCAGTGACTAGTGACAGTATATCCCTGATCCCCAGTGACCAGTGACAGTATATCCCTGATCCCCAGTGACTAGTGACAGTATATCCCTGATCCCCAGTGACCAGTGACAGTATATCCCTGAACCCCAGTGACCAGCGACAGTATATCCCTGATCCCCAGTGACCAGTGACAGTATATCCCTGATCCCCAGTGACTAGTGACAGTATATCCCTGATCCCCAGTGACCAGTGACAGTATATCCCTGATCCCCAGTGACCAGTGACAGTATATCCACCGGCCGGCATCAAAGGAATTGTCACTAGCAAGCAGGTAAGCCACGGGGTGTGGGTGTCGGAAGGGTGATACCTTGATGCAAGAGGGGTCATTCTGGGTCACGGAAGGCCGAGACTTGCCTTGTGGGGCTTGGAGGATCACTCCTGCTGCTCCTGACCTCGTAAAGGAACGATTTCCACTGAACCTTTTAGGGCCTCTACCACCTCCCGAACATTTCTGAGCTGTCTTCCTTTGGAGGGAGAGCCGTGGTGACTTCCCCACTCAGGTCCAAGTTAAAATCCCATCGGTGTCCAATTGACGTAACCCAAACACGACTTGCATAAATGTTTAAGGCTCCAGCCTGCTTCTGAACGGCTGTGAGCTGTTAAAATGGTGTTCAGTAGGTTTCCAACGGAAACGGGGGTGGTAAACATTCCATTTTAAAGAGATACCTCCCACTGTTCCCACGGGCCAGGCTGGGTTAAAATCCCCCCTTCCATGTCGACTCATTTCAGGATGCGTTCAGACCCTTGATTTATTTGGACGTTGGGAAATCCAAAGGGAGTTAATTCAAATGCTCCTCCCAAACTGGTGCGAACCGTTTTATATTTATGACTCTTTTATATTTATGAAATATAACCTTGCTCTGACCCCGATAAAAATATGTAGAATATTTGGACAGTTTCAAAGCTAGCTTCTTCTTGGTGGAGTAGATTCACTACGTCAGCGCATCTCAAATCCAAAAATATCCTTTCTTCCCATCTGTGTTGATTTGTGGAAGGTCGTCGAAGATTGTAGACAAATTCTTGAGCTGCCTTGATCAGGAGTCTATTACACATGCATGCATTAGTAAGCAGGTCTATCTACCATCCTGTGTCGGGCTGCAGAGCTCTCATATGACCAGGCCTTCCAGGCACTTCCACTTTCTCACATTGGGGCCCAATAGTTTTAATAGAGGACTTTCACAGCTACTGTGGATGCTGGGACAGCCCCACCTCCATGGCTGCCTGCAGTGAGACAAAGCGATAGACTTACGGGAGATGTAGGTGGCCCTTCCTCCGCAGTGATGGCCAGGAGCACTGAGGCGTGTACTAGGGACGGGGGACTAATATTACAAGACCACCCTGCTTGGGCAGCCTCTTCTCCCGGCATAGCAAATCAAAAATTCAGGCGTGTAATTCCAGGGATTTTCCAGGAAATCATGAACAGCGTGCACACAAAATTAGGATTAGCCTCGCCAATAGGTCGGGTTCCTCCCCAACCTCACGGACTCATAAAATAACACCCTCCCCCTCTGGATGTTTTAAATGGTCTCTATGATAGAATCGTAGAATCATAGAATAGTGAGAGAGCTTTAAGAAGTGGGTGTTGTACCCCAGCTTGTGGAACGTGGGAAGGATGTATTACAGAGAGCATGTTATATATTTAGGAAAGTGCTGAAGGACTGTCAAAGGCAAGCCCCTGAGTGGCATCAAACCTCAGAACCCACCAGGCTGAGAGAGCTCTCACTGGACACTGCTGAGATATCTGCAGGATTACATCGAAGTACATAGAATTTATAGCACAGATACAGGCCATTCGGCCCAACAGGTCTATGCTGGTGTTTCTGCTCCACATGAGCCTCCTCCCAACCACCTTCATCTAACCCTATCAGCATATCCTGCTCTTCCTTTCTCCCTCAGGTTCTTGTCCAGCTTCCCCTTAAATGTGCAGTAGGATCGATGTTGTCGCACTTCACAAAGCAAGGAGGTGAACTGTTGAATGGAATACAAAAATGAGACATCTCCATCCTAGACGGCTCCTGGAAGAATGCAACAGCCAGCAACTTCACAGCTCATTCTGCTCAAGGAGCACCGAGGAGAAACACAAGCCTGGGTTTAAGAGGTCACACATCATACACTTGCACTAAGGGGAAGCAGGGAGGAAAGAGTCACTGGACACACACATAGGGCTGGATTTTGATACTGGGGCGGGTTGGGGTCGTGTCATCCGCATTTCGTGTTATCCACCCGACTGCAATTGGATGTGGGAGATTGATGCAATTTTCACCTAATTGGGCAATTGAGTTCCAGCATGTGGGAATCCATGAACCAATTAGTGTTTTCAGTCTGAAAGTCGCCTCTGATGATGTCATCATTGCTGCTGCATTGAAGGTCTTCAGAGACTGCCTGGCCTTTGTTGTGAGAGGACCTGGATGCAAAATGAGCAGCAGCTCAGAGAGAGAGAGAGAGAGAATGAGAATGAATTTTTTTTGCATCCAGGTCCTCTCACAGCAAAGGCCAGGCAGTCTCTGAAGACATTCAATGCAGCAGCATCAGAGGCGACTTTCAGACCTAATACTACTACTACCTTCATCACATCTCCGTTGTAATAGTGGACCTGCAGCTGATAGTCAGCTATCCACTTGTGCTCCCGCCAGGTTTCACTGGCGTGTTTCACATCAGGCGTGCTTCACGTCGGAAAAGGGTTAAACTAGCTAAAACGTTTCAAAATGGCATTACAGAGCCAATTTAGGGCTTCTTAAGGGCTTTAATGGCCTCTCCCGCCTCTTGGAGTCGGGAACACCGCACACGATTTTATCAAAATTGCGTGGAGGTGGAATGGAGGCGGGATCAGGTCCGCCTGCCACTTTTCGCAATTTTAACCCCCCACATGCCTCCAAACCCGCCTCCACGGCCCTATGAAAATCCAGCCCATAGAGTATGTTTGATTAACATTGTTGTTCCAATAAAGTTAATGAACGTACAGATATTGTTTTTGGCAAGATTTGGAAATAGCTTGGATGAGTTGGCATGATGGGCTGCCAAGTGAGTTGATGGACACAGAGAAGTGCCTTTAGATGAAGGCATCTTGGGGGAGGGAGTAAGAGGGGAGATTTACACAGGACTGTTCATACAGTGGGTGGAAGTAGCAGTCAAGAGGAAGTCTCCTGTATCGGAGTGGAAACGAATGTCTCTTGCAGCTAAAGAAAGACTTGCATTTATATAGCGCCTTTCATGACCACCGGACGTCCCAAAGTGCTTTACAGCCAATGAAGTACTTTTGAGGTGTAGTCACAATTATAATGTAGGAAATGCGGCAGCCAATTTGCACACAGCTAGGTCCCACAAACAGCAATGTGATAATGACCAGATAATCTGTTTTAGTGATGTTGGTTGAGGGATAAATATATTGGCCAGGACACCGGGGAGAACTCCCCTGCTCTTCTTCGAAATAGTGCCATGGGATCTTTTACGTCCACCTGAGAGAGCAGACAGGGCATCGGTTTAACGTCTCATCTGAATGACGGCACCTCCAACAGTGCAGCACTCCCTCAGCACTGCACTGGAGTGCCAGCCTAGATTTTTGTGCTCAAGTCTCTGGAGCTGGCAATAGGTTGTCCTCTACAAAGTCTTCATGCTGCTGTGCTCCATCTGTCCGATTCCCCTGCTGCCCTTGAGTCCTTTCCTTCTCGGGGGCCCTCCATGAGGAGGCCTTTTTGTAAAGCAAAGTTGTGCAGCATGCAACACACTGCCGCTATCTTTAAGATCCTCACCAGACTATAAAACAGAGCACTCCCAGACCAATCCAGGCACCTGAAGCGTACCTTCAGAATTCCAACAGTATGCTGTCTGATGACTCTAAGGAAGAGTGGACCTTGTTATATTGAGGCTCAGCTGGTGTCCTGGGAAAGTACTGCAGGTGTCACCAGTCATGACTGCTGATGGTAGCTTTGATCTCCCAGGGTCTACCAAAGCACTTGGCTTTCTGAGTCATGGAGATCGGGCAAAGTGAACTGCATTCAAATGAAAGCATTGCGGCAGCTGTCTGATTCATCTGAGCTGGAAGTTGGGAATGTGGAATCTTTTCCAGTTGATGTGTATGATAGGATTGATCAAGGAAGCAAGGATGGCCGTGTGGGTGCAATCTATGACACCTTGGCTCCTGAGGCATCCTGCCATCCTAAAATGGCAGCACCCTGGGACGTTGCCAGTGGTTGTCCACGGGGAAGGTTAAGAACAGGCTTGCTTGAGCACACAATGCATCTGTGACTTGCTTGGTGCATCTAGGCCCAGCTGATTGTCTAATGTCAGCGATATCCCAAGAAGCAGTCTGACTTGGCCCAACAACATAAAAATTCAGGTCAGTGGTGACCTTCTCCACCACTGACAGTATGGTGCCAACTGTGGAGGGGGCTATAGATTGGGTTGCAGTATGTGGTATAACTTCTTGACAGCTTCCTTTGCAAACATTGCTTCCGGGTCGGTATGGAAAGTATGGCCGTCCTGGTCTATATATTCTGGAGCGAGGGCGCCAAATGTCTCCCGTGATACTTACTCCCTTCTTCACCCACTTTTTCCTCCTCAAAAGAATAATAATTCCCATTGCAAAACCCTTTTGATTCGGGACAGGCGGTAGAAAAAATGGAAAACCCACGACAGAAGGCACAAAGGAAGATGGCAAAGCAGCTCAAAAGTAAGGACCTATTAACGTGCCTGCTGTGCCCTTTAAATATACTTCTGTCTGTCACTTACCGCCTAGCAACGCTGGATGTCCATTTTATGCATGTGTGATTTCTGTCTCCAGCACCAGCTGGAAATGAGAGTGGAAGATTGGGTGGTGTTTACAAGAAAATCCAGGCTTGCAGGCCACCTGTTGCCCTGATTGAGAGCAGCCAACTCGTCATGGACCATCAATGGAAGCTGGCAGCATCTGGTGTGTATGGCTCAGTGGTGCCACCACCCATCGGGTTATCGGGGCATTACTATCACCGTGACTCTGCGGGGGAATACCATCACTGTGACTCATCACAACAAGGTAAAAGACCTGCATAAAATGAGGAAGTGAGACCATGCCGGGCACCCAGTGAGAAGGTTGGGAAATACCAACATCGATATTTAATTGCCAATGAGTCATAGAGCTGGAAATATAAATGAGCTTGCACGAAAAGTTGGTTAACTCTCTGACTGTCAAGGCCGTGCTTGCTCAAATAATTTTTAACCTTATAAACCCTGCTAATAAATTTTAAAAGACGCCAACCAAATCCATTGAGGGGCACCTGCTGCTTCTTACAAAAGCCTGGTAGGTATAAGAACATAAGAACATAAGAAATAGGAGCAGGAGTAGGCCATTCGGCCCCTCGAGCCTGCTCCGCCATTCAATGAGATCATGGCTGATCTTCTACCTCAACTCCACTTTCCTGCACTATCCCCATTTTCCTTGATTTCCTTAATATCTAAAAATCTATTGATCTCTGTCTTGAATATACTCAACGACTGAGCCTCCACAGCCCTCTGGAGTAGAGAATTCCAAAGATTCATCGCCCTCTGAGTGAAGAAATTTCTCCTCATCTCAGTCATAAATGGCCAACCCCTTCTTTTGAGACTGTAACCCCTGGTTCTAGACTCCCCAGCCAGGGGAAACATCCTCCCTGCATGTACTCTGTCAAGCCCTGTAAGGATTTTGTATGTTTCAATGAAATCACCTCTCATTCTTCTAAACTCTAGAGAATATAGGCCGAGTCTACTCAATCTCTCCTCATAGGACAATCCCCCCCATCCCAGGAATCAGTCTGGTGAACCTTCGTTGCACTCCCTTCCTTAGGTAAGGAGACCAAAACTGTACACAATACTCCAGGTGTGGTCTAACTAGGGCCCTACATAATTGCAGTAACACGTCTTTCCTCTTATACTCAAATCCTTTTGTAATAAAGGCCAACATACCATTTGCTTTCCTAATTGCTGGCTGTACCTGCATGTTAACTTTCAATGATTCGTGTACAAGGACACCCAGGTCCCTCTGAACACCAACATTTCCCAATCTCTCACCATTTATAAAATACTCTGCTTTTTTATTTTTCCTACCAAAGTGGATAACTTCACATTTCTCCACATTATATTCCAATTGCCATGTTCTTACCCATTCACTTAGCCTGTCTATATCCCCTTGAAACCTCTTTGCATCCTCCTCACAACTTACATTCCCACCTAGTTTTGAATCATCAGCAAATTTGGATATCTTACATTTGGTCCCCTCATCCAAATCATTGATATAGATTGTGAATAGCTGAGGCCCAAGCACTGACCTATTCAAAAAGGGTGGTAGAGAGAAAGTGGGGCCTGACATCGGTAGTGGGGAAAATGCTAGAGTCCATTATAAAGGATGTAATAGCTGAGCACTTGAAAAACAGTGACAGGATCGGACAAAGTCAACATGGATTTACAAAAGGTAAATCGTGCTTGACTAATCTACTGGAATTTTTTGAGGATGTAACCGGGAAAATAGATAAGGGAGAACCAGTAGATGTGGTGTATTTGGACTTTCAAAAGGCTTTTGATAAGGTCCCGCATAAGAGATTAGCGTGTAAAGTTAAGGCACATGGGATTGGGGGCAAGGTATTGACTTGGATAGAGAACTGGTTGGCGGACAGAAAGCAGAGAGTAGGAATTAATGGGTCTTTTTCCGAGTGGCAAGCAGTGACTAGTGGGGTACCGCAGGGATCGGTCCTTGGACCCCAGCTATTCACAATATACATTAATGATCTAGATAAGGGAACTAAATGTAATATCTCCAAGTTTGCAGATGACACAAAGCTGGGTGGGAGTGTGTGCTGCGAGGAGGATGCTGAGAAACTCCAGGATGATTTGGACAGGTTGGGTGATTGGGCAGAAGCGTGGCAGATGCAATATAACGTGGATAAATGCGAGGTTATCCACTTTGGTGTCAAAAACAGAAAGGCAATTATCTGAATGGCAATAGATTGGGAGAAGGGGAAGTGCAACGAGACCTGGGTGTCCTTGTGCACCAGTCGCTGAAAGTAAGCATGCAGGTGCAGCAGGCAGTGAAGAAGGCAAATGGTATGTTGGCCTTCATAGCGAAAGGGTTTGAGTATAGGAACAGGGATGTCCTGCTGCAGTTGTACAGGGCCTTGGTGAGACCACACCTTGAGTATTGTGTGCAGTTTTGGTCACCTTATCTGAGGAAGGATGTTTTTGCCATGGAGGGAATTCAGCAAAGATTCACAAGGCTGATACCTGGGATGGCAGGAATGACATATGAGGAGAGATTGGGTCGATTGGGCTTATACTCGCTGGAGTATAGAAGAATGAGAGGGGATCTCATCAAAACATATACAATTCTGACAGGTCTGGACAAACTAGATGCAGGAAGAATGTTCCCGATGGTCGGAGAATCTAGAACCAGGGGTCATAATCTAAGGATAAGGGGTAAGCCATTTAGGACAGAAATGAGGAGGAATTTCTTCACCCAGAGAGTGGTGAACCTGTGCAATTCTCTACCACAGAAGATAGTTGAGGCCAAGTCATTAAATATATTCAAGAATGAGTTAGATATATTTCTTAAAGCTAAAGGTATCAAGGGATATGGGGAGAAGGCAGGTACAGGGTACTGAGTTTGGTTGATCAGCCATGATCTCATTAAATGGCGGAGCAGGCTCGAGGGGCCGAATGGCCTACTCCTGCTCCTATCTTCTATGTTTCTATGTTTCTATGTTACCCCACTAGTTACAGCCTGCCAACCCGAAAATGACCCATTTATTGCTACTCTCTGTTTTCTGTCCGTTAACCAATCCTCAATCCATGCTAGTATATTACCCCCAATCCCATGAGCCCTAATTTTGTTTAATAACCTCTTGTGTGGCACCTTATCGAATGCCTTCTGAAAATCCAAATGCACCACATCCACTGGTTCCTCCTTATCTATTCTGCTAGTTACAACCTCAAAAACTCTAACAAATTCATCAAACACGATTTCCCTTTCATAAATCCGTGTTGACTCTGCCCAATCCTACTTTTATTTTCTAAGTGCCCTGTAACCATGTCCTTAATGATAGATTCTAGCATTTTCCCTGCTACTGATGTCAGGCTAACTGGTCTGTAGTTCCTCGTTTTCTCTCTCCCTCCTATCTTAAATAGTGGGGTTACATTTGCTACCTTCCAATCTGTGGGAACCGTTCTAGAAGCTATGGAATTTTGGAAAATGACAACCAATGCATCCACTATCTCTATAGCCACCTCTTTCAAAACCCTAGGATGTAGGCCATCATGTCCAGGGGATTTATCGGCTTTCAGTCCCATTAATTTCTCGAGTATTTTTTTTTAATACTTATTTCTTTCAGTTCCTCATTCCCTTGGTTCTCCACTATTTCCGGGAAGTTTTTTGCGTCTTCTTCCATGAAGACAGACACAAAGTATTTGTTTAACTTCTCTGCCATTTCCTTATTCCCCATTATAATTTCTCCTGTCTCAGCCTGTAAGGGACTCACATTTACTTTTGCTAATCTTTTTCTTTTTACATTCCTATAGAAGCTTTTACAATCTGTTTTTATGTCTCTTGCTAGTTTACTCTCATTCTATTTTCCCTTTCTTTATCAAATTCTTGGTCATCCTTTGCTGAATTCTAAAATCCTCCCAATCCTCAGGCTTACTACTCTTTTTGGCAACATTATAAGCCTCTTCCTTTGATCTAATACTATCTTTAACTTCTCTTGTTAGCCACAGTTGGACCACTTTTCCTGTGGGGTTTTTGTGCCTTAAAGGAATGTATATTTGTTGTAAATTATGTATTAATTGTTTAAATGCTAACCATTGTTTCTCTGCCATCATAGCTTTAATGTAGTTTCCCTATCTACCTTAGCCAACTCACCCCTCATACCTACGTAGTTTGCTTTGTTCAGGTTTAGGACACTAGTTTCAGATTTAACTAAATCACTTTCAAACACAGTATAAAATTCTATCATATTATGGTCACTCTTCCCTAAAGGCCCCTTTACTACAAGGTTATTAATTAACCCTTTCTCGTTGCACAATACTAGATCTAAAATAACCTGTTCTCTAGTTGGTTCCTCAACATACTGATCTAGAAAACTATCTTGCATACATTCCAGGAATTTGTCCTCCACACTATTACTGCAAATTTGGTTTGCCCAGTCTATATGTAGATTAAAGTTCCCCATGATTACTGTATTACCCTTGTTACATGTGCCTCTAATTTCCTGATTTATACTCTGCCTTGCATTACAACTACTGTTTGGGGGCCTATAAACAATTCCCACCAATTTTTTCTGCCCCTTGCTGTTTCTTATCTCCACCCAAACTGATTCTACTTCTTGATTTTTGGAGCTAAGATCTTTTCTCTCTACTCTCTCTATCCCATCTTTATTATCAGGGCTATCCCTCTTCCTTTTCCATTTTGCCTATCTCTTCTAAAAGTTAAGTGTCCTGGAATATTTAGTTCCCAACCTTGGCCACATTGCAACCACGTCTCTGAAATGGCTATTTGATCAAACCTACTAATTTGTATCTGCATTATTAATTCATCTATTTTCTTGCGAATGCTTTGTGCATTCAGATATAGTGCCTTTAGCTTTGACTTATTTCTATTTTTCCCTGATGTCACCTTAGTCACTGATGCCTTATTACCTTTGTTACTCTCTCTGTCCCTTCCTGACCCACTCTGCTTATTTTTTCCCAAAACTCGATTCTGCTCTCGAGCCTTGACATTTCTCTCGCTGCTTTTAAATTTACTCCTTCCTGAATCCTCTCACCCACGCCACCCCACCCCTTCATTAGTTTAAAGCCCTGTCAACTGCCCTAGTTAGTTGGTTTGCCAGGACACTGGTCCTAGCCCAGTTTAAGTAGAGTCCGTCCCAACGGAATAGCTCCCTCTTTCCCCAGTACTGGTGCCAGTGTCCCATGAACTGAAACCCCTTCCTCCCACACCACTCTTTGAGCCACGCATTTAACCTGCAAATCTATTTATTCCTATGCCAATTTGCACGTGGCTCAGGTAACAATCCAGAAATTATTACCTTTGAGGTTCTGCTTTTTAATTTGGATCCTAGCTCCTCAAACCCCCTCAGCAGAACCTCATTCCTAGTTCTACCTATGTCGTTGGTTCCTACGTGGACCACGACAACTGGATCCTCCCCCTCCCACTCCAAGTTCTCCTCCAGCCGTGAGGAGATGTCTTTAACCCTGGCACCAGGCAGGCAACACAACCTTCGGAACTCTCGGTCGCAGCTACAGAGAACAGTATCTATCCCCCTGACTATACTGTCCCCTACCACAACTACATTCCCTTTCACTTCCCCCACTTGAATGGCCTCCTGCACCATGGTGCCATGGTCAGCTTGCTCATCCATCCTGCAGGCTTTTCCCTCATCCACACAGGCAGCAAGAACCTCATACCTGTTGGACAAGGGCAAAGGCTGAGGCTTCTCCAGCACTGCACCTGGGGTCCCCTTACCTGCCTGAGTTGCAGTCACACCCTCCTGTCCCTGACCACTAACCAGACCTGTACCACTACCTAACCTAAGGGGTGTGACTGCCTCCTGGATCAAAGTGTCCAGGTAACTCCCCATCCCTGATGCCCCGCAATGTCTGCACCTCAGACTCCAGCTCAAAAACTCTGAGCTGAAGCTCCTCAAGATGCAGGCACATACTGCAAACGTGGTTGTCCGGGATCACAATGCTCTCCACAAACACTCACATGCTGCAGTTGCGGCACACCACCTACACTGCCATCCCTATATGACCTTGTTTTATTTAATTAAATTTAATTAAATTTGTAATTAGGTAACTTAGTTTACAGTTTAGTTTCTTGACTACTTACTTGATCTAGATTAAGCTATCGGTACTGAAATTAAATATCTACCTGTAACACAAAGCACTACAAGTAGTGTAGGCAAAAAGCAGCAACTCCTTCCCCCTCTTCTCCGAATTCCAACTCTTTCCAAATTCCCAAATAAAACACTCTGTTTAAGTGCACTCTGTTTTAATCCCGCTTTGTGCAGACTGCAGATGTAACTCCCCTCTCCCTTTCTGGCCCCATCCTCTTTTCAATACTACAATGAATCAGTGCCCCACTAAACTTTCCTCTCTTGTTCCTTCTAAACTCCAGATCCACCACCCTACACCCTCTCCCTTCTCCCTGCATCCTAACTGTGCTGAAACCATTGCTCTGGCACCTACTCTAAATCATTCTTTCCCAGGATCTCAAAACTGTGGAACTCTTTATCTGCCTCAGTTTTCCCTGTCTCCAACAAGCTTTTAAAACCCAAGCTGGGTGTCTCTGAATCCTTAGTACCTCACCATCCATCCTGCACTTCGCAACCTTGCTGGTGCCCTACACTATGGACCTCGGCTCTTCACCTTGGGATCTCAATTTTAAAACACGTTCAGTGATAATATATAATGGCAGAGTGTCTGCTTGGCTAGGTGGTAGCGCGCTGGGTTAGAAAATCCTGCTTCAAGCCCCACACAAGGACTTGGATACGTAATCTAGGTTGACACTTGAGCGCAGTACTGAGGGAGTTGTCATTTGGATAAGGGCCAGCTACCTATTCAGGTGGATGTTAAAGATCCCATGGCACTATTCCAAGAACGATGAGCTCTCCTAGTGTCCTGACCAAAACTGATTCCTCAATCAACACCACCAACATAGATTAATCAGTCATTTATGTTTAATCTTTGTGTACAAATTAGCAGCCATGTTGGCCTATACTCTGAAAGTAATTCATTGGCAGTGAAGCACTTTGGGACACCCTGAAGACTTGAAAGGCAGTCTAAAGATGCTTTACACATTCTTTTTTTTACTGACGATGTTATCTTTTTTTTCCTTTTTTTAAAATTCGTTTTATGGGATCAGGGTGTCACTGGCAATGCCAGCATTTATTGCCCATCCCTAGTTGCCCTTGAGAAGGTGGTGGTGAGCCGCCTTCTTGAACTGCTGCAGTCTGTGTGGGGATGGTACTCCCACAGTGCTGTTAGGTAGGGAGTTCCAGGATTTTGACCCAGCGACGATGAAGGATCGGCGATATACTTCTAAGTCAGGATGGTGTGTGACTTGGAGGGGAACTTGCAGGTGGTGGTGTTCCCATGCGCCTGCTGCCCTTGTCCTTCTAGGTGGTAGAGGTCGCGGGTTTGGGAGGTGCTGCCGAAGACGACTTGGCGAGTTGCTGCAGTGCATCTTGTAGATGGTACACACTGCAGCAACGGTCTCTCTTCTTAGGCAGTCCCTCGGAACCGAGGATGACTTGCTTCCACATTAAAAATGAGTTCGCAGGTGACTGATGAGTCCAATGCGGGACCTACAGTCTCTGTCACAGGTGGGGCAGACGGTGGTTGAAGGGGCAGGTGGGTGGGGTGCTTGGGTTGACGTGCGCTCCTTGCACTGCCTGCGCTTGGCTTCCGCTTGCTCCCGGCGAAGAGACTCGAGGTGGTCAGCGCCTTCCCGGATGCTTCTCCTCCACTTTGTGCGGTCTTGGGCCAGGGATTCCCAGGTGTCGGTGGGGATGTTACACTTTTTCAAGGAGGCTTTGAGGGTGTCCTTGAAGCGTTTCCTCTGCCCACCTGGGGCTCTCTTGCTGTGTCGGAGTTCAGAGTAGAGCGCTTGTTTTGGGAGTCTCGTATCAGGCATGCGGACAATGTGACCCGTCCATCGGAGCTGATCGAGCGTGGTCAAAGCTTCGATGCTGGGGATGACACTGCAGCCACGGTACGCCGGTGGTGGAGGGAGTGAATGTTTAAGGTGGTGGATGGGGTGCCAATCAAGTGGGCTGCTTTGTCCTGGATGGTATCTGATGAATGCTTAACATCACATTCCTCTCTCAATTGTTTTAACAGGAAGGTTAGCCTGTTTAAAATAAACAGGTTTGATGTGTCTGCTAAAATAGTGGGGAGATTAATCTGGTATAAACACGTTAAACACGCGTACAGCAAAATCATCGCTAACAATTCCCTACCCTGTAGTCCAGTTTGAAATAAAATAGAGTTTATTTTAATATATTTGTACCATCGTTGTAGTTCACTGTGGCTCAGTTGGTAGCACTCTTGCCTCTGAGTCAGAAGGTTGTCGGTTCACACCCCACTACACAGACTTGAGCACATAAATCTAGGCTGATGCTCCAATGCAGTGCTGAGGGAGTGCTGCACCGTCGGAGGTGCCATCTTTCAGATGAGACGTTAAACCGAGGCCCCGTCTGCTTTCTCAGGTGGACATAAAAGATCCCTTAGCACTATTTCGAAGAAGAGCAGAGAAGTTATCCCCGGTGTCCTGGCCAATATTTATCCCTCAATCAAAATCCCTAAAACAGATTATCTGGTCATTATCACATTGCTGTTTGTGGGAGCTTGCTGTGTGCAAATTGGCTGCCGTGTTTCCTACATTACAACAGTGACTACACTCCAAAAAAAGTACTTCATTGACTGTAAAGTGCTTTAGGACATCCTGAGGTTGTGAAAGGCGCGATAGAAATGCAAGTCTTTCTTTAACGAACTTGCATTTCTTTTGCACCTTTCACGTTAATGAAACAATGGGTGCAAAATTGGGTCGCGCCCCCTTTGTGGCGCTAATTTCGCTGGGGCGCTACTTTTAGCTCCCCGAAAAAGTTAGCACCCCTTTGCCCGAAATTCACTGGAAGCGCCCCAAGAGGGAGGTGGCGCGTTACTGGAAGCGCCCCGCCTCCCTCTTGGGGCACTGCGAGGGAATATTGTGGCGCTATGCGCTGCGGCACGTCACGTCACGGTACTGCAGGCCTACCTCCCCTTATTAAAGGGGAGGGGCCTTGTGCAGCATAACCCGGGGCCCAGCTGGGCCACCAGGGATTGGAGTGCCGGAAAAAGAGCTTCACAGGAGGCCGGGGGCAGCAGCGGGGGAAAGTGCTGGCAGGCGGCCAGCAACAAAAATGGCCGCCCGGCACATGCCCTTTAATTTGCACTGCCCCGGCCACAGGTAGGCTCCCCTGACGCTGTCGGACATAGCGTCCGGCGGTAAGTCAGGGGGCGCTACCGAAGATCGCAGCCGCGCACGAGCGGGGTGCTGTGCACGGCGATGACGTCATCGCCGGAGGCGCAGCGCCACGGGGCGCTGACGGTTACCGCTGCCGCTAACCTCCTGCTGAATTTCGTGGGAGGTGTTAACGGCGCTACGCCCGGGCGCTAGTTGCTTTGCGCTCCGTTAAGGGCGCTAATGGGAGGCGCAAATCAACCGAATTTTTCCCCCAATATCTCTTGTTTATATTACAATTTGTTTTGTATAATATTTTAATGAGTTGTATTCATATTACAAGGTAATGCACTGTATTGTTTAATAGCTCAATGCACTTTATTGGAAAAATAATTTCACTGGCCATTGAATCAGTAATAAGGGAAACTTATAGTAGAAGTGTACATGGAGAGAACAGCTGGAATTTTTCATGTAAAGGGTTATTAAAATCTGGAGTGCAATACCACAAAAAACTATTGGAGCCCGGTTATATAAACACTTGAAGAAGAAAAATATTGAAGGAAAGAGCATAGAAATGGGATCATAGTAGCTTGGCCCAGTATGTCATGGACACCAATGTATACACTGAAATTTCTATGGCTCTATTTTAAAGTACAGTACTTATTATGATTTATGTTGTGCTATATTTGTACTACAGTTTCCATGTGCCTATTTCATTGACTCTTCACCTGTTGTGAGGGGTCAAAATTCATCTATAGTAATGGAGCCCGTGACATCTCAGATGAAACTGTTCAAACATCACATTCCCGGGGGGAGGGGGAACGGTGAAAGGGGAGGCTCCTCCCCTCCCCTCTCCTCCACTCCCCTCCCCTCTCCTCCCCCATCTTTTCTGCTCTCCTCCCCGCCCCTCCCTCTCCTCTCCTCCCCTCTCCTCTTCTCCCCTCTCCTCTTCTCCCCTCTCCTCGCCTCCCCTCTCCTCGCCTCCCCTCTCCTATCCCTCCTCCCCTCTTCTCTCCTCTCCTCTGTGCTCCTCCCTTCTCCTCTCCTATCCTCCCCACCCCTCCCCACCTCTCCTCCCCTCTCCCTGTCTCCACTCTCCTCTTCTCCCCTCTCCCCTCTCCTCCCCTCCCCTCTCCTCTTCTCTCCTCCCCTCTTCTCTCCTCTCCTCTCCTCTCCTCACCTTCTCCTCTCCTCTCCTCCCCACCCATCCCCTCCTCCCCTCTCTGCCCCTCCCCTCTCCCCCCTCTCATCACCCCCTCTCTCCTCCCCTCCCATCTCCTCCCCTCTCCTCCCCTCCCATCTCCTCCCCTCCCCTCTCCTCCACTCCCCTCTCCTCCCCTTTCCTCCCCTCTCCTTCCCTCACTATCCTCTCCTCCCCTCCCCTCTCCTCTCTTCCCCTCTCCTATCCTCTCCTCCCCTCCATTCTCCTCCACTCTCCTGCCCTCTCCTCCCCTCTCCTCCCCTCTCCTCTCCTTCACTCTCCTGCCCTCCCCCTTCTCTCCTCTTCTCTCATCTCCTCCCTTCCCCTCCCCTCCCCTCCCCTCCCCTCCCTTCTCCTCTCCTCCCCTCCCCTCCCCTTCCCTCCCCTCACCTCACCTCACCTCTCCTCCCCTCCCTTCCCCTCCCCTCTCCTCCCCTCTCCTTTCCTCCCCTCTCCTCTCCTCCCCTCCCTTTCCTCTCCTCCCTTCCCCTCCCCTCCCCTCCCCTCACCTCACCTCTCCTCCCCTCCCTTCCCCTCCCCTCTCCTCCCCTCTCCTCTCCTCCCTCCCCTTTCCTCCCCTCCCCTCTCCTCTCCTCTCTGTCACGCCTCAGGCCTAGCGTTTGCGTCCTCCATTGACTCTAACCTAGAGGGGGTGAGGAAATGGTGCTTACAAACAGGAAGTCCTGGCACATTGGTCAGTCTTGGTGTCAATTATAAACATTCTGGGGCATTATTTCTGTCCCTCCCCTGCCCCTTCAAAATACACCTCAAAAAAGAAGCAGGATCGTTTCAATATGATTGACAGTAAGGCCAGTCATTCATAGGGCATGCTACGCTTCCTGCTGGTAAGGCTCATCGAGCTGAGATTTAACAGGAAGTATCAGCCTTGTGTTGCATTCTGGAAATTGTTCTGCACCACAGGGCTGGCACAGAATGCAACTGGTGTATTCTGGGACTGTCAGTCCATTATCTACTCAATCATCTTCATCAACAACAACAACTTGTATTTATATGGCGCCTTTAATGTAGTAAAACGTCCCAAGGAGCTTCCCAGGACCATTATAAAACAAAATTTGACACCAAAAGCTTGGTCAAAAAGGTAGGTTTTAAGGAGCGTCTTAAAAGAGGGAGAGGTAGAGAGGCGGAGAGATTTAGGGAGGGAAATCCAGAGCTTGGGGCCTAGGCAGCTGAAGGAACGGCTGCCAATGGTGGAGCAATGAAAATCAGGGATGCGCAAAAGGCCATAATTGGAAGTGTGCAGAGATCTCAGGTGGGTTGTAGGGCTGGAGGAGGTTACAGAGATAGGGAGGGGGCGAGACCATGGAGGGACTTGAAAACAAGGATGATCATTTTAAAATTGAGGTGTTGTCTTCATCAAGGAATGGCAGTGAACTCAAGTTTCAGGCTCCCAAGAAAAGGGGGTGGAGAGGGCAATCGTGGAGGCATTTCTAATACACAGCGAATAACTTTACAGACAAGTTTATTTTATTTGTTTATTGTGCTAACAATGTTTCAATGGGGTACGTAATGGAATGTAATGGGCTAGAAAATGAGGATTTTTAACAAAGTTTGAGTGATTTGATTGGTTGCTGTTGCGGTGACTTCTGGTTATTCAATCGCTGTGCTTTAATAATAGTGAGAAAATAATGTTAAAGAGAGTGGCCTCACAATTTCGATTGGGGCCAAGATGGAACTGTGGTGGATCTTCGGTCGGGGGGCTTGGACAATGGGGCAGAGCTCAGTTCCACCAGGATTCTGCCTTGCTTGTACAGTAACAAGAAATTATAGTGGGGTGGGGGGAGCATGGGCAAATCTTCTATTTACCTCTCCCCACATCAAAGGGGTGTGTTTGGGCAGTTCCTGGGCTACCTTGGGAATGCCACTCATTACGCCCCTTACAAGGTTTCAAGAGAACGCTCGCCTAGGTGAGGCTTCCAAAAAAGGCCCCAGACCTTGCCCAGCCATAGATAATCAAGCCCAGAGGGGATTGATTATAAACATATGAAAAATGATGGACAAGAAAAGACTAACTGATCCACCAAACCTACCCCATACTCATGATGGCTGGAGCATCATGACAAGACACTTCCTACCCTCCACTCCCGCAGCCATGAACTCTCTTGGAAGAGGCAAAAAAAAACAAGAGCCAATAGGGGAACCAAAAAAACTCTGGTAAATTCCTCTCCGACCCCCCTCAGGCAATCGAAACCAGTCCAGATCACATGGGCCAGATTTTATCTGTTAGTTCACTTATCTTCGATATGATGCAATCCCTGCCACAGCCGAACCGGTCCAGCTCCCTCATGAAGTCAGGGAGAGTCAAAAACTCACCGCACCAGTCGGCAGCCGATTCCACAGGCTCGCTGCTTTCTGGAAAAGGAAGAACCACCAGAACATCCAGTCTGTTCCCGCTCTTGCATAGTTTAAACGTGTGCCCCCTGTAACCAGTCCCACTCTGGCAAAGTAACAAAATCCTGTGCACTGCTGCATTCTCACTATAAGTCACGGCACACCTTTTCATTGCAAACCTGTAGCAAAGCATTTCCAATCTTATTTTTTAAATTGAAGCTCTTAAAAATTTCCAGTAGTCAAGTCTTTTGATGCAAAGTACTTTAATAGAAAAAAAATGAGAAAACCACTTTAGATTTATTCATATAATTTTTGAAAACGTGAATTAACTTTCCAGCATGAAAACTCTCCTCCTGTTGTCCCGCCGTGTACTGTCCTGATTTCTCCCACCACCAGTGCCCACTCCCCATGCCCTAAGTATTCACTGCCTCCCCAAATGATCACTACCCATGGCCCATCCTCTGAGTCCTCACTGCCACCCTGAGGTTCTCCCCCATGTGCTGACTACTCTGCCCCCTTTGTGTGGTAATTGCTTTCCCCTCGAGCGCTCACTGATCTTCTCCCCAGCCCCCCCTCGGTGTTCACTGGCTCCAGCCCCTCACGCTCCCATATATGTTCACCAGTCCAAACCACCCCAAGTCCTACCGCATACCACACCCCAAACCCTAGAACCCCTTCCCAAATGTTCTCACAACCCAACACCCTGCCACCCTGTCCCCCGATTTGTCTCACTGACTATCTGCATTGATTCAACCGCCAGTAATCTTCCCTCTTTGCCCGTTCCCTCCCATGTGCCACCCTGAGCCCCATTCTCTGCCGAAATAAACCACAGCAGCAATCCCCCTCTTCTGACTTATCCGCGTGTGTTACACTAGCCCCCATACAGTCTGCCCCCCACCTGATCCCAGCACCCACCCACTTCCTGGCTGCCAATTTCCTGCATCCCCTGGGCTTTAATGAAGATAAGGCAGAACCGTTGAGTACATTAGTAAAGTTAGAGGCATGCAGAGAGAGTGGGGGACATACAGGAGCGATTGCGAAGGGCAGACACATGGAGCGAGTGATACAGAGAGCTAGCAAAACAGGCACAAACAGAGAGCTACGCAAATCACAATGAGAAAAAATTATGTGAGAGCCATAGAGAGAGACAAGGAGAGCGTGAATGAGAGAGAAAGAGAAAGAGAGGCAAGCAAGCAGAAAGCTAGACAATGCACAATATAAATCAGGGTATACTCATGAGCAACGTCACTGGCCATCTGCTGGTATCTACTATTCTCAAAGTAGTGTATCGCCAGTGTTGTATCTATTATAAGTAGTGCAACACTAAGCATTTAGTGCCTGATATCTAACTCAATGCCAATTCTCCATTATCCACTGTGTGACTCACTCCAAGCAATCTATCAACTCTTATGATTTGCTGCCAACTCTGCTATCCACTCTGGGCTTCACTGTCAGCTGCCTATCTATGTCTGACACAATTTGCTGTGAGCTCTCAATTAGAAGTCAGCATTTCATAATATATATATATATATTTCACACTCTATTATATGTACATGAATTTCCGCAGGTACAGACAGTCTCTCACTAACTGGCATAAACTGGCAATCTCACAAGGGTGGCTGGTGTGGCAAGGGCAAAACTGCAACACTGGAGGGATAAAGAGCTTTCTTCTGATTGTTAAGGCACATTTTATACTTGTGGAGAGGAGAGGGAGCTCTGATCTGCGACTGGCTTTGCTGGAATGATTAGATGCTGATAATGGGCACCAGAAATGTGAAAACCCCCTCACCTTGTTGAGAAGGGAGTTCAACAATTAAGTATACCCTAAACTGAGCCGGATTCTCCTCGCTGCTGTGGAATCGTGCCAGGGTGGGACGGGATTGTTCCACGTGGGACCGTCGCACGCCACCCCAACACAGCCACAGCACATTTTCTTGGATCGGAGGTCATCGGCCCTGCATCACATGCTCTCTCTTGGTTTGCAGGGATCCCCCTACCAGAGGAGGCCTCTAACAGGTCCGCTCCCTCCAGTCAAAAGAGTTTTGGCACGTGACACCGGGCCTACCTCCAGGTGGTGCTGGGGGAGGGGTGGTAAGCACGGTGGTCGTTCAAAAGGTTCTCCGGGAACCCGAGCCCTGCCCACCCCCTCACCGACATTTGCATCCGGTGGGAGGGGGGGGAAATTGATGACCAGCGGCGATCCTGGCAGTGCCGGGGGGGAGAGATAGAGGAAAATATACCTCAGGGTTAAGACCATGACAGTAGGCCTTACCGCTCAACCTTGTCCCCTTTTCCGACACTATCCAAGATAGCGGAGGAAAATCCAACCCATTATCTTCCAGTTTTCTAACTCTCACATGGTGTTGTCGCTTAGTGCATCAGGTACAGCACGTTGTGCGTGTGAACGGGTAACGAAAATGGTTTCAGGTTGGCAACTCTTGTTGGATGTATTCACATGACCACCTGCTCCCATCATTGGTCGCCCGACAGAACCATCTTCGTGCACCCCGCCTGCCCTCGCCAATTGGAAAGCAACCAGGCTCTTAATTACCCCAATACAAAAAGAAAATACTGCAGATGCTGGAAATCTGAAATAAAAACAGAAAATGCTGGAGATACTCAGCAGGTCATTACCATCTCCTTTTGCCTTGAATATCTCTCAATGTCTCTTCACCTCTCCTGCCTTCTATCCTATCACAGACCTTCCCTTTTGTTCTTTCATTCCCCTCCCCGCTTTCCCAGCCCCTACACTTGCTTAAAAATCTGTTCCATTTCCTGCTTTTTTCCAGTTCTGACGAAAGGTCATCGACCTGAAACATTAACTCTGTTTCTCTCTTCACGGATGCTGTCTGACCTGCTGAGTATCTCCAGCATTTTCTGTTTTTATTTCTTAGTTACCCAACTGGATCATGCTTGACTGTCAGTCCAACAGCATTTTTATCCTGTCTCCAATATTTTTATAACTAATAAATGTTCAAAGAAAATGCAATAAATCACACATAATTTTGTTTAATGTCCCTATGATCTTTCTCCTGGGTTGCTCGTAGCAGTGTCCTGGAGATTAGCCTTTACTTCCTGGAGACTCCAGGCCAATCCTGGCGGGGTGGCAACCCTAGTGAGGCTATAAGAAGCTTCGCGACAAGAGGCACAGCAGCAACACCAGTTTGTATTTGGCAACTGGTTACCAGGAAATGCATCGCTGAAGTCTGCCGTCTTTCTTCTGCCAGACCCAGCTATACTGCAGTGCATTAGCTCAAGTGTCTAGCCTTTTCAGACAGGGTAGATTAGTGGTTCGTTAGTGGAAATTCATTCAGTGTAAATAGCAAACACAATTGTTCGTAATTATTGGACAAATATTCCAGTAATCATACAGGACTAATGACAGCTACGCATTGTGCGATGATATGTTATTATCAATGTGCGAGGATTAAGCTCTGAATTGCAGGCTGTACAATCCGCATTGACGTTAATTGGAGCTAAGAATGGTTCGAGCAGGGCGCGGCATGGTAATCAACCTCAGGAATTTGTTCTGCAAATTCCAATGTGGCTTTTCCAGCTCTGACTTGTCAACTGGTAGAGACAAGCGCAGGTTTTCGAACAGAACTGCCAACTCTATTGTCTTATGTACACACGTCTGAAAGACTCCACAAATATCATTAACATCATGCTTATTCTCACCGCTCCCCAGCTTTCTCCCCTTCTCCCCTGGTCATGCTGACACATGTTGGGGTTGAGTTCCACAGGCGCCTAATCTGAATGGCATTCCCTCATGCGTGAGATTGGGGCAGTGATTGTTGGAGGCAATTTGACCAAGGTGGGCATCGCAGTCAAACTCGGCCTACACACGCACACACACTTTCCAGTCTGGGTCACTGGATAGCAAACAAGTGTAAGGACAGTGTAGGACCTTTGAGTTTGACTACAGCCTTGACTGAGGTCACCTACTCAGCACACAGAATGGGATCAAACCTGGGACGTTCTGCTCTGTATGGCTTAGTGCTACACTGAGTGGTTCATTTGGGAAGGTCAGGTTAATATCCAATCCCCAAGGACCCTTTCAAAAATGTAGCCACCTTATTGAAACAGCCACACGTGTACAGCTTTGCCCATTAGCACCCACAAGCAAGTTGTTACCTTTTTCTTGTATTCATTCTCGGGATGTGGGCGTCGCTGGCAAGGCCAGCATTTAGTGCCCATCCCTAGCTGCCCTTGAGAAGGTGGTGGTGAGCCTTATTCTTGATCCGCTGCAGTCCGTGTGGTGAAGGTGCTCCCACCGTGCTGTTAGGGAGGGAGTTCCAGGATTTTGACCCAGCGACCATGAAGGAACGGCGATATATTTCCAAGTCAGGATGGTGTGTGACTTGGAGAGAAACTTGGAGGTGGTGGTGCTCCCATGCGCCTGCTAGGTGGAAGAGGTCGTGGGTTTGGGAGGTTCTGCTGTAGAAAAATTGGCGAGTTGCTGCAGTGCATCCTGTAGATAGTACACACTGCAGCCACGGTATGCCGGTGGTGGAGGGAATAAATGTTTAAGCCAGTGGATGGAGCGGCAATCAAGCGGACAGCTTTGTCATGTGTGGTTTTGTGTCAAATAGTCCAGGTTTTGAGTGACATTGCCAGACAATTCTAAAATATCAATTTGGCTCAGTGGGTAGCACTCTCACCTCGGAGTCAGAAGCTCATGGGTTCAAGCCCCGCTCCAGAGACTTGAACTGACAGTTGAGTGCAGTACTGAGGGAGTGCTGCACGGTCGGAGGTGCCGTCTTCATGTGAGATGTCAAAGCAAGTTCCTCTTTGACTCTTCAAGTAGCTGCTGAAGATCAGACGGCAATATTTGAAGAAAAGCAGGGAGTTCACCCAGTGGGTGCCTTGACTAACATTCCTCCCTCAAACTTACACCACGAAAAGCAGGCTAAATTGTCTTTCATCCCATCTACAGTTTATGAGATCTTGCTGTGCACAAATTGGCTGCCACATTTGCATACATAACAGCAGCGACTATACTTCAAAAGCAATTCATTGGATGTGGAGTCCCTTGGTGATGGCCGGAGGATGTAATTGGCTGTTATATAGATGTAAACTTTTTTTCTTTCTTAAATTAAGACTGGACACTGAGGCCTAGAAATGTGTCTCGGGTGGTGGTGCAAAACGGGCAGTATGGGATCAGCCGCCCATTATACACATGGCCATGAAACTGAATATCAGGCACGGCATATAACGGGCGATCAATCCGACACTGCCCGTTTTGTGCCACTGCTCAAGGAGAATTTCTAGGCCTAGAAGTCTGACTTTTCAAATAGAAATAAATATTCTTACTTACTTCTGTGTCTCATGATACGGAGCCATTAATTATTAAGGCTGCTGAGGTTTCCAGTGAAGGTCATTTTAACCTTTGGCGACATCAGGTCCGCAGCCCATTCTACACCACTTCCCATTTTCCTATCTATTGAAGTAATTGGAAAGGAAAGTCGGGAGATATGTATAACGGCCAGCCAATCCAAGATCGCCGGTTTCACACTATCGCCCAAAGTTATAATTACCCCCAGTGAATTCCCATCATCACAAAACCAAATATCAGAGCTCAAGTTCTGATCTCACTGCGATCCTGCCCCATTACCCAGTTTTATTTACTTGTTCAGCCTGTGTTGTTTTCATTTGATAATCTTGAAACACTTTGAAAAATAATGAACTTCCTCTCATCTGTGGTGCACTTTTCTTCTTTATGTTTGGGTTCCTTACCAGACATTTGCTGACCTCATGGTTAGGCCTATGGCCTCTACCCAGGCCACTGCCAAAACTTCCCTCTGAATGCTCACCAGGAAGTGTGCCAAGGACTCTCTGTCAATCCGATCAAAGCCCTGCCACAGATTGGCAATTCACTGGCATGAGAGAAATCCAGGTGCAAATTGATGTTCTACTACTCCTTGGCATGTATGGGAGCACTCAGTGCCATGAAGGTGCCACTTTGGGTAATGTTCTATAGTAACTAATGGAGGGAAAGCAATGGCACATTGGATATTATGAGATGTTCTGTTGGGCATTTATTGGTTTTGTGTCAGTCTGTTTCACAGAGCTGGGGTAATCGTTTTGGTTAAAGTTCACTAAATTAATCTATTCAGCTCCTCCATGTCTCTAGTGGTTCATGCACTGCCCATTAAGGAATGGAGCCATACACAGGGTATGGCCTCAGGCTCGATTCCTGGTCTGTACTACGTGATAGGTGTGCTTTATTTGGCCTCAGTGCCTTTGGACTAGGTTGGGGAACCAGCCTTGGTTTTGCTTTTGCTCAGTATTCAGTGATCTGTACTGGAAAGTGAGTGTGTGGGTCCATGCGTGCTCATGTGTGTGTCTACATCAGGGTGCCGCAAGATTAGGCTCAGCCGTGATGCACTCCATGGCCAAATAGCCTCCTGAAGCTAGGTTTGCACACAAAGAATTGTTACTTTGACAAGGCAATGGAGGGTGCTTGTGGAACTGTACCTCAGCATAAGTGTCCTCAGGAGGGCAGGGAGAAATTTGGAGGGAAGAAAAAAAAGAATGAATCGAACAAGTCCATTCATTTTGGAAAGTAGATGAGTTTGAGAAAGTTCTTGTTGATTGTAATCAATTCCGAATGACCACATTCAGAAGGTGAAAGGTATCGTATTTAGCTGGTGCCGCTGTAAGGAATGATCGCGTATTTAACCTGTGGGATTTAGCACGCAATCTATTGTTGAACAAGGTTTGTCAGGTTCAGCGGATTGTGTATTTCAATCCCATGAGCTTAAAGACAGAGCGAGGTTGTTACCTCATTGCTGGTTTGAAGCTTTATCTTTCTATTGAATTGGTGGCTGGCCTTTGTCTTCCATTCTCCTTTCTCGACGCAGAGGGAATCTTGTTGCAGTTGCTTTCCTGCATATTTTATGAAGGGTGGGAGTGGGATGGTAGTTTACTGAGAGATAAACACTGAGTGACATTGGATCTACTAATTCGCAGGCACTATGAGCACAAGTGTGTTGGTGGTTTGTTTCTCCATTAAACAATGTGTCATGTACAGCAGTAACCAATTGCAGTACTAGCACCAATGTTTTTTATTTGATTCTCAGGATGTGGGTGTCACTGGCAAGGCCAGCATTAATTGTCCATCACTAGTTGCCCTTGAGAAGATGGTGAGCTTTATTCTTGAACCACTGCAGTTCATGTGGTGAAGGTACACTCACAGTGCTGTTACGTTGGGAGTTCCAAGATTTTGACCCAGTGACGATGAAGGGACAGGGATAAACGCCCAACTCAGGATGGTGCGTGACTTGGAGGGGAACACACAGGTGGTGGTGCTCCCATGTGCCTGGTGCCCTTGTCCTTCTAGGTGGTGGAGGTCGCGGGTTTGGGAGGTGCTGCCGAAGAAGCCTTGGTGAGTTGCTGCAGTGTATCCTGTAGATAGTAAACACTGCAGCCATGGTGCACCGGTGGTGGAGGAAGTGGATGCTTAGGCTATTGAATGAAATGCCGATCAAGCGGACTGCTTTGTCCTGGATGGTGTTGAGGTTCTTGAGTGTTGTTGCAGTTGCAGCAATCCAGGCAGATGGAGAGTATTCCATCACACTCCTGACTTGTGCCTTGTATGCGGTGGAAAGGGTTTGGCGAGTCAGGAGGTGAGCCACTTGCTGCAGAATACGCAGCCTCTGACCTGCTCTTAGAGTCACAGTGTTTATGTGGCATATCCAATTCAGTTTCCCCAGGACCAGATGGTTTCCATCCCAGGGTTTTAAAGGAAGTAGGTGAGAACATTGCAGATGCCCTAACTATAATCTTCTAAAGATCTCTCGATTCAGGAACCATCCCTTTAGAGTGGAAAATTGCGCATGTCACTCCGCTATTTAAGAATGGCAAGAGAGGGAAACCAGGGAATTATAGACCAGTTAGCCTAACATCTGTTGTCGGGAAATTACTAGAGTCTATAATTAAGGATAGGGTGACTGAACACCTTGAAAATTTTCAGCTGATCAGAGATGGATTTGTGAAAGGTAGGTCATGCCAGACAATTTTTTGAAGAGGTGACTAAAGTAGTGGACAGGGGAAATGTCTATGGATGTTATTTATATAGACTTCCAGAAGGCATTTGATAAAGTCCCACATAAGAGACTGTTAACTAAGGTTGAAGCCCGAGGCATTGAAGGCAAATTATTGACCTGGTTAGGAAATTGGCTGAGCGGCAGGAGACAGAGAGTAGGGATAATGGACAGGTACTCTAATTGGCAGGATGTGACTAGTGGTGTCCCGCAGGGATCTGTGTTGGGGCCTCAACTATTCACAGTATTTATTAACGACTTAGATGATGGCATAGGAAGCTACATATCCAAATCTGCCGATGACACAAAGATAGGCAGCATTGTAGGCAATGTAGATAAAAGCATAAAATTACAAAGGGATATTGATAGATTAAGTGAATGGGCAAAACTGTGGCAAATGGATTTCAATGTAGGCAAATGTGAGGTCAGCCACTTTGGACCTAAAAAGAATAGAACAGAGTGCTTTCTAAATGGTGAAAAGCTAAAAACAGTGGAGGTCCAAAGAGACTTGGGGGGTCCAGGTACATAGATCATTAAAATGGCATGAACAGGTGCAAAAATAATCAAAACGGCTAATGGAATGCTGGCCTTTATATCTAGAGGACTAGAATTCAAGGGGGTAGAAGTTATGCTGCAGCTGTACAAAACCCTGGTTAGACCACACCTGGAGTACTGTGAGCAGTTCTGGGCACCACACCTGAGGAAGGATATATTGGCCTTGGAGGGAGTGCAGCGTAGGTTTACCAGAATGATACCCAGACTTCAAGGGTTAAGTTACGAGGAGAGATTACACAAATTAGAGTTGTATTCCATAGAATTTAGAAGGTTAAGGGGTGATCTGATCGAAGTTTTCAAGATATTAAAGGGATCAGGTAGGGTAGATAGACAGAAACTATTTCCGCTGGTTGGGGATTCTAGGACTAGAGGGCATAGTCTAAAAATTAGAGCCAGATCTTTCAGGAGTGAAATTAGGAAACACTTCTACACACAAAGGGTGGTAGAAGTTTGGAACTCTCTTCTGCAAATGGCAATTGGTGCTCGATCAGTTGTTAATTTTAAATCTGAGATTGATAGATTTTTGTTAACCAAAGGTATGAAGGGATCTGGGCCAAAGGCAGGTATATGGAGTTAGATCGCAGACCAGCCATGATCTCATTGAATGGCAGAACAGGCTCGAGGGGCTCAATGGCCTACTTCTGTTCCTATGTTGATGCCTTGCAGAGCCTGGGATCTTGGCACCACGAGGCTACGAAAAGGCGCTGATTGAGCATGAAGTGTTTTGAAACAATCACAAATAGAGTGCGGGATAAAATAATTAAACAACTTTAACTCCCCAAGCTTTTGTATTATCACAGTCAAAATAAATGGAAGGATTGGAAAGCAGAAAGAACAGAAGAGAGTGTGGTCTGTCGTGAAGAAATGTAGGTTGCCTATGGTAAATCTGAGGTCAAAGTTGAAAGGGCGAAAAGTTTTTCAGAACTCGTCCAATCAACAAAGCAAAGCGGTGAACTATATAGTCAAAACGGTAGAGTACAAGTCACAGGGTTTCATACTCAAACTGTATAGTCCTAAGGTCAGACCATACCTTGAATACTGTGTCCAATTCTGGTCACCGAGAGGCAAGGGAGACATTCAAGGAGTGGAGACAGCATGGAGAGGAGCCATCAGACTGATCCCTATCACTGGAGGACTGAGGTCTGAGGAAACACTAGAGAGACGGGCTTTTCACACTTGAAAGGAGGTGTCCGAGAGGTGATCTTATAGATATGTAAGATAGAGATATGTAAGTGTGTAAATGGTAAATGACTTCAAACTAAGCCATGAGAACAGGTCAAGGGTCATTAGTACAAAACGACAACAGGCAAACTTAGGGTCGATCTCAGGAAGTTTTCCACACAGAGAGGAATCGACAGCTGGAATGGCCTTCTGGGTAGAATAGTGGAGACGGAAACCTTGCAAACATTTAAGCAACAGTTGGATACTAGAGTCTGGGTTTACAAGGTCTTTCAGAATGGATGAAATATAATCAGCTGCATGACCTTTCTCATCGGTATCTCATTGTGATCTCGTGCATAAAAAGACTGGCCTGTTTCTGGGCTGTAAATTGTAATTCTATGTAAAATCCATTTGTTGCTTTACTGCGTGTATTTCTGATGACTTTTCTTTATGAGGGATGTTCGCTAGTTTATAAACAGTGAGTGATGAGATAATGAAAACACCTTGGAGGAAACATTGAGCATTGCAGTGTAAGGGAGGGCAATTAACACTGACGTGTACACCCAATAATCCAAGGTACTTTGGCAACCTTGTCAATTCCACTCGGCGCTTACATTATTTCAGCTTTTTCATACAATTGCGCCCATTACCTCCTCTCAGCCTGTCACCGATTAAACAAAAAAACTGGTCACAAAAAATCAGCAGATATAGCCAGATATAAAAAAGAACTTACACTTAAAAGCATTTGTTGTAACTGTTTGAAAGGAAGCTTTCCAATGAAGCAAAGGAAGATATTGGGAGAGTGCGGGGCGGTGGGATTGGTTTTGGACTACTCTGGCCAACAGCTGGCATGGATCTGATGGGCCGAATGGCCTCCTTTGGGGCTGTAATCTTCTATGGTTCAATGGTGGAACCATCTGGTGTGATGGCACTTCCATGCAGACCAGATGGTTCCAGGTTCAATCTGGCCTGTGCTGAGTTAGCTGATCTCACCTGGGGGCAGAAGTTGGGATACTCCAGTTAGCTTCTGTTCCCCTCAGTGAAGGGGAGGGGGAGGGGGAAGAAAAATCGCCCAGGTTTCCTGCTTCCCGCTCCTGACTGCTGTCCAGTGACCACTGCTGGAAAGTGAGTTTGTTGAATATCAGGCAAGAACATGATCAAACTGAGCGTCAGGAATTTTTTCACCATTTTTTGGGGGGAGGGGGGAAGGGTTTAAGGCAAAAATGGGCAAGTTTAAGAAAAGGTACTGAGGTAAAAGGTGCTGAAAATGCCGATGAGCTTGATCCCCAAGGACCGTAAACATGAACAAATTGTTAAGACTGTCTCGGTAATCTGTAAGCACCTCGCACCCATTAGGTTGGGAGGTCCCTGGTTCCAGGCACTCAGTCGGTGCTGTCTGATGTGGGCCCACCTCTCAGGTTGTGAACAGAGGAAGATGAAAAAAACAAGAGAGACAGAGCCAATCTGGCTTTTGTAAAACAAAAAGTTCTAAGGACAGTCAGGTCCAGCAATGGCTATGAGAAATAAAAACAGAAAATGCTGGAAATACTCAGCAGGTCAGGCAGCATCTGTGGAGAGAGAAACAGAGTTAACGTTTCAGGTCAATCATTGCTCCATCGACCTGAAACGTTAACTCTGTTCCTCTGTCCACAGATGCTGCCTGACCTGCTGAGTATTTCCAGCATTTTCGGTTTCTATTTCAGATTTCCAGCATCCGCAGTATTTTGCTTTTGTATTAATGGCTGTGAGAAGGTTGGTATGCAGTTCCGGCACCAAACCTCAGGATGAATATTCGTGGAAGGAGCACAGCACAGATTCACCAGAATGATACCGGGGCTAAAAGGGTTAAATTATGAGGACAGATTGCATAAACCTGGCTTGTATTCTCTTGAGTTTAGAACATTGAGGAATGACCTAATCGAGGTGTTTAAAATGATTAAGGAATTTAACAGCGTAGATACAGAGAAACTATTTCCTCTGGTGGAGGAATTCAGAACAAGGGGGCAAAATCTTAAAATTAGAGGCAGGCTAGTTAGGAGTGAAATCAGGAAGCACTTATCACACAAAATGCAGTGAAAATTTGGAACTCACTCCCTCAAAAGGCAGTGGATGGTGGGTCAATTTTCAAGACTGAGATAGATTGTTGTTGGATAAGGGCATCAAGGGATATGGAACAAAGGCAGGTAAATAGAGTTTAGGTGCAGATCAGCCATGATCTAATTGAATGGCAGAACTGACTCGAGGGGCTGAATGGCCAACTCCTCTTCCTATGTTCCTAAGCCGGAGAACAGATACAAATTATTTTCTTTACATCAAGCAATACAATCAACCTAGTGGGGAAGTGTAGCATTTTCTTCATTTTGTACTATTATGTGAAGACAAGTTGTACTGAGTTAAGTGATTCTGATCATAAATGTTGCTCTATGTGCTCACTTGCTGCCTGTGACATTAAGCAATTTAACGATTCATATCTGGCATCATCTTGCTAAGTGTTTTTTCTGCTCACCTTTGATAAGATTGAAGAAGCACAAGTGAGGTTCCATGCGAAAGACACAATGTTCCATGTGAAAGTCTGCATGCCAAGAGAAAGAATTGTTGCATCCCTTCAGTTACGCTATTGTATTGGGCAGTGGGAACTGGCACGCCAGTGAATAACAACAGCAACTTATATTTATCGAGTGCCTTTAACATAATAAAACCTCCCAGGGCGCTTCACAGGAGAGTTATCAAAAAAAAACTTGACACCGAGCCATATAAGGAGATGTTAGGGCAGATGACCAAAAGTTTGGTGGGAGAGGTAGGTTTTAAGGAGCATCTTAAAGGAGGAGAGAGAACTGGAGAGGCAGAGAGATTTAGGGAAGGAATTCCAGATCTTAGGGCCTTAGACCTGAGAAGGTATCTGTATACAGACCTGAATTTTTAATACTGAGCTGGGGTGCCCTTTAGGGTCAAATAGCCCGTCGACACTTTGCGGTCGAGGCTTACACGTGGAGAATGACGAGTCAGACGGGGTGTCCCTGAAACCCGAGCAAGGATCAGCCCCTTCAGAAGAACAGGGAAAAATGAACCGAAAAGGGAAGAAATTGGAAAGGGATTCTGACGGTGACACTCATTACTTTGCATGTGCCATTTTCTGCTCATTATCAAGGGTTTTGCTGTTTGCAGTTGTGAGGTCTGACTGGAAGATGTACCCGAGGGACTAGAGTGAGTACATCAATTACAACAACAGTGCTCTTGTACAAGGGTCATTTTCTTCAGCTGCAGCTCCAGGACACACACGGCTAGAACAAGGGCTTTGTTTAAATTAACATTCATTTCAGCAGTTAATGCCACTCCAGGAGTTCTTTGCATTTATCCCAGAATGTGCCCCGAGCCTTCTCAGGCAAGTAGGGTCTTTATTTATATCTCAGCACAATTGCATGGGGATGTTTTTAAAGGGGTGCAAGTTGTCAGTGTAACATACCTTGTAGGATGCTTTATCCTGTTTACAAACAGAGGAAGATGCTACAATACAACATGCAGCAACTCGCCAAGGCTTCTTCGACAGCACCTCCCAAACCCGTGACCTCCACCACCTAGAAGAACAAGGGCAGCAGGTGCATGGGAACACCATCACCTCCAAGTTCCCCCTTCAAGTCACACACCATCCTGACTTGGACATAATGGAATGGGGATCCTTTTGTTCCATGTGATTTGAGCTGCAGTGATATTAAGATTTATTTCATTACGTGTTATAGGGGTGTGTAACACCTTCTATACATCGTGTACAGGGCAGCATGCACTCAGGATTCGGTCGATGTGACATTGAACGTCCCGTACTATACATCAATATAACTAGAAAATGTTTCTGTATAGTTTAAAAAAATCATTTTCAGTTATTTAAGATCAGGTTACTCACAGCAGGTGGAACAGAAACTCTGATTAAAATGCTTATTTTTTGTGATAAATCCATCTTCAGATGTATTAATCAAATGCACCAAGTTACCACTCTTAAACATATCAAGGAATGTATTTTTAGCCTATTTTTGTAAAAAAAAATTACCTTCTAAAACGCTGCCTGATTGCGCTGGTTCATGGCAGATTTTACATTCGGCAATATGTAAATGAGTTTGAGCAGAAACTTGGGGGGGAAAAAACACTTCTGAAAACCAGCGCAACTTTGGCCGCAATTTGTGCCCGGATCGGCTATTGTGCTCAAAGCGGAAACTCTAACCCCATGAGCTTAACTCCCTGGAGCAGGTCCCAAAGCCAATTAGGTACTTTTGAAGTGTAGTCACTGTAGTAATGTAGGAAACGCGGCAAAAAATTGCACACAGCAAGGTCCCACAAATGGTAAAATGATAATGACCAGATAATCTGTTTTTTTCAGTGATGTTGGTTGAGGGATAAATATTGGCCAGGACACCGGGGCGAACTCCACTGCTCCTCTTTGAAATCGTGCCACGGGATCTTTTACGTCCACCTGAGAGGGCAGACGGGGCCTCGGATTAACGTCTCATCTGAATGCTGGCTCCATTGTCACCAAAGTTCGAGTTATACTCCATGCAGTGCCAAACTTAAGTGGTGCAAGATCATCTCCACGAGAGAGACTCACTCCCCTGCTCCCTGGAATCAGGCCAGGACTTGACTCAGCAACAATAACTTGTATTTATATAATGGGGGTTAAATTGGTCAGCACCCAAAAGCGGGCGCAGGAATCGCGATGCACGATTAACCCGCGCCCGTTCAGTGGAATGCAGGAAGCACGCCAACTTCGTGCTGCCTGCTTATTATAATGATTTCTGTGTGCAGCCAGTGCTAGCCGTGCTGTTCATTGGCTGCACACATCAGCAAAGGGCCCAATATCGTTAGTAACTTGCATTACTTAAAGCTAGACTGCACCTCTTAAAGAGAAGGTGCATTGTGGCTGCTGGAGGTGCTGAGATCATTGGGAATAGTGTGCTGTGCAACAATCAACAATGGCTGAGCACGGGAGAGAGCGTGCACCAAGGTTTTCAGATGCTGCACTGGAGGTCTTGGTGGAAGAGGTGGAATGGAGAGAGATGTCCTGTATCCTCAGGGGGGCCGGAGGCCCTCCAGACACGTGTTCAGCAGGAACTGGCAAGAGATAGCAGCAGAGGTCAATGCCAGGATTATAGCTCCAAGAACATGAATACAGTGTAGGAGGAAGTTTAATGATCTCACATGAGTGGTCAAGGTCCGAGAATGCATCTTCAAATGCCATATAAATACTGGACCAGCCACATAAATACTGTGGCAACAAGAGCAGGTCAGAGGTTAGGTATTCTGTGGTGAGTGTCTCACCTCCTGACTCCTCAAAGCCTTTCCACCATCTACAAGGCACAAGATGTGGAGATGCCGGTGTTGGACTGGGGTGGACAAATGTGAGAAGTCGCACAACACCAGGTTATTGTCCAACAACTTTATTTGAAATCACCATTTGATTTCAAATAAAGCTGTTGGACTATAACCTGGTGTTGTGCGACTTCTTACATTTGTACAAGGCACAAGTAAGGAGTGTGATGGGATACTCTCCACTTGCCTGGATGAGTGCAGCTCCAACAACACTAAAGAAGCTCAACACCATCCAGGACAAAGCAGTCCGCTTGATTGGCACCCCATCCACAATCGTAAACATTCACTCCCTCCACCACCGGCGTACCGTGGCTGCAGTGTGTACCATCTACAAGGTGCACTGCAGCAACTCGCCAAGGCTTCTTCAGCAGCACCTCCCAAACCCACGACCTCTTCCACCTAGAAGGACAAGGGCAGCAGGAGCATGGGAACACCACCACCTCCAAGTTCCCCTCCAAGTCACACACCATCCCAACTTAGAAGTATATCGCCGATCCTTCATTGTCGCTGGGTCAAAATCCTGGAACTCCCTCCCTAACAGCACTGTGGGAGTACCTTCACCACACGGACTGCAGCGGTTCGAGAAGGTGGCTCACCACCACCTTCTCAAGGGCAATTAGGGATGGGCAATAAATGCTGGCCTTGCTAGCGACTCCCACATCCCATAAACTAATTTTTTTTAAATCCTACCGACTGCACCACTAGCCTCAGCCACTGCTCAATTCACCACACTCCTATCACTCACCTGCCAACAATCTCCATCAATCAGACTCACACCTAACATTCATATGCTTCACCTCACCTTCACACAATTAGCACTGTTGCAAGCCTCAAACCCACATCTCACAATTTGCACACAGTGCCAGCTATTCAACCATGACAGCCACTTCACTCACACAGATTGCACGGCACTCACTGACACTCTTTCTTGCAGGAGAAGGTGGCGTACAATAGGAGGCAGCAGGAACTAACTGGAGGAGGAGAGGCTCGCCTGCATGTTCTAACATGGAGGAGACGGTGCCGGCCATTATAGGAAGGGCCATTGCTGAGGCTGTGGCCACCGGTGGGGCTGAAGCCATTGAAGATGAGGATGGCCACATACCTAAACCCCCTTCTCTCATCCCACTTCTCCCACACCCCACAATCTCTTTTGACAGAGAAGCTGCTGATGGTGTAGGCATGCACTTCTTCCTTTCTCCTCTTCCCTCACCATAACCCTACACTTGTCCATTTTCCTTTCACATACCCAAGAACTACAACCTGCTCAGGCAGTGAAGGAAGAGCAAGAAGACAGTGAAGATGAAGACACACCGTCACTCGATTTCACCGTCACTTGATTTCACCGTCACTCGATTTCACAGTTGCAGCCACCAGCTCAGATACTGACACTGCGTGTAATTTAGAGGATAGCATAGAGGCAGGATCTGCATGTGGTGAGACACCTGGCACAAGTGCTCTGCAGCCAGGGCAGGGGGAAAGGATAGCTCAGGTGCCAGCTCACCAGAGGGCGAGGTCGCACACTAGTTCTGCTGCAGAGGACTCAGATGATGACTTCGATGGGCCAGCCTACAGAAGAAGGCTGATGGTATGCACACCCAAATGCTTGGTGCACTGGAAACCCTGCCGGAAAGCCTGCGCTCAGTTTCAAGGAGCATGGAGGAGTCTAGCACCAACTTGTCACAGAGCATGGAGCCCATCCTTTCCAACATGGAAGGGGTGGCCACCTCCATCAACACACTTATTGAGGCTTCCATGATGCAGCGTCTGATGGGCGATGTCTCAGCTTCCATTGCAGCACAGGCAGCATCCACTCAACGTCTGAGTGCTGCAGTGGAAGCTGAGACTGGTGTCATGCAATCTCAATTTGCTGCCATGGAAGCTCAAACAGCTGCCATCATGGTTCCGGATACCAGTGTGTAAAGGGGCCTCCAGGGTGTCACAGCACTCCTGCGATCTGCTCCCTACCAGATCTGCTCCCTAAAGACCCTCTGCGGATACGGCCTCCTGCTGAGAGCCCTTCTCCCCCTCCTCCTCCTCCCTCTTCTAGCAGCTTGTCCAGCTCTGTGTGGCCTCTGCTCATTCTCCCAGTCATGCTCAATGCCAAGAGGAAGGCCTATGGTCCACCCACGTCTGGGAGTGACTGGTCTGTGCACAAGCCTTTAAGTCACCAAAATCGTATTATAATTAACCAACTATAGGAAGCACCCAAAACTGGTAGAATTGCAGCAAGAGCCAGAAGAAATAAACCAGCAACTGACCTGTAAGTAGTTGATGATCCCTTTAAATAGTGCTGGTGGGGGTTGGGCGGGGGTCCTTCATGCTGCTGAACACTGGATCAGCTGTGTGAGGTTAAGACAGGGCCTAGGCTGGAGCGTGGAGCTCCAAAATGGCAGCGCTGGTGTCAAATCAGTGTTGCACGATCTGCCTGCTCTGCATACTTCCAGTGAACATTAGGTGCACAAGCTAATCCCTTTACCAAGATGGCTTCCGGTGTAAGTCGCGACAAAAGTGTGCACGCGTGCCGCGGATGCCATTTTGGAACCTTAAGGGGCCTCGTAGTGCCAAAAAAATGGGCGACTACCGAGACCAATCGCTCCTCCAATGCCTCTAGCATAGAAAATATAGGGGAGAAGGAAAAAAGATAAATGAACAGAGAGAGGAGGGGCGGCTGAAGGACTGATAAAATTGATGGATTTTGAGGCTTCTCAGTGGGGAGGGGAATTAGGGAGGGAGTTCCAATGATGGGGGATGAGGAGACTGAAGGCTTTGCCATCAATTATGAGGTGAAAGGAAGATGGAAGGTACAAAAGGACACAATCGGCGGACCATAGAGTACCAGAGGACAGATACAATTTGAGGGGATTGGAGAGATAGGGTGGAACGAGGCTGTGGAGAAGACAATGAGAAGGATTTTAAATTTAATGCATTGGAGGAATAGTGTGGGACTGGGGAGTGTGTGGGACTGGGGGGAGTGTGGGACTGGGGGGAGAGTGGGACTGGGGAGAATGGGACCGGGGAGAGTGGGACCGGGGAGAGTGGGACTGATGAGTGTGGGACCGGGGAGAGCGGGACTGGGGAGAGTGGGACCGATGAGTGTGGGACCGGGGAGAGTGGGACCGGGGAGAGTGGGACCGGGGAGAGTGGGACCGATGAGTGTGGGACCGGGGAGAGTGGGACCGATGAGTGTGGGACCGGGGAGAGTGGGACCGGGGAGAGTGGGACCGGGGAGAGTGGGACCGGGGAGAGTGGGACCGGGGAGAGTGGGACCGGGGAGCGTGGGACCGGGGAGCGTGGGACTGGGGAGTGTGGGACTGGGGAGTGTGGGACTGGGGATAGTGAGACTGGGGCGAGTGGGTCTGGGACGAGTGGGTCTGGGGAGAGTGTGAGTCTGGGGAGAGTGGAACTGAGGAGTGTGGGACTGGGGAGAGTGGGACTCAGGAGGGTGGGTCTGGGGAGAGTGTGTGAAGGAATAAGCCATATAACCTATTCAGAAAAATACACTATCTTTTGAAAGAATTCTGGCCTTATTAAAACATGACAAACTGGGTTTGGAAATCTACAAACCTAACTATGAAAAAGCTGTGAAAGCATTCTGGCTATTGAGATAAGATAGTTGTTGACACTGAATCAATAACCTTATTGAAACAGAAGGTTAAAGGCTCCGGCAGGCTGAACCTTTCAGAATGAAACAATGGTTCACCCTGGATAAGGTGTTCTAATTTACACCTCGTAAAGAAGCACAAACATCTGCCTTTGTAAAAATGACATCAAGTAAAAAACACACCTGCTGTTACACCGTTTTTTATGGTAAACTTAGGCCACCTAGAGAGGAGACATAATTCTGTAATGCTACCAGCTGAGGTGACTGTAAGAATTGCAGGGGTCAGTAGAAAAATGACTAGAGATAATTAGCTTACATCAGCAGAAAACCTTAAAGGAAATACCACTGGAAAAGGGTATAAATATTGAACTCTCAAATGGGATAGTAGACTCGCTTTAAAGGGGCAAAGCGATTCTCGGCTTCAGAGGTGGCTCTGTAAGTCTCCAACTCTTTGTACTTCGGGGATCAAAGGTATTTGATTTTGGTGGATATCCTGAATAGAACATTAAGAACTGTAAAACTGTAGCAAAGTTAAGATTTGAAAGTAAGGTTCTCTGATAATAGAATTGTAAGCTTTCACTTTTTGGAACTGTTAATGTTGCAATTGACTCACCAACTGTAAATTGCATGTCGGTTCTTTAATAAATCTATATATTTTTAGAATTGTCTCACATAAGACTTCTGTATCAAACTCACGAACTCAATCTCTGTACACTCTTTGGTGAGGAGTTGCAGAATTCTGGGGGAGTTTTCCGGACCCTCATAATATCCGGAACGTTACAGTCTAGCTAAACTTATTAAAAGTGCTGTCTGGAGGACAGTAACATTTTCAGGTTGTTCCTTTCCTTTAGGGAGAGATAGTCCGGACCTTTAGACCCAATTAAGCATCTTTAGGATTCGGCTACCTCAAACTTTAGTTGAAAGTGAATGTCTGAGGAATACGCCTGATCCGGGATAGCCCTAAAGGGGCTAGGACTAGTAATTACCCCTTCAAGTGTGGGTCTGGGGAGAGTGGGACTGGGGAGAACGGGTCTGGGCAGAGTGTGGGTCTGGGGAGAGTGGGACCGGGGAGAGTGGGACGGGGAGAGTGGGACGGGGAGAGTGGGACCGGGGAGAGTGGGACCGGGGAGAGTGGGACCGGGGAGAGTGGGACCGGGGAGAGTGGGACCGGGGAGAGTGGGACTGATGAGAGTGGGACCGGGGAGAGTGGGACTGGGGAGAGTGGGACTGGGGAGAGTGGGACTGGGGAGAGAGGGACCGATGAGTGTGGGACCGAGGAGAGTGGGACCGAGGGGAGTGGGACCGGGGAGAGTGGGACTGGGGAGAGTGGGACCGGGGAAAGTGGGACCGGGGAGAGTGGGACCGGGGAGAGTGGGACTGGGGAGAGTGGGACCGGGGAGGGTGGGACCGGGGAGGGTGGGACCGGGGAGGGTGGGACTGGGGAGAGTGTGACTGGGGAGAGTGTGACAGGGAGCCCGTCTAGGTCAGCGAGGTTGGGTGAGCAGGATTTAGTGTTTGACAAGACATGGTGACTGAGTTTTGGGCAAGTTGGAGTTCGTGGAGGATGACAGATCAGCAGGGAGGACAATCTCGGGGTATCAAAAGCATAACTAAGGGTTTGGAAAGACTCCAGATTTATAATGCAATGCTGGCATTACTGTGAAGTGGAAACTGCTTCGTAGTAACACTAAACTTACAGTGAAAGAAAGAGATAAGTTAATGTTTTAAAGTTTCTGCTGCTACTGTTTATCTGTTCTGGTAAAGGCCAAAATGTTAACTTATCTTTCCCTTCAGGCACAGACTTAATGGCTGTGCTTTCACAGCATTTTGGTATTTATTTCAGATTTGCAAAAATTTGTGGCTTTATTCTTTCATCCCATCCCCAGTTTCGCACTCCGACTCGCCTGCCTGCACTGTATGAGCTGCTTCCCCACCCACCTCCCCAATCCCAAGCTCGGCTGCGCGGGTGAGAGCACCGAGGAAGAGCTCAGCGTTGCAATGGCAGGGGAGGGGAAGTATCCAGCGTCAGCTGGCTTCCCCTGGCCAAGGGCACAGAGATGGAGCAGGACTGCATCTCGGACCAAGGTGAGTTTTGTTTGATAACACTCCTGTGAAGCGCCTTTTTACTACGTTGAGGGCGCCATATAAAAGCAGGTTGTTGCTGTTGAGTTGGGAAAAGGCAGGAAAAGTGCAAAGGGACAAAATGGTGAGAAAACAAAGTCCGAAGGGAAATTCTTGAGCATCTGATACAGAGCAGTGTGAATAACATAAAACAGAAGTGCGCTCATCAGCAATGAAAAGATTATCTGATTCCCCTATATGTTGGCCCACAGCTTTCATACCTTAAAAGATCACTGTAGGCAAAGTGCCTATCAGTGGTATAAGCAGATAAACTTGCATTTTCGCACAGCAACACGTCTTGTGGCCTTATCTGGCTCCCTCTTCACATCCAATCTCTGGCAGGTAAATAAAAGAAAGCTACATTTTGTGTCCTATGACAGCCTCCATCGGAGATAAGCTCCTTTTGAATTTGGAAAGCAAAGCAAGAATGTTCCAAATAAATACGCAGATCAGCTGGACCGTGCATACAAGGCTCTGCTGATAGCTGTGCCAGCACAGGACAGGAACCACTGTCAGTCCCAGCCCGATCGTATTGTCCCATTTTGGTATCAGATTAGAAAGGGATAAAAAGAAAACTGGGTAGGCCGGTCCATTAGTGAGCTTCCTCAGCGACACTCCCTCCAAACAATTCTGTGTCTCATAAAAAAAACATCGCTTGGTCTTGTTGGCTTCAACGTGCTTCCTTCCTTCTCCTTGTAGCGGCAGCCTTGGCTCAGTGGGTAGCACCCTTCCTCTGAGTCTGAAGGTTGTGTGTTCAAGCTCCATTCCAGACACTTGAGCACATAATCCAGGCCTGTATATACTTCAGTGCAGTAGTGAGGAACTGCCATCTCTCACATGAGCCGTTAAACTGAGGCCCCGTCTGTCCTCTCAGGTGGACATTATACATCCTGTGGCACTATTCGTAGAAGAGCAAGGGAATTCTCCTGGTGTCCTGGTCAACATTTATCCCTCAAACAATGTCACTAAAACAGATTATCTGGCCATTTATCTAGAACATACGAACATGAGGAGGCCATTCAGCCCCTCAAGCTTGTTCCACCATTCAATTAGGTAATGGCTGATCTGTATCTGAACTCTATCAGCCTGCTTTGGTTCTGTAACCCTTAATACCCTTGCCTAACAAAAATCTATCAATCTCTGTTTTGAGATTTTGAAATGACCCCCAGCTTCAACAGCTTTTTGCGGGAGAGAGTGCCAGATTTCTACTACCCTTTATGGGAAGAAGTGCCTTCTGAGATCACCCCTGAATGGCCTGGCTTTAATTTTAAGGTTATGCCAACTTGTTCTCGACTCCCCCCACCAGAGGTATTAGTTTCTCTCTATCTACCCTATCAACTCCTTTGATCACCTTAAGTACCTGAATTAGATCACCTCTTAATCTTCTTTATTCAGGGGAATGCAAGCCTAGTCTATGCACCCTGGCCTCATAATTTAACCCTTTTAGCCCTGGTATCATTCTGGTGAATCTGCATTCAGACCAATATCCTTCCTGAGCTGTGGTGCCCAGAACGGAATGCAGTATTCCAGACGGGGTGTAACCAGAGCTTTGTATAGCTTCTAACCCTTTGTATTCCAGCCCTCTTGAGATAAAGGCCAACATTCCATTAGCCTGGGGGACACCACTAGTCACATCCTGCCAATTTGAGTTCATACCGATTATCCCTACTCTCTGTCTCCTACCTCCTAACCAATTCACTAATCAAGTCAATAAGTTGCCTCTGATTCTATGTGCTCTCATTTTTGTTAACAATCTCTTATGTGGAACCTTGTCAAATGCCTTCTAGAAGTCCATTTAAGTAACATCCATAGACACTCCCTTATCTACCATATTTATTACCTCCTCGAAAAATTCAACTTGGTTCGTTACCCTTTACAAATCCACGCTGACTCTCTCTGATCAGTTCATATTTGTCCAAGTGCTCAGTCACTCTGTCCCTAATAACAGAATCTAGTGACTTCCCCACAACCGACGTTAGACTAATAGGCCGATAATTTCCTGGTTTCTCTCTCCCACCCTTCTTAAATAATGGAGTGACATTGGCAGTTTTCCAATCCAAGGGAGCAATTCCTGATTCGAGAGAGTTTTGGAAGACCATGACTAAAACATCTACAATTTCCTCACCTACTTCTATTAATTCCCTTGGGGTGGAAACCATCAGGTCCTGGAGATTTGTCAATCTTTATAATCTCATTATTTTCTCCATTATCATTTTTTTACATATTAAATCTAGTTAGTTCCTCCCCTTGATTTATTTTTAGCTTTCCTTGTATCTCTGGTACTTTATCCCGATCATCTGCTGTGAAGATCGATTGAAGATCGATATATTTCCTGATGTCCAATTACAGTGTCACCTGTGTCTGTCATTAAAGAGCCCACGTTACATCAGCAAAGTGATGGAAGGTGTCATCGACAGTGCTATCAAGCGGCACTTACTCACCAATAACTTGCTCACTGATGCCCAGTTTGTGTTCCGCCAAGACCACTCGGCTCCCGACCTCATTACAGCCTTGGTCCAAACATGTACAAAGGAGCTGAATTCCAGAGGAGAAGTGAGAGTGACTGCCCTTGACATCAAGGCAGCATTTGACCGAGTGTGGCATGAAGGAGCCCTAGTTAAACGGAAGTCAATGGGAATCGGGGGGAAAACACTCCACTGACTGGAGTCATACCTAGCACAACGGAAGATGGTTGTGGTGATTGAAGGTCAATCATCACAGCCCCAGGACATCGCTGCAGGAGTTCCTCAGGCCAACCATCTTCAGCTGCTTCATCAATGACCTTCCCTCCAACATAAAGTCAGAAATGGGGATGTTTGCTGATGACTGCACAGTATTCAGTGCCATTCACAACTCCTCAGATAATGAAGCAGTCCATGCCCGCATGCAACACGACCTGGACGACAGAAGTGCCATGCAATGACTATCTCCAACAAGTGAGAGTCTAACCACCGCCCTTGACATTCAATGGCATTACCATCGCTGAATCCCCCACCATCAACATCCTAGGGGTCACCATTGACCAGAAACTTAACTGGACCAGCCACATAAATACTGTGGTACAAGAGCAGGTCAGAGGCTAGGTTTTCTCAGAATCACAGAATCCCCACAGTGCAGATAGAGGCCATTTTGGCCCATCGAGCCTGCACCGACACATATCCCACCCTATCCCCGTAACCCCACGTATTTAATCCCCCTAACACTAAGGGTCAATTTATCATAGCCAAATCAACCTAACCCGCACATCTTTGGACTGTGGGAGGAAACCCACGCAGACACGGGGAGAATGTGCAAACTCCACACAGACAGTCACCCGAGGCCGGATTCGAACCTGGGTCCCTGGCGCTGTGAGGTAACAGTGCTAACCACTATGCCACCATGTTTTCTGCGGCAAGTGTCTCAACTCCTGACTCCCCAAAGCCTTTCCATCATCTACAAGGCACAAGTAAGGAGTGTGATGGAATACTCTCCACTTGCCTGGATGAGTGCAGCTCCAACAACAATCAAGAAGCTCGACATCATCCAGGACAAAGCAGCCCTCTTGATTGGCACCCCATCTACCACCTTAAATATTCACTCCCTCCACACTCCCTCCACACTCCCTCCTTCATCGTCGCTGGGTCAAAATCCTGGAACTCCCTCCCTAACAGCACTGTGGGAGTACCATCACCACATGAACTGTAGTGGTTCAAGAAGGCGGCTCACCACCACCTTCTCAAGGGCAATTAGGGATGGATAATAAATGCTGGCCTTGCCAGCGATGCCCACATCCCATAAAACAAATTTAAAAAACCTCTTAGCTGCCCTCTTTCTCTTAATATATTTGTAAAAACCTTTAGTATTGCCATGATATCCCTTGCAAGCTTTTCTCGTATTCCCTTTTTGCAGCTCTTACCACTTCTTTTGTATCCCTTTGCTGTTTGTGGTTTCTTGGCTACCACATTTGCCTACATATTAACAGTGACTTCACTTCAGTAGCACTCATTGCCTGTAAATTGTTCTGTTGTCTTCTATCAAAATGTCCTTTGAAAGCATTAGTATGATCTGATTCCTTAACTGCACCGGACTATATACTAAATGTATATGGTCAGAGGGATGTTTAAGGTTATTTACTTCATTCTTTGTACTCCACTTGTAGGGTAATTGTTTACAGCCACAGCTTGCATTTACATAGCACTCCTCATATGCAGGAAGACATCTCAAAACACTTTATAGCAGACATCGAGAATTGAGGAAAGGGGAGAGGATGCGAAGGCACGGTCGAAGAGGAGGGCTTTTAGGAGTTTTTTGAAAGCAGAGAGGGAGATGGGAAGGTGGAGGGAATTGATAGAGAATTCCAGACCTCAGGAGCATCAGGTCCAAACGAGTAGCCACTGATGGTGGAGTATAGGATCGAGGGGCGAGACAAAGTCAGGTATTAGAGGAACAGAGGGTTCATGTAGGGGCATAAGTCAGGACAAAGGAAGGGAGGGTGGGACAAGGCCTTGGCGAGATTTGAAAATGAGGATGAGAATTTTGAGATCAATACACCGAGGCCCAGGCAGGCAGAGAAGTTTGGAGATGGTGGATATGCTGGGAATGTGGGAGTTAGTGTGGGTGAAGATAGGACTGATGGGATTGTGAGAGTTAGCCTGTCACCCAACACTTTGACCTTATCCTCCTCTTCTTGCTCTGTTTCATCTAGAGGGAGAAGAAGAAGTAAGAAGGAATCAGAAAAGCAGTAGGGTAATGATTTATAGAAGAGAGAGAAACAGGAGTTTCTTACAGGAAGACAGGCTGAGCTCCTGCAGCAGGTGAAGGTGAAGCAACACATTGCCAAGTCAAGCCTACAGCTGACACCACGGACTGGATTCTGCTCCGTGATCCCACCTCCCACTGCCATGATCTCTATTTCCCTATCCCCTGCCCTGGCCAGGACTCCTACTGGCTGCTCCTTCCTCACCACTGCATGAAAATGGCTGCAGGGGGAGGGCCCAGGTCACCAGCAGACTTCCCTCCTGTCCGCCCATGTTACCGTTGCTTCCGTTCCCTCCATGGGGTTGTGTTGCCAACTCTTCTGAATTGTCCCGGAGGTAATGGATGGATGAATTAATTTGGGGTCGAATGGCTTTCCTCATGATCTTGTGAATTGATCTCAATAGGCATGACAATAGATGTGCTATGATAGCGCCCCCTACAGAGGAAAAATTCAGCCAGGGTTCCTGCTCCTAATTCTGATTCTTGAATTGCATGCGTGTGTGTGTGTACGTGTGCACGCATGTGTGTCTGTGTGTACAACAGCAGAATGGCTGAACAGGCTGGGGCTTTTATCTCTAGAAAAGAGAAGAAGGAGAGGTGACATGTTAGAGGTCTTTAAGATTGGGTGGATAAAGGGGAACCAGTAGATGTAGTGTATTTGGATTTCCAGAAGGCATTCAATAAAGTGCCACATAAAAGGTTACTGCACAAGATAAGAGCTCATGGGATTGGGGGTAATATATTAGCATGGACAGAGGATTGGCCAATGAACAGAAAACAGAGAGTCGGGATAAATGGGTCATTTTCAGGTTGGCAAACTGTAACTAGTGGGGTGTCGCAGGGATCAGTGCTGGGGCCTCAACTAGTTACAATCTATATTAATGACTTGGATGAAGGGACCGAGTGTACTGTAGCCAAATTTGCTGATGATACTAAGATAGGTGGGAAAGCAAGTTGTGAGGAGGACACAAAGAGTCTGCAAAGGGATATAGATAGGTTAAGTGAGTGGGCAAAAATTTGGCAGATGAAGTATAATGTGGGAAAATGTGAGGTTATCCATTTTAGTAGGAAAAATAAAAAAGCAAATTATTATTTAAATGGAGAGAGACTACAAAATGCTGTGGTACAGAGGGATCTAGGGGTCCTCGTACATGAAACACAAAAAGTTAGCATGCAGGTAGAGCAAGTAATTAGGAAGGCAAATGGAATGTTGGCCCTTATTGCAAGGGGGATGGAGTAGGGAAGTCTTGCTACAACTGTACAAGGTGCTGGTGAGACCACATCTGGAGTGCTGCATGTGGTTTTCGTCTCCTTATTTAAGGAGGGATATACTTGCATTGGACGCAGTTCAGAGAAGGTTCACTCGGTTGATTCCTGAGATGAAGGGGTTGTCTTATGAAGAAAGGTTGAGCAGGTTGGGCCTATACTCATTGGAGTTTAAAAGAATGAGAGGTGATCTTATTGAAACATATAAGATTCTGAGGAGGCTTGACAGGGTAAATGCAGGGAGGATGTTTCCCCTCGTGGGGGAATCCAGAACTAGGGGGGCACAGTTTCAGAATAAGGGGTCGTCCATTTAAAACGGAGGTGAGGAGGAATTTCTTCTCTCAGAGGGTCGTGAATCTTTGGAATTCTCTTCCCCAGAGAGCTGTGGAGGCAGAGTCATTGAATAAATTCAAGGGGGAGATAGACAGATATTTGAGTTACAGGGGAGTCAAGGGTTATGGGGAGCGGGCGGGAAGTGGAGTTGAGGCCAAGATCAATCAGCCATGATCTTATTGAATGGCGGGGCAGGCTCGAGGGGCCGAATGGCCGACTCCTGCTCCTATTTCTTACGTTCTTATGTTCTTATCTTATGTTCTTATTCTGAAAGGGTTTGATAAGGTAGACGTAGAGGAAATGTTTCCACTTGTGGGGAGGCCAAAATTAGGGGCCATAAATACAAGATCGTCACTAATAAATCCAGTAAGGAATTCAGGAGAAACATCTTTACTCAGAGAGTGGTGAGATTGGGGAACTCGCTACCACACGGAGTGGTTGAGGTGAATAGCATCGATGCATTTATGGTGAAGATAGATAAGTGCATGAGGGAGAAAGGAATAGAAGGATATGTTGATGGGGTTAGATGAAGTAGGGTGGGGGGAGGCTCTTCAACATTCCAATGGTGAGCAGCAAATACCTCATGGTGTCTTTCAGCTGCTATCCCTGTAAGCGCCACTGTCTCCACTTTGAACTGCCAAAAGACGCTACATTGATTCATTGATCTCTCTCCGACACAGCAAGCGGCAACATCCCTGCTCCCCAGTGGGAAAATAACTTCATAAAACAACTGGCCTCACCCCTCCCTATCTCTGTAACCTCCTCCAGCCCTACAACCCCACGAGATCTCTGCGCTCCTCCAATTCTGGCCTCTTGTGCATTCCCAAATTTAATCACTCCACCATTGGCGGCCGTGCCTTCAGCTGCCTAGGCCCTAAGCTCTGGAATTTTCCTCCCTAAACCTCTCCACCTCTCTTTCCTCCTTTAAGACACTCCTTAAAACCTACCTCTTTGACCAAGCTTTTGGTCACCTGTCCTAATATCTCCTTATGTGGCTCGGTGTCATATTCTGTTTGATAATTATTCCTGTGAAGCACCTTGGGACGTTTTATTATGTTAAAGGTGCTATGTAAATGCAAGTTGTTGTTGTTGTTGTATAAAACAATACAGCATATTGCACAGACCCTTCTCCTCCCATCTCTTGCTAGGGTTCAGTTCTGCGGTTACCTTGCCCAAATGGTCATTCTTCATCTGCGATCCTAGACCATGTGTCTTGGCAGGCTATTCGACTGTGACTATTCAGGGCCATCATTTTCAGTCCTCGCCATCAACTCCACTCCCTTTCCACTGACTGACACCAGGTCAATTGAATACTGCCCAGTAAGTATCAACTCGTCTTTTCCCTGCCATATGAACAAATCTGTGGTCATTTTCTGCTGCGATCGGTGAGAATCTGGCCGAGATTTCAGCTGTTCTGCTTCATTTTAGTCTGTACCTCAAGCAGTTTGTTACCAGTATTATAGTCTTTCTCCTTTTGTACAGTGTAGCATCTATTCTATTCGCTTCTCTCTACAGTTGCAGTGCTCTGAAATTTCTGGAGAGCAATCTTACCCCACTTAGGCCTTCTTTCCATTATTGTTTCTTCAAGGGCCCCATTCTTTTTTTGTCTCAACTCTGGCTCGTAATTTTTCTACTTTACTTCCTGGGCGGAGTGGCATGCCTGTCCGTTATAGCGCAGGGAAAACCCAGGAAGACCGAGGACGTGGAGGCCCTGCCGGTCTTAATGGCAGGGCTTCATTTAAATAACAAGCTGCAGTCTCCTGCCCCACAGCCGGCCTGATTGACAGCCTGGCCGACGGGCGGGAGCACAAACAAGTGGCAGGAGGCCGCAACTGGGAGCCCAGGGGGACAATCACTGGCAGATAGTGGGCGGTTCTGCTGTGATCGGGGGGAGGGGGGTCAGACCGTCAGGGCCCATATTTCTGTCATCTGATCATTGTTCTTTTTATTCATATAAAGGACAATCATTCAAATAGAGCAATTAGCAGCTTATGGTTTCTACATTAATGACGGTACACAAACTGATCGAACCTTTCACCAACAGGCCGCAATGCTCAACAGCTCCAATTCAATCTGTGGATACTTAAGTAGTCAGTTTACAAATCTATAATGTTGGTGGGGATTGGTGTTCACTAACTGCACCTAGTAGACATTCGGCTAGTGTTGTGCCAGGAGCTTGAAGCTTGAAATATTTCCTTTAAATAGTCTTGATGAGGTCTTTGGGACTTAAACACATTCACAATTTATGAATCCTTTTGTCAACTAGTAATGTCAATTAATAAGTTCACCCATTCTATTGGTTCTGTTGGGTCCTGCATTGGGTCATATATTTTCTTTATTATCTCTAAGAAATTCATTTTCACTTTTTCTCATAGAGCAAACCGTACTTCTCACAATAAGTGTGTTACTGGAATAACTTATTTATCCAATGTTCCTTGATAAACAACATTCAAATAGGTTCTTATATTCCTGTATAGTTCTGTACCCTATGTCACTTTGAGCCTTTGCTGGGAATACCCTTTCTCAGTACATTTATTTCCTCACAAGCACTGAGACCTAACATTGGGTTGAGGGATCAAGAATGAGGGGACATAGATATATAAAGATTAAATGTAAGAGATTCAGGACAGAGAGCAGGAGAAACTATTTTTAACACAGGGTTGTGAGACTGAAGAATGTGCTACTAGAGTGAGCGATTGAAGCAGAGACCATGTCAACATTTAAGAATAGGTCAGATAGGTGGTTGAACATCAGAAGGAGGGAAAATGCTAGAATCTATTATTAAGGACGTGGTAACAGGGCACTTAGAAAATAATAATAGAATTGGGCAGAGTCAACACGGATTTATGAAAGGGAAATTGTGTTTGACGAATATGTTAGAGTTTTTTGAGGCTGTAACTAGCAGAATAGATAAGGGGGAACCAGTGGATGTGGTGTATTTGGATTTTCAGAAGGCATTCAATAAGGTGCCACACAAGGTTATTAAACAAAATTAGGGCTCATGGGATTGGGGGTAATATACTAGCATGGATCGACGATTGGTTAACGGACAGAAAACAGAGAGTCGGAATAGACGGGTCATTTTCGGGTTGGCAGGCTGTAACTAGTGGCGTACCGCAAGGATCAGTGCTTGGGCCTCAGCTATTCATAATCTATATCAATGATTTGGAAGATGGGACCAAATATAATATATCCAAGTTTGCTGATGATACAAAGCTAGGTGGGAATGTAAGTTGTGCGGAGGATGCAAAGACGTTTCAAGGGGATATAGACAGGCTAAGTGAGTGGGCAAGAACATGGCAAATGGAATATAATGTGGAGAAATGTGAAGTTATCCACCTTGGTAGGAAAAATAGAAAAGCAGAGCATTTTTAAATGGTGAGAGATTGGGAAATGTTGGTGTTCAGAGGGACCTGGGTGTCCTTGTACACGAATCACTGAAAGTTAACATGCTGGTACAGCAAGCAATTAGGAAAGCAAATTGTATGTTGGCCTTTATTACAAGAGAATTTGGGTATAAGAGTAAAGACGTCTTACTGCAATTATATAGGGCCCTGGTGAGACCACACCTGGAGTATTGTGTACAGTTTTGGTCTCCTTACCTAAGGAAGTATATACTTGCCATAGAGGGAGTGTAACAAAGGTTCACCAGACTGGTTCCTGGGATGGGGGGATTGTCCTATGAGGAGAGATTGAGTAGACTAGGCCTATATTCTCTAGAGTTTAGAAGAATGAGAAGTGATCTCATTGAAACATACAAAATTCTTACAGGGCTTGACAGGGTAGATGCTGGGAGGATGTTTCCCCTGGCTGGGGAGTCTAGAACCAGGGGTCACAGTCTCAGAATAAGGGGTCGGCCATTTAGGACTGAGATGAGGAGAAATTTCTTCACTCAGAGGGTGGTGAATCTTTGGAATTCTCTACCCCAGAGGGCTGTGGATGCTGAGTCGTTGGGTATTTTCAAGACAGAGATCAATAGATTTTTGGATATTAAGGGAATCGAGGGATATGGGGATCGTGCAGGAAAGTGGAGTTGAGCTAAAAGATCAGCCATGATCTTATTGAATGGCGAAGCAGGCTCGAGGGGCCAAATGGCCTACTCCTGCTCCTATTTCTTATGTTCTTATGACGGAACGGGGAATAAAGGAATCAGGGACCTGAGCGGGCTCATGAGATCAGGACTGCTGCACATGTGGGGCTTCTTGTTTCCATGTTGAATTTTCTATTTAGTTGGGTGGACATCTTTAGGCATTACTACAAATGAAAACTTATATTTGTCATCTTTGTATATAGCAGTGTAACACACTCTTTAAACACTGGTATGCTTGTGAATGAATATCCCATCACTTTTCTCTTAGCCTCCTGAATTTAGATCTTAAAGTAACAGACATGACTTCACCTGTGCTCCAATATCCAATTTAAATGGTATGAGCTTCATTGATCACTGAAGGCAATACTGTAAGGGATTTGACGTGCGTGTCTCTCAGCCTGTGAGATTCACGCGGCTCTGTGCAGCCTGTATGTCAGTGCGGGTTTAGGCCTTGTTGCCTGTTCTGGTCTCCAGCCAGTCTGGGAGCACTAGACACACCTGTGAGTGGTTCGAATCACTCGCCCTTACGGTTCTAGACACTGGACTTAGATGCGAGAGCAGTAATGGAGATGAAACTCATGTAGACTCGGTTGAATGGTACGAAATGGAAAAATCTTTATTGCATGATATTCAAGATTACGAAATACATGTCATAAGCACAGATTAATGACAGTACAATCTTACACGCAGTTGTATAGCTAATTCTAGGGAAACGAGGAACGAACGACACACCGTAAATAGGGGCACACATTACAAGTATCCTTAATACTTAAACCCTCCCCTATCAATATCTATCCTAGCTAGATTCGTAGGATTCGAGACTCATGCTCACCACTCGTGATAACTCGGAGAAATTCCGAATAGCTGATCGGATGTTTTCACCACAGCACCCACGTGTCGATCAGGGGGTCTCCTGGTCCCACTTGTTTACTTGCTTCTGCTCCGGCTAGCAGGCTGGAACGTCTGCTGTGATGAAGATCTGTGTTGGTTGGTTTAACAGGCACTGTCCGGATGGGTTTCACAGACCAGTCAATATCATCTTGGAGGATCTTCCGAGGTCCGTTCTTGCAAGTTCAAAGAAGTCTCCCTGGCAAGGAAACTTGGCTATTCGACCTACAGGCGCGGTCGGGGCTTACTGACCGTGGCGATGAGTATGGTCTTCCTCTCTTCTCATCTCATCTCATCTCATCTCATCTCATCTCGGGCCTTTGGTTCCGATGCCAGTTACCAACATAGGTCTTCGTTACGCGACACGAGGTAGATCCGAACGGATCATAAAGTTCAACAGTCTTTTTCAAAGAGGCACCAGGCAAGCAGGAACAAGACTACGAGTCAAAACACAGGAGCAGCCACGAGGATACGAGTCGATCGGATAAGAGAAAGATGGACGGTTGGAGCTTGTAATTATAGTACAAAATCTTCCGTTTCCCGCCCAACCTTAATACCCCTTTCTTTTGTTTGGGTTTGGCGCTCAAATGTCTTGTATGGGTGATCTCCGTTCTTAATGGGTTTCGGGGCTACTCGTAAATGCCTGAGTACCTGTTAATATTTCTCCCATTGTTAAATCGGTCGGTGTTCTCCCTGGAGGGGTTTTGGGGCTTCCAAGTGTTTTGTATAACTACCCGCTAACGGCTCTCTCATCGTAGAGTCGTTGGGATTTTACATATTAATGTCTTTGGATGGGCCCTTGATTACTTGGTACAATAGCTTTCATTCGTACCTGGGAGACCGATTTCAGTATTTATGTGTATACTGCAAACCCATAATGTCTCGTGTATTATCTTCAATGTGCTGAATCTTAATCGATCTTGCACAAATGTTTATTGGAACGCCATCTTGTCTGCCTGTCGAAAAGTCTAGAATGTTCTGTCACGAGGTGCGGCGGCCATTTTACAGGCTGCTTGTGTCCACTTTGAAAAACCTGACAGCATTCTGCTGAAATAAAAGCTGTTTGAACGAAACTCTGTGTTTTCTCATTAATAAAATCGCGATATATTGCGAATTCTACAATACCAACAGTTTTCATTTGCTTGACTTCTGAATACTGCACCCATGTAAACTTCATCCAATGACCTGTCTCCCACTGTGCCCATTTGATTTTGCATGTTCTGTGATTTGCACCATCTTGGGCAGTGGTTATTTCTGCCGCATTTTATGCAATCTTTCAGCAAAGGTGGGCAATTTTTTGAGTCACCCACCCAGTTTATTTTCTCCCTCCTCTTTAATTCTGACAGATCGCATTTCAGACATCTCATTTGATTGGCCTCAAGTTATGAAGAGTGAGAGCTTTCTTCGGCTTAACACAGGCAAGACTGAGATTATCCTGCTTGCTTCCCACCAGAAAAATCATACTTAAGCCGCCACCCCTCCCCCCCCCACCCACCCCCACCCCCACCCCCAATACCACAGCGCTCCCAACTGCTCATTCAGGATGATACTGGCATTGAGCTATCCCAGTATTCCATGTGATCTTGAACTGAGCTTCAAACACTGCATCCAGTCCATTGGGAAGACTGCTTACTTCCACCTCCATAACATTACCCACACTCCCAGCCTGGTGGGGACATCAGCAGGCCAGAACTCTGGGCAAGTGCAAACACACTGGCCTGCTGAATGGTGGATGTGAGGCCTACCTGAGGGTCCAGGCCTGGGGTGAGACCTGGACCCTCGAAGGTTTTACCAGATTTACTGTTCATCTTATAAAGGGGCCCAATGGACACGGGTAAGTGATCTTTCTGCTGTGGATGTCCATCTGTATTATTTAAGTTAAATGAGCCCCCTGCTCTGACTCCATGCAACTTTAGTGGGGTCAATATCATGGGTCATCACTGGACAGATCCCGACCTTTGCGCCAGGATCCAAAGCTGAGACTGCGCTACCGACCCTGGCCACCCCAGACCCGCCCTGGTAGGCGAAATCGCGGCCATTATATGTAAAACACCCACTGACTAGTGTTTTCCACTGCGACCTCACCAGCTTGTGATCCTCCTGTCCATTAAAATCAACAAGGGGGTGAAGGGGGAGGAAAATTGTGGGATGCCACAAATGAGAGCCAAACAATACAGTGGGATCTTTGACGTCCACCTGAGAGGGCAGACGGGGCCTCAGTTTAACATCTCATCTGAAAGACGGCACCTCCAACTGTGCAGCACTCCCTCAGCACTGCACTGGAGTATCAGTCTAGATTTTGTGTTCAAGTCTCTGAAGTGGGGATTGAACCCATGACCTCCTGACCCAGCGGTAAGTGTGCTACACGTGGACAAGCCCAACCAATCTGTACGGAACACACACTCTTTAGAACACGCAATGTTTCACGCAGGTGAGACACTCTTTTTGCACATTGACCTTTCGTGTCCAGGACGCTGTTTCAAATGTAGCCCAAAGTAATGGGATGAGCGCCCCCACGATCTGCTGGTTGGAAGGATCCTGGATGACATTGTGTTCTGAGCAAGCACAAACCTGTCCCTAATTCAGCATCAATTGCCCACCCCTGACGCAGAGCTTCACCCGCTGGGAGGATGCATCAGGAAATGACACCCTTCAGTTTGCAAACTCACTCAGAGAAAGCCGTAAGCTGTGGGATATGGAAAAAGATCGCCTGGTCCAGTCGGACATGCTCTTCTGAGCGTCGGGCTGAGGCACCTTCGAGTAAAGGGAGCTTGGCACTGCATCTAGCCCGAAACACACCTGACCTGTGAATGCTTGAAATCCTCAGCATTAATGTCCATCACTTCGAAAGCACAAAAATTCTCAAGGTTAGAACGTGAGGTAGCAGGATGCATCTCCGTACCCCACCTCGGCCTCAGGCTGCCAGTTAAAAGCAAATGCCATCCAATAGCTGCATTCTGTGCGTATCACCTTCCCACACTGTGCAGCTGACAGCCCACTCTCTCTATTATCAACAATATTCTTCCTTTTGGTTCGGTGTTCCCTCACTCGACAAGGAAATTCATATATTTCTTCACCCCGACAGGCATCAAGCAGCGAGCACAATCTGTAAAATGATCCCGTGCTACACAGAGAGCTCTTCCTTTCAGCAGGGAAAAGATGAGAGACCCCCAGGGGGAAAGAGATTCTTTTAAACTGAACTGCTTCATTTCACTCTGATAAATGCGTGAATCATGAATAAACCTTATTTTAAACTGACAGAACATGCCCTTGTGCTAAAAACCTAAGTCTTGTATCTCACCATTTCTCCCATATTATTTTTAGAGTTTGAGGAATTTTTTTTCTCCAGGCACAGGCTTGACTGCAGTTTATCTTATCTTTATATAGTATTACATATTATTTACAGCACAGAAACAGGCCATTCAGCCCAACTGGTCTATGCCAGTATTTATGCTCCACACGAGCTTCCTTCCATCCTACTTCATCTAACCCTAACCACACATCCTTCTGTTCCTTTCTCCCTCATGTAGTTTCCCCTCAAATGCATAGAAACATAGAAACATAGAAGATAGGAGCAGGAGTAGGCCATTCGGCCCCTCGAGCCTGCTCCGCCATTTAATGAGATCATGGCTGATCATCCAAATTCAGTACCCTGTCCCTGCTTTCTCCCCATATCCCTTGATCCCTTTAGCCTTAAGAAATATATCTAACTCATTCTTGAATATATTTAATGAATTGGCCTCAACTGCCTTGTGTGGTAAAGAATTCCACAGGTTCACCACTCTCTGGGTGAAGAAATTCCTCCTCATCTCAGTCCTAAATGGCTTACCCCTTATCCTTAGACTGTGACCCCTGGTTCTGGACTCCCCCGCCATCGGGAACATCCTTCTTGCATCTCGTCTGTCTAGTCCTGTTAGAATTTTATAAGTTTCAATGAGATCCCCTCTCATTCTTCTAAACTCTAGCGAATACAAACTCAATCATCCCAATCTCTCTTCATACGTCATTCCTGCCATCCCAGGTATCAGTCTGGTGAATCTTCGCTGCACTCCCTCCATGGCAAGAACATCCTTCCTCAGATAAGGCGACCAAAACTGCACACAATACTCAAGGTGTGGTCTCACCAAGGCCCTGTACAACTGCAGCAAGACATCCTTGCTCCTGTACTCGAATCCTCTCGCTATGAAAACCAACATACCATTTGCCTTCTTAACCGCCTGCTGCACCTGCATGCTTACCTTCAACGACTGGTGCACAAGGACTCCCAGGTCTCGTTGCACTTCCCCTTTTCCCAATCTATTGCTATTCAGATAATAATCTGCCTTCCTGTTTTTGCCACCAAAGTGGATAACCTCGCATTTATCCACATTATACTGCATCTGCCATGCATCTGCCCAATCACCCAACTTGTCCAAATCATACTGGAGTTTCTCTGCATCCTCCTCACAGCACACACGCCCACCCAGCTTTGTGTCGTCTGCAAACTTGGAGATATTACATCTAGTTCCCTCTATGCTATTCGGCTCAACCACTCCATGTGGTAGCGAGTTCCACATTCTCACCATTCCTTATACGATTTCTTAGTGAATATCTTATATTTATGGCCACCAACAAACGGAACCATCTTCTTTATGTCTACCCTATCAAACCCTACATAATTTCAAAGGCCTCTATTAGGCCACCTCTCAGCCTTCTCTTTTCTAGTGAAAAGAGCCTCAGCCTGTTTTTCCTATTTGCCCATTTTTCCTCCTTGTTTATTTATACATTTCCAACCGTCACCCCACCCCCTTGGCATCATTCGAGTAGTGCAGTTGGACCCGGAGACCCGTTGTGGGATACTAGACAGATGCACGCAAAACAGACTCGCCAAAATTGTTGAGTTATTTTATTATTCATTCTCAGGATGTGGGCATCGCTGGCAAGGCTGGCATTTTTTGCCCATCCCTAATTGCCCATGAGAAGGAGGTGGTGGGCCTCCTTCTTGAACCAATGTGGTGAAGGTACTCCCACAATGCTGTTAGGTAGGGAGTTCCCGGATTCTGACCCAGCGATGATAAAGGGACGACAATATATATCCAAGTGCTTGCTAGACTAGAACTGTTCAGTGAACTGTTGGCTTTCCTATCACTGGTCTTCAGTTTGGGACAAACCCTCCTCGTTGAATACATGACTGTCTGTATGTTACCTTGGAAAGAAGTTTTTAAAAAACTGGAAAACGATAACTGGTGCCGCCAAATTTCCTGGCCTTTGCACTCCAGGTGCACCTGTAACATCGGCACAAGGCCCAGGGAAACTGGGCAAGGACCAGTAATGCCAAGTCTCGCTCCCACTTATGCTTTACAAGTTATTTCCTCCCTGCCTTTGGATGAGGGCCAGAATGAGCATGTCATTGAGGCGTCCTTATTTAAATTTGATGGTAGTGGTGCCCCCAATGACCTCATACTGACCTGTGACCTGTTTTCCTACACTCCTGCCAGTTACTGGGTGCTGAGAGACTGAAAGCCACGTATGAGATACAGAAAAACAGACCGCCAGTGCTGTCATTGCTCTGTGAATTACATTGGTGTTTCTTATAGGTAAACTTGTTTCTGCTATGTTGGTCCAAATTTTTAATGATATCTGTGAGTTCATGGAGGGCACTATCCAATATAGTAGAATGGGGGGGAGACCTACGGTATACTCCTCTATAGGTGTCAGCTGTGGCTCAGTGGGTAGCACTCTCTAGGTGGGAGGCGCTAGGAGTGAGTAGGTGCTGCTGGTTGCCTGATTACTGCAGGGAGTTGGAGTGAGTTTGTAAAATGTTGGTGGTGCTTTTTTTTTCAGGTTTTAGGGCCTTTTTGGTCCATAAACAACAGCCAGATGGCTGCTGAGGGGCCCGGACCCCTCAGAGGACAGTGCTCCCAGGATGAATTTAATCAGGGGAGAAAATGTTCGGGGAAGAGAGAAAAAAAGGCCCAAAGATTTGGACCGGGACCCCAGGAGGTTTGGAAAAGAAAACACGGTGCTGGTTCAGTGCGAGGATAAGGAGATACGAGCTTGGGATATTATCCAGGCGGTACATGAGGACTGTGGCGAGGGAAGCTGCCTTACCTGCCGACCAAAGCCGAATGTTGGGTTCGAGGTGACGGTCAGTGGCCGAGAGGAGGTGGAAAGATTTTTACTCAGTTTGAAGGTTGGTGATAAGTTCTTGGAGGTATCTCTGCTATATTCGGAAGAGGTGGTGGTCTCATTCTTAAACCTGCCGGTTTACATTGAGGACAATGTGCTAATCAAAAAGTTGGAGTCGTGGGACATTAAAATTTGCTCGGCAATAAAGAGGAGATACTATCCAGGAACACGGGTAGCAGATGGAACCTGTTATGTAAAGGTGCGGTTCCCCGAGGGGGTGAAGTCATTGCCGTACAGCATGAAATTTGAGACAATGGAAGGAGTGCAGTACTTCCGAGTACTGCATGATAACCAAGTGAAGGTTTGTTCTTATTGTCTTGGACACGACTATCTTGTAAGAAACTGTCCAGGCTTGTACTGTTATAATTGCGGCGAGTCTGGACACATTGCTCGGAGCTGCAAGGCGGAGAGCTGTGGGGTGTGTCACAAAGGCCCCACCCGCTGTGAGTGTGAGGCAGAAGGAAGCTCTGAGTGACAAGGAGATGGGAGAAGGAGCAGGAGGTGTGAGGAGAGCGGCCGGAGGAGCGGAGCAGTCGGAGGACACAGCTGGTAAATTGAAGAAGAAAAGAGCGCAGTAAGAGGCAGAAAATTGCGGAGCAGAGAACAGGATGGAGATGGTGGAAAACACGCCAAGTACAGTGGAAAAGGACAAAGACAGCAGAGGGCAGCACGGGTCGAGGGCAGAGTCGAGCCATAATATGGTTCAGCTCTCCCTAAAGAATCTGGTGTCCGCGGGGGGAGAGGAGGCGGGAGTGGGGTGTGGGTAAGTGTAAGTACTCCAAAGAAAGACGGGGAGTCGGACATCTCGGTGAGCAGGAGGGGGCAAGACAAGGAGAGGGTGCAAGAGGCAGGAGCCTTAAAAGGGCAGCAGGATGGGACCGGTGAGACAAAGACGCCAGAAGGGAGCAATATAGGTGCCCCATTGTCCCAGAGAGAGAAGGATCAGGGAGCAAGGGTCAGCGGTGGAGATGAGGCCGAAGGGAGCGGCACTGTTGGAGAAACCGCGACAGCAGGAAGACTCTCTATGAGAGATGATGTATCTGACGGGGAACAGGATTATGTATCTGACAGGGAGCAGGAACAGAAGGTTACAGAAGAGCTCGAGAGTGAAGAATCAGAGGGGGACAGAGACATGGAAGTGGAGGGTGGGGTGGCATCATGTGGAAAGGGAAAGGTTAGTGAGGGGCAGAAGGAGGGAGAAGGGGCAGCTCCTCGACCCAAACCTAATGCAAGGAAGAGGCTGAAACAGCAGGGAAGGTTCAAACAGGAGGTGAAAAAGAGTCGGAGGCTGCAGGAAAAAGCAACAGCTGGCCGAAAAGTTGGGAAGGAGCACGAAAGGAGGGAAAGGCCAGAGATTAAATGATGGGAAGATTATCAGGCATACTTCCCTTATTCGGAGCCATGATTACATTGGTCTCGATTAATGTGAACGAACTGTGGGGTGAGAAGAAATTGCAGCAGTTGTTGTAGGGTTTTAAAGGCACTGACTTGTTGTGTCTGCAAGAAATCTTTTGGGATGGGGATATCCTAGAAAGAGTTCGGAAGGTTTGGAAGGGAGAGGTGTTTGCAAGTTGTGCAAACAATAACCGTAGAGGGGTGGTTGTTTTGGTGAGTCCGTCCATAAAAGAGAACATTGCCTTGGTGGACAAGGACACTGAGGGGAGATTTTTACGGCTCAGGGTAAAAATGGAGGAATTTAATTGCGATCTCTTTAATAACTATGCACCGAACGACCATTGCAAGCGTCGCGAGTTTTTTCGGTGGTTATTCACTGAAGTGGTAGAGGTGGAAAACCCTTGTATAGTGGGCGATTTTAATGTATTTTTATCTCGGATGGACATTTAAGCTCAGATGACCTTTAAGGATGATAACTTCAGAGGGATGATTGTAAAAATGATGGCAAATTTAAATTTGAGAGACTTATGGAGGGATACGAACCCCATAAAAAGGGAGCTCTCCAGAACAGGTTGGGTGGGTGATGTTTTAAAACAGAGCCAAATAGATTTTGTGTTAATGCGGGAAGGGTTAAGTTCTGAGGTGATGGAGATTTATTACAAAAAAGTATTTTTTAGTGACTCTTTGGGGGAAAAATTCAGTTGGTTGCGCCTCCCGTTAGCGCCTTAAGAGGGCGCTAATGGGGCGCAAAGCAACGAGCACCTGGGCGCAGCGATGTTTGCGCCGCTCGCGAACTTAACTAGACATTTTGCGGCGGCGCTAAACTTTACTGCCGCGATCTCCTGCGCACGCAGATCTTGACGTCATACGAGGGTGCAACGCCCTTGTGGCGCCCCGGAGCGGAAATTGAGTGGCGCCCCCATCCTTTCCGCCTGGCGCAACCAACGACCGGAAGACTGGAACGCTATCAGTCGCTGTGGGGCTGGGGGAGGCGCTATTTAAAGGGGGCCTCTTCCTGTCTTTTTCTGTGGTTGACATTTTTGCACCACTCGTTCTGAGAGAGAGAGAGAGATTCGGAGAGAGAGAAAGAGAGACTTCTGCATTGAGTCAACGCTGTGTGAGGTAGTTTTGGCTACTGATCATAACTTGGCAGGTACTTTGGTTTTTGGCCTTCATAACTTTGCTTGCTAAGAGACTATGGGGGCTGCACTGATTGGGGGCGTCGTCCTGCGCCACCTGAATCGGAGGACACAGAGACGCAGAGAGAGAGTGGCAATCATGGCCAGACGGAGGAGGGCCAACAGGCGTCTGTACAGGAGAGCTTACCCTCCCAGGGTATATCGTCAACAGCTCTCCTACATTCATATGTCTGAGGAGCAGTGTTTGTGAAGGCTGCGCTTCAGCAAGGAGGTGGTCACTGAGCTCTGTCACCTGCTGCAGCCAGATCTGCAGCCTCAACTGAGGTCCAGGACGTCTCTGTTGGTGGCAGTGAAGATCACAGTGGCTCTGAACTTTTATGCTACTGGCTCATTTCAATCTGCTGCTGGGGACATCGCCAATATCTCCCAGTTAGCGGTGCATTGCTGCATCCGGCAGGTCACAAATGCCCTCTTTAAAAGGAGACGAGAGTACATCTCTTTCCCATGACCCCAGACAAGCAGCATGAACGCGCTCTGGGCTTTGTGAGGATAGCGGGCTTCCCCATGGTGCAGGGCGCCATTGACTGCACGCATGTGGCTTTGCGTGCTCCGCATGAGAATGCCGAGGATTTCCGGAACAGAAAGGGGTTCCATTCCTTGAACGTTCAGTTGGTCTGTGACCACAGACAGCTGATACTCGCTGTCAATGCCCACTATCCTGGCAGCTGCCACGATGCATTCATCCTGCGCCAGACAACTGTGGCAGAACTTTTCGAGGCACCGCATCAGCCAGTTGGTTGGCTTCTCGGGGACAAGGGGTATCCACTGAGCACCTGGCTGATGACACCGCTCCGTACGCCCAACACCCCTGCTGAGCTGCGGTACAACGAGAGCCATCAAGCTACCAGGAACATCGTTGAGCACACAATCGGCGTGCTCAAGCAACGGTTCCGCTGTCTGGATCATTCTGGAGGAGCCCTGCAGCACTCGCCTGAGCGAGTTTCCCACTTCGTAGTTGTGTGCTGCATGCTGCATAACATGGCAATCCTCAGGACCCAGCCAATGCCACCAGGCCTTGGAGCACCACCAGAGGAGGAGGAGGAAGAGGAGGAAGAGGAGGAGGAGGATGATCATCAGCAGCACCAAGGCGGGAGGGCGGCCCACAATGTTGAAACTGCAAGGGCCGTCCGTCAACGGCTGATAGCAAGCCGCTTCTAGGTCCCTGCTGAGGAAATGGCTTCTGCCATTGAGAACAACATGAATGAAACCAACCCGCAACCCCTAAGCCGGCCAAGGCACCAATGATTCCAAAGACCAAACATGTATATTTTGAATACAAAAACTTATTTATTTCACAAACTCTGTGTGTGTCATTTCCTCATGACAAACTAATAGAAAGAAACACAAAAACACAGTCATTAACAGAACTGGTTCTCATAACTTGGAGATAATGTCCAAAAGTTGGACCACGAACCTCGGCCTTTAATAAAAAAATGACCAGCATTTTGTCACACCTCCTACTTTTTGCCCTTCGAGGGTGATCTCCTTCCCTTGCGCACTTCCCCCCTTCCCACCCTACTGCTCCTCCGTAATGGGACCTCAGTGGCTGCAGCAAGGCTGGTGGAAGGCTGCTGATTGTCAGAACCTGAGACTGCAGATGCCCTTGAAGGACGGCCTTGACCAGCTCTGGGCCTGGAGGGCTCGGCTGCAGACTGCACCAACTCTGCATGGGCGGCAGCAGTCTGTCCTACAGGCGGTGGCAAGTGCAGTGGAGAAGTGACAGTGGTGGCAGCAGGAATGCTGTCATCTTGAGAGAGGACAGCAACTCCCTGCTCGACCGACACACTGGCACTCCCACGGGGCAGCACTTCAGCATCCGGAGCAATCTGCTGGAGCACAGATTGCTGGCCTGCTGCGGCGCGGTGAGAGCCCCGGGGAAATGTGTACGAACCATCGAGGATGGCAGCAGTCAGTGCTCGCGTGGCCTCAATCTGAGTCTGCATGAGAGCAGTCTGAGACTGAATTGCAGCACTAAGCTTTAGTGTGGCATCCGCCTGTGCTACAGCGAAGTGCTCCACACTCCTTGCCAGTGATTTAATGCATTCGGGCACCCTTCCCACTGCACCCATGAGCTCAGTGTGCATGTCCACCGCCTGGGTGTTCATTTCAGCGATGAGCCGCTCCTCCTTTGCGTCCAGTGCAGTAGGAGTCGCTGGCATACTCTCCCTCCGGGGAGAAGGCCCCCGTTCTTCCCTACCCCCATGGTGTTGCTGCAGCCCGCTGGGTCCTGGAGCTTCACCCTCATCGGACCCTTCCCCCCTGCTCCCCTCCAGGGAAGGCGTGTTTCCAGTGTGGGCATGGGCTTCCTCGGGAGAGGGTGGCACTGATGCTCCGCCTTCATCTTCCTCCTCGCCTGCAGCTTCACTCCCACTGGCAGCTTGAAGGCCCGTCTCCTCAGCTGGTGAATCACCATCTGAAAGCAGGGAGGTACAAGAGTGGCTTTAGCGTGAGGACAGGGTGGCAGTAAGGGAGGAATAAGTGCAGCGATTTAGTAAGTTGGATTGAAAGTGTCAAAGGCTGGTGTTGTGAGGGACAAGTGGAAGGACAGAGGACAAAAAGGTGATGACCTTACCATTGCTGTCCAGAACGGGGTCGGCGTCTCCAGTGGCGACGGGACCGATCACCCGGCTTGCCACAATCCTCTGGACGCGCGCCTCAAGATCGCTGAGGGGTTGCAGCTGAGGCCGTCCTCCACCCGTCCGTTGCTGCTGTCTCCTATTATGAGATAGCTTGGCCTGCAAGAAAAAGGACGGCGTCTGAGTAAATATACAGCCATGGTCTTGCCTGATGTGCCTCCCATAGGTGAATAGCCCTTACTGTATGCAGCCATGGTCTTGCTTAATGTGCCTCCCATAGGTGAATAGCCCTTACTGTATGCAGCCATGGTCTTGCCTGATGTGCCTCCCATAGGTGAATAGCCCGTACTGTATGCAGCCATGGTCTTGCCTGATGTGCCTCCCATAGGTGAATAGCCCTTACTGTATGCAAAGTGTGGAATGTGCGTGTGTGTTTCATGAGAGGGCCATAGGTGTTGGATGAGTGTTGTGCATTGGGGTTTTAAGACCCTCTGGCCATAGAGTGAGTTTGAGATGGAGGGATGGAGAGGTATTGAAAAAAAGCCACTCACCCTGACGATCCGAGTGAGGTCGTTGAACTTTTTTCGACATTGTACATGGGTCCTGGGCACCATGCTCCTGCAGGAGACGCTCTGAGCCACCTCCCTCCACACTCTTCTGTACTCGCGCGACAAAGGCCTCCTGTCACTCTAAGGGAAGAGTATAGATCTTCTGCGCTCCACCGCGCCAACCAGAGCCTCCAAGGCCCGCTCGCTGAAGCGCTGAGCTCGTTCTCTCACCCTCTCCATAGTCCTTGGCTGGAAGATTTAGGCACAGGTCTCTCCAGGCCGAGATTCAAGGCTCCAATGAGCAGGGTGTGGCTGGAGTGCAAGATCGACCCTCTCCTTTAAGAACTGTCTGGCGCCAGTGTGTCTGTGTTCCATCGCTAACTGACAGCACCTGCGCTGCGCCCGCGCTCTGAGTTAGCGCCTCGCTCCTCGGCCTTTGCGCCTTAAGACAGGTGTGTAGCGCCTGATTTAGCGCTCCAATCACCTCCAGGGGCGATAAAAGTCAAGTTTGCAGTCGGAGGCGATAATTAGCGCCAGGCGCTAATCTTTGCGCCCGGCCGATAATTGCGCCCCAAACGGGGCGATACTGAATTTCTCCCCCTTTGACTCTTAGAATTAGGAACAGCAGAGTTAAGATCGGTTCAGGGGTGTGGATTTTAAACAATCAATACCTGAAAGAAATTGCTTATAAAGAAGGGATTTTAAATATAATAAAGAATGCTCAGAAGAAACCTTTGTTCTTGAAAGAAAGAAGAGTTTGGTGGGACAATTTCAAATATGAGGTAAAAAAATTTCGGTACGTTATGGGAAAGTGAGAGCGGCAGCTAACCGGCGTCGAGAAGAGAATATAAACAAAAGGTTTACGGATGTCTGTAAAGCAGTTGATGGAGGGGATAAGGGAGCTGAGACTAAGTTTCGGGTTTTAAAGGAAGAGTGGGAATTGTTGCATGCTGAAAAATGCAAGGGGGCCATTCTCCATGCAAAGGCTAGAGATGCATTGGAGGGCGAAAGATGCACTAGATATTTTCTAGAGCAAGAGAAGCTGCGACAGAGATTATCATTAATTGGAGAGTTGAAGGTTGGGGAGAAGATCTTTAATGAAAGTGGGGAGATTTTAGAGGCAGCTAGCAGCTTTTATCAAGAGTTATATACAAAAGAAGACATTTCCAATTTGGCGATGGAGAAGGTTAGTGCTTTTATTGAAGAGGGTTTAAAGGAGGATGAGAGAAACATGTGTGACAAAGAAGTAGGATTAGCGGAAATAAAAGGAGCAATAAGTGGAATGAAGGGGGGGGAAAGCCCAGGGTCAGATGGACTAAGTGCAGAATTTTAGAAAGAATTTTTTGAGATTTTAAGTCCATTGCTCTTAGAGATTTTTGAGGAGATTAAAATTGAGGGAAGCCTGGCCCCATCTATGAGGAGAGGTGTCATAAGCTTAGCTTATAAAAATAAAGGGGATAGAAGGAATCTGAAGAATTGGAGGCCCATCACATTATTAAATGTGGATTATAAGATCTTGGCGAGGGTTATGGCAAATCGTATGAAGGAGGTGTTGCCACAGATAGTTTTGCCCTCTCAGTCCTATGCAGTCATAGGTCGGGACATCGCAGACTCTGTGGTCTCAATCCGAGATGCGATAGAGCTCATGGAAGAGAGTGGGAGGGAGGCTTATGTATTAAAGATAGATCAAGAGAAAGCCTTTGATAGGGTCTCTCGTGAGTTTTTATTGATGGTTTTGGAAGCATTTGGTTTCGGGGAAAATTTTAATGAGTGGATAAGGATTTTTTATTCAAATATATTTAGCTGTGTTAAATATAATGGTTTTTTATCCAAGTATTTTCCGATACAGAGTTCAGTGAGACAGGGTTGTCCCCTGTCTCCATTGTTGTACACATTGGTAGCAGAACCATTAGGTTACATGATGCGAAAGAAACAAGGTCTATTTGGGATTGCGGTTCCCAGCTCTGGGCTGGTGTCAGTGATGCACCAATATGCAGATGACGCAACCTTAACATTGAGAAATGGGGAGTCAGTGAGGAAAGCTATGGACGTAGTGGAGGAGTATTGTAGAGCTTCAGGAGCCAGAGTGAATTATAGTAAGTCCCAATGCCTGGTTGCAGGAAGGGGTAGGGGGAAATGATTGGAGGAAAGTCCCTTTAAGGTGGTGGAGGTTTTGGAAGTTCTGGGGGTGCATATGGGGTGCAAGAAAGACAGGGATGAAGTGGATCGATTAAATTGGGAACCAAAGGTTATGAAAATGTAAAAGATTTTGGGAAGATGGGAAAGAAGGTGTTTGAAAGTGCAAGGAAGAGCGACAGTGGTGTCCGCTCTCCTGCTATCTAAGCTATGGTACTTATTGACGGTGGAGGATATTCCTGAGTGGGCGGAAAAGTCCATCCGAGAGGCTTGTGTGAGGTTTTTATGGGAAGGGAAACCAGCCTTGGTTGCTTACAATACCATCATTGGACAGGAGAAATCAGGGAGGACTCAATTTCCCAGATATTGATTTGAAGAAAACATCCTTTAGAATCAAATGGGTGAAGAGATTTCTTCAGAAGTCAAATACAAATTTTTGGAAGAGTTATTTTGAGCATTTCTTAAAACGAAGTGGGATAGGAGGGCAGGGGATATTGTATATGGAATACAATAATATGTTTTTGAAATCGATTAAACCTCTCCCTAGGTTTTATAAGGGGGTTGTAGAGGCTTGGGCCCAATTTTTAAAAAGTGTGCAGTTTATGCCCAAGGGTGCTGAAGAATTTTTAGAACAGCCCTTATTTTTGAACAGGTGGGTCAACATTGAAGGAGAGGTATTATTTAATCAAGCTTTTATAAAAGCTGGTCTTATGTGTGTGAAAGATGTATTATATGAGGTAATTCCAGGTTGGTTGCCGGAAGCGATAGTGAGGGACATGGTGTGGGAGGAGGATCAGGAGGTAGAGGAAAAAGCAATTATGATCATGTGTGAGAAGATTGTGAGGGCAATGCCACAGGATTGGATGGAAGAAATAAATGCGGAAATCTCCAAAGGAAGTAAAACGCGTCCCACTTTTCCAAGCTTTCTGCTGGAGAAAGGGGAAGAGTTGGTCCAATTTGACAACTGTAATACTCGAGATTTCTATGACGTATTTAGAGAATGGAGATTCAAGACACCTGCTGGTCAGGAGTTTTGGCAGAGTATATACCCACAGCTGGACTTCAACAGGATTTGGAAGGGAGTGTGGGCAAATTTTAAATGTCCAGTGTGGATTGAACTGGATTTCAAATTGGCTCATAACCAGATTTTTACCATGACGGTCTTGTGCAAGATTGGACAAGTGGAGGTGGCAACTTGCCCAGTGCGTGGGACACGGGATGAGACTCTGTCCCATTTACTGGTGTTATGTCCACAGTTAAATGATTTTAAGTACTATGTTCGACAGTTGTGTGAGGTTTTTTTGCTGGGTGGGGACCGAAGAGCGAGAATGGGAATCCCGTGGGACTCAATTTTGAGATGGGGATTGCAGGAGAGTCTATCCGAGTCTAGCAGAGCGGCAATTAATTTAATGTTCAGTTTGGCTAGATTCATGATTGTGCAAAGAAGGAATGCTCTGTTTTTTAAGGGGAGGGGAATCAATCTAAAAGAGTATTTTAAATATAAGTGAAAAGATCATTGTAAGTTTTATTCAGAAAGGAATTTAAAGATAGTATTTTACGATCAATTTTTAAAGTACAATCGATTAATATATGTTACAAGAGACAAATTAAACTCCAGGTTTTGATGTTAATATGTGGTGGAGGAATGGCTGTGCAGAGCGGCGAATGGATTTAAATGATACAATGGAATGATCACGATGTTGTAAATGTTCTTAATGTTCAATAAATAATATAACAAAAAAAAGTGGTAGCACTCTCGTCTCTGAGTCAGAAGGTTGTGGGTTCAAGTCCCACTCCAGAGATTTGAGCACAAAATCTAGGCTGACATTCCACTGCACTACTGAGGGAGTGCTGCGTGTCGGAGGTGCCGTCTTTCAGATGCCCTCTTAGGTGGATAAAAAAGGTTCCATGGCACTGTTCGAAGAAGAGCCTGGTGTCTTGGCCAATATTTATCCCTCAACTAACACTTAAAAACAGATGATCTGATCATCATCACATTGCTGTTTTGTGGGATCTTGCTGTGCGTAAATTGGCTGCCCCATTTCCTACATTACCAAGGTGACCACACTTCAAAATTACTTCATTGACTGTAAATCACTTTGGGACGTCCTGAAGTTGTGCAAGGCGCTATAGAAATGCAAGTTCTTTCTTTATCTAAAGGTAGAGGAAGAGGACCAGTAGGATGCTATAGAAATGCGGTATCACCAGAGAAGGATGGTGCCAGTACTTTATGGGGAGAATATATTGGCCATGGAAAACTTTTTTACACCTCATGGAGAAGCAATGCCTTCATCGGCTCCGGTTCACCAGGGAGGTAGAGCATGAGCTTTGCCACCTGCCGCAGGACAACCTTCAGCCACACTGTAGGGTTGGCACAGCTCTATGGATCACAGCGAAGGTCACCATGGCATTGATTTCAATGCCTCAGGGAATTTCCAGGGGAACACTCCAGGGCACCGCTGGGACATTGTCTGCATTGGCCAATCGGCAATGCATTGGTGCATCAAGCAGGTCACTGATGCACTGTTCGCTGAAACCAATCAACGTCACAATGGTGCCGCAGGAACAGCAGGCCCGAGCACGAGGCTCCTTTCGCATGGCTGGATTTGCAAAGGTACAGAGGATGGCACACAAGTTGCCCCAGCAGAGAGGAGCGCCCCTTACACGAATCTCAAGAGATTTTACTCCAGTAATGTTTGCGACCAGCGCCAGAAGATTATGTATGTGAATGGCAGGTTCCCTGACAGCTCACACAGTGCCTTCACTTTGAGCAGCCCACCAAACCCATGTTATTCAAGACAACCAGAGAGTGAGGGGCTGGTTATTGGGGGGCTGGGGGGTACCCGCTGGTGCCCTGGCTTGTGACACCTCCATGGTACCATGTAAGACTACAGGAGCATTGAAGCCCATGCCTCCACTTGAGTGCACATCTTGACTTATTAATGGTAAGCAACCCACACAACATACAGGAAATGGAAATTGTGATATTCTGGGATCACCAAGTTCAGCATGATCTGGGACACAGTAATATCAAGGATCAGGACCCAGGTGCGTAAGGACTATATTAAAAAAAAAGAGGGAACCTCTTAAGCAAATTTGTTTGGGGGAGGGACAATTGCTCAACACTTCAGCAGAGAACAAGTGGGACTCCTTTAAAGGCACAATGCTGAGAATGCAGGATAAATACATACCGAGGAACAACTAGTACAGACTGAACAAGAAGCATTAAAAATTAATCAGAAGTGAACTAAAAAAAATGCTCTGTACAAATTCTGCAGGGAGAAAGCTTCGTAAGGATGAATATGGGAACATGCAGAAGCACATTAAAAAGGTGAATAGATGGGTAAAACCTGTAAAAATTGCAGGTTTACTTTACCATAGTTTTGTTTTCTGTGCTCCTCTGTTAGTACTACGTTAAGAAGGACTTTTTGTACAATTGCCATTTCATAGCTACATCCCTGTGATTAGGTGTGGATTAATCGATTGAGGTTAATCTGGTAGTTGGTGACAAAACTTTGTTAAGATGCTTGACATGTCTTCACATCTTTAGTCTTTTTTCCCTCTTGCACTGTTTCTGTGTAATACAGAACCAAGGCAGCTTGTGTGACACATATAGCTTTAATTTTCAATGTAATTCTTACTTGCTGTTCTAACTGGCAGTAGGATACAACACGAGACGCCAAAGCAATTTCTTAAAGTAAATACATTGGCTGGAAGTTTCCTCGGAGCCACTTCGCCGCTGAAACTTCACCGGAACCCCGTTTACGCGTGTCATTTTCGTTAGGTAAGGGCATCGTGTGAAATGGAGCAAAAGCAGGTAAATGGAGATGAAGTATAGAGCAGACATAATCTAACTGAAATGTGGAACAGATTCGAGGGGCTGAAAGGCCTTCTACTCTTCCTATGTTCCTATGCTGGACAGCAGTAGGTCAAGCAAGACAATCCATCTCGCACACTTAACACTGCTGCAAGCCTCACACCCACATCTCACAGCTTGCACACACTGTCAGCTATTCACACATGACAGACATATCACCCAAACACATTGCACCACACTCACTGACACACTTCCCTTTCTCTTGCAGGAAAAAGTGGCTCACAACCGGTGCCAGAAGGACCTAACCGGCAGGGAACAGGCGCATCTGCATCACTTGAATGCCATGGAGGAGATGGTGCTGGCCATTCTTGGGAGGGGCATCGCTGAGCCTGTGGCCTGCAGCGGGGCTGAAAGAATACAAGATGCCACAATCCTCATACGTAATCCTCCTTCTCACATCCTACTTCCCCCCTCATCCCACAATCTCTTCTAATTTACAAGCTGCACATGGTGTAAGCATGCACCTCTTGCCTTCCGACCCCCACCCCGCCCTTCCCTCATCACAACCCTACCCTGGTGCCTTTCTCATTTCAGAGACCCAAGAAATCCAACCTGTCCAGCCAGTGTTGCAAGAAGAAGAGGGAGAGGAGAGTGATGATGAAGAAGAAACACCGTCACTCGATCTGACACTCGCAGCCACCAGCTCAGATAGCGGCACTGCACGGAGTTTAGAGGGTAGCTTACAGGCAGGATCTGCACATGGTGAGTCACCGGGCATGAGTGGGCTGCAGCCAGGACAGGGGGGAAGGGTAGCACAGGTGCCAGCACCTCGGAGGGCGAGGGCGCACATGAGTTCTACTGCACTGGAGTCAGATGAGGACGTCGATGGGGTGGCCTACAGAAGAACGCTGATGGGCATGCACAAAGAAATGCTTGGTGCATTGGCAGACCTGCCAGAAAGCCTTAGTGCAATATCAAGAAGCATGGAGGAGTCTGGCACCAACCTTGCACAGGGCTTTGCGCCGAGCTTGGAGCCCATGATTTCTATCATGGAAGAAATGGGCAATTCCATTAGCGCAGTTGTGGACCCAACCATCATGCAGAGTCTGATGGTCGATGTCTCAGTGTCCATTGCAGCACAAGCAGAAGCCACTCAACGTCTGAGTGCTGCAGTGGAAGCTCAGATTGCTCTCATGCAAGCTCAGACTGCTGCCATCGTGGCTGCGTTTACCAGTGTGGAAAGGGGGCTTGTAAGGTATCACAGCAGTCCAGCAATCTGTCCTCCAACAGATAGCTAGGATTGCTGAGGCGCCGCCCTGGGAGAGTGGCAGCGGTTCCGTGGAGCAAGAACCTTCTGTCCTCTCTCAGGATGACAGCATTCGTCCTCTCACTACTGCCACTCTGCCAGTGCCCTTGCTGTTGCCTGTCAGCCAGCCAGCCCAGACTGCTGCTCCCCAGGCCCAGAGCTACTCAATGTCATTCTGCAAGGCCATCTGCAGTCTCCTCCACTGAAAGTCAGCAGCCTTCCACCAGCCATGCTGCAGCCACTGGGGTAGCACTGCGTAGGAGCACTTGGACAGGCAAAGGCAGACGCAAGACAGGCACGAAGGGAATGCACAAAGATGATTAGTTGACTTTGTTATGTAATATCGGATGGATTGATGTATAAAGTTGGATTGCATTGTTTCTTTTGTGATGGCTTTTATTTCAGCATAGTGGCCAAGAGGACGTTGCGATGGTCAGTAACAGAGGGAAGGTAAGGTGTGGGACTATGGTTGACTGGGGAATTGGAGTTGCGTTCACTGATACCACAGTCGGATGAGTCGATCACGGACAGCCTGGGCAGAAAGGGCCTGTCTGGGTTGCCTCCTCCCTTCTGCTTCCTCCTCTTCTGCTTCCTCCTCCTCCTCTTCCTCCTTCTCCACTTCCACTTCCTCCTCCTCCTCCTCATCTTCCTCCTTCTCAGCTGGTCGCCGTATGCCTGGTGACAAGGGCTGTATCCTCACGATGGCGAGGTTGTGGAGCATGCAGCAGACTATGACGAACCTTGAGACGCGCTCTGGTGAGTACTATAAGGCTCCTCCAGAGCGGTCAAGCCAGCGGAAGCATTGTTTAAGGACGCCAATGGTCTGCTGTATCGGATTCTGTGTGGCAGCATGGCTCTCATTGTACATGTGGTTGGGTTGCGGAGCGGAGTCATGAGCTAGGTGGTCAGCGGATAGCCCTTGTCGCCCAGTAGCCACCCTCTGGTTTGTCGTGGTGGCTCAAAGACTGAGGGAACATTGGACTGGTGCAGAATAAAAGCACCATGACTGCTGCCAGGATACTGGGCATTTACCATCATGATGTGCTGAGCATGGTCGAACGCCAACTGCACATTCAGTGAGTGGTAACCTTTGCGGTTGTGGTACATCTCCGCATTTAGCTGCGGCGCACACAAAGCCACATGCGTGCAGTCAATGGCGCCCTGCACCAATGGGAAGCTCGCTGTCCTGGCAGAGCCACCTGCACGCTCTGCCTGCTTCTCTCTGGTCAGAGAGAAGACAATGAAGTCCCCTCTCCTGGCATAAAGAGTGTCTGTCACCTCTCTTATGCAGCAGTGGACGGAGAACTGGGAGATGTTACAGAAGTTGCCTGCTCCAGCCTGGAAAGATCCCGACACGAAGAAATTCAGGGTCATGGTCACCTTCACTGGCAGCGTTGCCCTTCCCTGGTGTGAGGCTGCAGGTCTGGTTGCAAGAGGTGACAGAGTTCTGTGAGCACCTCCTTTGTAAATCGCAGATGCCTCATGCACTGCTCCTGGTTCAGGCTGAGGTAAGAGAATTGCTCTCAGAAGACCCTAGGTGGGTAAGGCCTCCTGCTGAGAGCCCTTCTCCCCCTCCTCCTCCCTCTGTGAGCAGCTTGTCCTCTACTTCGCTGCCTCTGCTCCATCTCTTGTCAGGCCAAGTGGGATGACAACTGGAGCAACATGACTGGGAGCAAGTGATCTGACCAGAACCTTGAAGTCAGAAGCAAGGCCTTCTCCACTTGCCATGGACGGAGTTCAGCGAAGATTCACAAGGCTGATACCTGGGATGGCAGGAATGACACATGAGAAGAGATTGGGTCGATTGGACTTATACTCGCTGGAGTATAGAAGAATGAGAGGGGATCTCATCGAAACATATAAAATTCTGACAGGTCTGGACAAACTAGATGCAGGAAGAATGTTCCCGATGGTCGGAGAGTCCAGAACCAGGGGTCATAATCTAAGGATAAGGGGTAAGCCATTTAGGACAGAAATTAGGAGGAATTTCTTCACCCAGAGAGTGGTGAACCTGTGGAATTCTCTACCACAGAAGGTAGTTGAGGCCAAGTCATTAAATATATTCAAGAATGAGTTAGATATATTTCTTAAAGCTAAAGGTATCAAGGGATATGGGGAGAAGGCAGGTACAGGGTACTGAGTTTGGATGATCAGCCATGATCTCATCGAATGGCGGAGCAGGCTCGAGGGGCCGAATGGCCTACTCCTGCTCCTATCTTCTATGTTTCTATGCAGCACCACTCCCTGTCACCTCAACAACTTTAAACAACTCTGGAAAGCTCCAAACAGCTCCACAAACTTACACAGAGCCAGTAGACATTAATCAGCAACCAACCTGATAGTGGTTGCTGATTCCTTTAAATATCGCTGGTGAGGGGTCCTTGCTGCTGCTGAACGCATGTTCAGCTGTGCGAGGTTAAGACAGGGCGTTAGTTTCAGCGTTGCCAGAAATGACTGTGCTGGCATCAAATCAGCGTTGCACACTGACTGACGTCACGATCTGCCTACTCAACATACTTCCAGCACACCCTCCTAATGCCCACCCTACTGCCCTCCACAAGATTGCGCCTGGCTTGGCACACACCAGAAGTGTGCGTGCGTGGCGCGGATGCCATTTTCATTAAAAAAACAGCACCTGTAGCGCCGAAAAATCGTGTGCTACGGAGCCGAATTTCTAGCCCACAATGCCAATTTTGTATGTCAAGAGGAAGAATTGTTACATCCCCTGGGTTATGCTATCGTATCAGTTGATATTGGGCAGTGGGAATTGGCACGTCAATATAATTTAAATCAATGGAAATCGGGTGGTTTCCATAGCGGCGGCCAATCACACGCTAGTTTTACGCCCGGGTCATTAGTTGAAAATCTATTGCAGTTTTACAGGTTAACATTCCAAAGCTAATTCCGCCAATCATTGTAGTCCTGATTCTTTGACTAGCGGGATCACAAAATTAGCCCAGGTTGGAAGCACTTTCATAACTATTCGTCTCTTTAGGGGTTTTTCATTTGCTGATTGTTGCTATATAATTTTGCCGCTTAACAAAATGAAGGATGTGACTCCCCTGTGATTGAAGCTTGCATTGGGTGAGAACATGTTCGCACTTTTTTATACCAATTATTCCCGTGTCAGATTACAAGTGTGAGTTGGTACAGAATAAAGCTGTCTCTACACAGTCCTATTAAACACTCGCAGATCAAGCAAGCTCCCTTTGCCCGGCTCCAACAATGTGTGTTAGCCCCAGCCTTGAAAGGCACTGCCTACTGCGCCAGTGTGACATTTTCATTTTCTGCAGCAGCTATCCTTTTATGAGCTTCTTAACAAAGTGATCAACAGATAGATTACTTCAGCCAGTCAATTGATGCCTAATCCCTTTTAATCAGGACTGCTGGTTTATAGCGATTGAATAATTCAAAAATGTGGTTTTATTACTTGGGATTGCTGGATTTTAACCAGTGTTTTGGGGATTGCATCCGTGATTTCATTCATGCATAATTATGGCCGCTAGTTTATGGCAAGTCATTCTGGTATTTTTTTTTTTAACGCATAATATTCTGGGATGTATTGTGCTTACAATCGGTGATTCTGCCCATTTCCCTCCAAAACTGGCCCTGTTCATAACTATCATTTTTATTGTCTTGTAGTCTGTTAAAATATGATTTGCTTTTTTTAATTCATTCTCGTGATGCGGGCGTCGCTGGCAAGACCGGCATTTATTGCCCATCCCTAGTCGCCCTTGAGAAGGAGGTGGTGAGTCGTCTTCTTCAACCACTGATAGCAATTTGATACAATGGAGTGGCCTGCTCGACCACTTCAGAGGGCAGTTAAGTGTCAACTGCTTTGGTGGGGGACTGGAATCACATATAAGCCAGACCAGGTAAGAACAGTAGTTTTCCTTCCCTCCAAAGCACATTAGTGAACCAGTTGAGTTTTACAACAAACCGACAGTCATTTTTTTTTTTACCAATGCCAGCTTTGTATTTCTTAATTCAAATTCTCAAAGGGCCATGGTGGGATTTGAACTCACGTTCTCTCGATTATTAGGCTAAGCCTCTGGATTACTACTGCAGTAGTACAAGCACTACACTACTAAACCCCTGTGGCTGCTGTTGCCGGAAACACACTGGGGTGTCTCAAGTGTTGTTAGAATAGCACCTGATCTAGGATTCCAACTTGCACATAAAGAGAGGTATGTGTCTAACAATGAGAAACAAAACAATACTTCTCCCAGCCTGGCCGCTTGGATTCCGCTTCAGGCTTGTTTGTTTTTATTTGCACAGATCGTGTGACACGACAACAGGGTGCAAGCAATGGCAGCTGGCAACCGGGGCAATGCGTCTCTTCGATTTAACACCGCTGGTTGCTGCGAGCACAGAACAAATTGCCCAAATTGTTGTGGGGATCAACAAACGTGTCGTGAATTGGCCGCAGGCCAATGCACGACCCCATGCCCTGGTTCAGCAAGTGATGCTCAAGTCTGCATAGAAATTCCTGCGTGCAGGTGACTCTGGCACGAACGGCCCAACGCGAAAGACACCACTGATTTTCGGCACATGGCCGTCACCCACTGTTTCAGGCAAGCTCCCTCCTGCACGGTGGGCTGCCTGTGGGAGCTCGCACATGCTGACCAGGAATTTCAAAAAGTACTGATGCAGCCACTTAAAGGGCTGCAGTAGCCGTTTAAAAGGATTTGTTCTGAAATGAGCAATAGAAAAGGTAATTGAGGCTGCATGCTGCTGCTGCGCAATGGAGGGTTTGAGACCCAGCATGGTCACGTTTATGGGTGGTGCCCTTGAGGTATTGATGCATGCAGTGAGACAAAGGATGATCGCCCTGTTTGGCACTCAAGGGCGCCCCCCCAGAGAAGAGCCAGCTGAAACACTGGGCGGGAGATAGCTGAATGGGTGATCGCTGCCTGCAATACACAGAGGACCTAACTGCAAATGTAGAAAAAGATAGAACATAGAAACATAGGAGCAGGAGTAGGCCATTCAACCCCTCGAGCCTGCTCCGCCATTCAATTAGATCATGGCTGATGTGCACCTCAACTCCATCTACTAGCTATAGCCCCATATCCCTTGATACCCTTACTTAATACAAATCTATCAATCTCGGTCTTGCAATTGACCCAGCATCCACAGCTTTCTGGGGGAGCAAGTTCCAGATTTCCACGACCCTTTGTGTGGAAAAAGTGCCTCCTGATTTCACTCCTCAATGGCCTGGCTCTAATTTTAAGATTGTGCCCCCTTGTTCTGGATTCCCCTACCAGAAGAAATCCTTTCTCTGCATCTACTCTATCGAATCCTTTTCACATTTTAAACACCTGGATCAGATCCCCCCTCAACCTTCTATACGCAAGGGAGTACAAGTCTACTGTCCTCATAACTTAACCATTTAAACACTAGTATCATTCTGGTGAATCTGCACTGCTCCCCTTCCAATATATCCATCCTGAACAAAAAATTGACAACAAAAAAGCAGACAGTATTTCTGAAATATGAAAAAGTTAATCTCAAACACCTTCACACTCGATTAATGACTAACACCCACTGTGAGGGTATAGGGAAAAACTGATGCATTGGAACAGGAAAGAAGGCATGTTGTTTCCCTGTGTGATGAACTGAAGACTGGGCCATGGGAAGGTGGAGTTGTGGCTCCCCTCATCTCAGAAGGGGAAGTTGGGAACATTAGATAGGACCCAGTAGCTCTACGGGGAGAGGAGATAGAGAGACAAAGTGTTGATGCAGTTGCAGAATTGTAACATTATTAGTGGTTATTACTAAATACACCTTGTTCCAAGACCTAGCTGGAGCTTTGTGTGAAAGAAGTTGAGGACTATTGTCATCCAGTGCAAATGTGGGTCTTCACAACATCAACAACCATCCACAAGACAAAGGGCAAAGCTCCTCTGAAAATGAAGGATTCCAATTGGGCCGTATGTCTTTTTTTTCTTCAAATATATAACCTAACTGGCTCAAATGAGCATGGTTAGCGTATGGATTCAGCGCTCAACGCCATTACAATGCTTCACTTGAAGAAGACTGTTTACTCTACACTGGAAATGTTGAGAGGCCTGTGTAAAAGGGTGATGCAGATCACTTCAGCCAAGATTCAATCTCCAACGCCATGCTTGTCAGTCTTTTCTTGCTCCTTCAGTTTGTGGGCTTTTAAGGCCCAAGATTGGTGTTACCTAACCACAAATTCTTGATTGATCTCACCTTCTCCTCTACCCTTTCCAACCTTGGTGATGTCCTTGCACTCTGGGCCTTGCCCTTCACCTAGGTTCCTCTATTCGTTTTTAAAATCTTTAGATAGTAATGGAATTTATGCAGAAATGCTCCCCTCCAGCTTTGCTGTAATTGAGTTTGGAGTTTGCGATTCAAAGCTTCAATAAAGACGGGGCTGGACTGTTTAACATTATAATATGACACACAAGATGTTGCTGAGCTGAATGTGTTTAAAAAAGAAAGCTCTCAGAGCTATAAGGGTTACCCTGTCAAAAAGTGTCAACAACTCCCATTATAATTACTATTATTTCCTTCTACAACTTGGACACAAAGCTTAAAACCACAGATGCTGAGGAAAAATTTAGAAGACGATTTGCTTTATGGTATTAAAATGCATTTCCTTAAATAGAAGTGATAGGGCTAAGAAGCTTAGAATATTCTGAAAAGAATGCACCCTCGGGGACATAATGTGCTATCAGTGGAATTAGGATTAGTTTCATATTTACTAAGTCCGTCCGTACTTACGTCAAGTGTATTAGAGCCTTTGGGGCAATTGTTACAGTTCAGAGCGAAGCACTTAAGCTGAATTAAAGGTGACAGGAAGCCGACTTAAAAATTGGAAAAATTCGCGCATCAGTTTGAAGTCATTCTTGACTTAAACCTTCGAAGCCATGTGTTCCTCGCAATATGAGATACGGAAACTATACTACTTAATCACAGAGAGAGAAAAAAAGGGTCTGGGTGTAAAGAAGATGGTGTCAGCTCGGATTGAATGATGAAGCGAGACCTTCAAAAATACCCAGTGGTTTTGCAATTCGCTGACAGCGCAACTATGGCCAATTTTGAAGATTTTTATTCTTCTCCTCCTTACCCCCTTGATTCTGCCTGCTGCACAATGGGATTGGATGGATGCCTTTCAGCAAAAGCAATTAAAAGATCTTTAGACATGGAAAATCCTCCTGCTCCTTTCCCATCTGCCCGGATACTCGAAGCTCCGTTCACCCTCCTTCCCAGCTTTTAAGAAATTGGGAAGGTGCTTTCCCAGTGTATTTGATGGGGAGAGGGGGAGTCATGGTCACACCCTCATTTACAGTCTGACTTGTGTCATTGTTTGACGCTGTCTGTTTTCTCTTAAGAAAATTATGTCTTTTTTTCTGCTGTGATGTAGTTTCTGCCAGTTGCCCCTCTGAATCAGCCCATGTATGCAGACCGATAGCTGAAATAGTCTGAATTAATGGAATTGACCTGAAATTTATAAGTGGGTCACTGAGAAATGCTGGCTTGTAAAATTACATTTTTTTTAAGCATATATCCCGAATTCCCACTGATTCTGCATTAAATCTGGAATGATTCATAAACACCCACACCTAGAAATTCTGCTCACTGACAATGTCAGAAGGACGCTCACCATATCTGTGTGACAAAGGTATTAAAGCATTTCTGTTAATTGGGCCAACGTAAAATAGTGGGAGAGCAATGTCACGCCAACACGCACAAGCCCAGGTAGGATGTAGTGGCAAACTATTCACACATGGAGTGGATCACAGCTAAGGTCAGCAACTCTGGTTGGACGGATTCCAGGAGGTTTCATCACCTGACTTCCTGCCCCCACGTTCCCGCCATTGGTCGACTGGTGCAGCCGTCCTCACGGTGGCCCGCCTTCACACGAGTCAGAAAGCCAACAGACTCTTCCTTACCCGATTGGGTGACTCCTGACTGTCAAACAGCCTTAATTCCCATTTCCCAATATTTGTTATAACTAACAAACAAAAGTGTGCGTTAAAAGATTATTTTTTTTTCAAATCACTTTTTTTAATGCCGCTATGATTTATCTCCTGCGGTCGCTAGCATCAGTATCCAGGAGATTAGTCTTTAATTCATGGAGACTCCAGGGCAATCCTGGAGGGTTGGTGACCCTAACCACAGCTGAGCCCATTCCTCAACCTGCATTCCACACACATTCACTATCTCGGAGCAGTCATGAGCAGGAATCCTGATGTCAGATGTAGCTCAGTGGGTAGCACTCTCGCCTCTGAGTCAGAAGGTTGTTAGTTCAAATCCCGCTCCAGAGACTTAAACACAAAAATCTAGGCTGACACTCCAGTGCAGTGCTGAGGGAGCGCTGCAGTGTCAGAGGTGCTGTCTTTCGGATGAGATGTTAAACCGAGGCCCCGTCTGCCCTCTCAGGTGGACATAAAAGATCCCACGGCACTATTTCGAAGAAGAGCAGCAGGGGAGTTATCCCCGGTGTCCTGGGGCCAATATTTATCCCTCAATCAACATAACAAAAAACAGACTATCTGGTCATTATCACATTGCTGTTTGTGGGAGCTTGCTGTATGCAAATTGGCTGCTGTGTTTCCTACATTACAACAGTGACTACACATCAAAAGTACTTCATTGGCTGTAAAGCACTTTGGGACATCCGGTGGTCGTGAAAAGTGCTATATAAATGTAAGTCTTTCTTTCTTGGATTTATTTGCCCTCTCTAGCCCAGGAACATCATACAGCGGGTGGGAGGGGCAATTGCAACACTGTCAACTGGTACCCTGGCTGAGATCAGCTAACTCAACACAGACCAGCAATCGAACCTGGCATCTTGTGCGGGTCAGCACCGCACCATGCTATGCATTAACCCACCTAGTCACCATGGGAACTACGTGTACGTCGTTTGTCCTCACACCAGACGTTTATGCATTGGATCCCTGTCAGTAATGCATCAAGACTTAAGTGCTCTCCTTTCCAAAGCACATTCCATGCCTCCACAGCAGACACCCAGGGCAAAGGTCACAGCTGTACGGTGTCTCACACAGAACAATAGGATTAGTTAACAATATGAAGTATTCGATTTCCTGCAGGCAATCAAGACCAGAGATTAAGCTATTGAATTCTTTATTTCACACAATACAATCAAGAGTTTTACAAGTTCATTCGAAGCCACGAGTCAAGAAATCTTTGCTTGGACCCAAGAATGAAGGTCAAGTGAAAATATCAATTTGATTTGGAATGAAGTTAAGCGTCATAATTATTGTCTTGTGAGGTCGGGATGGCCAAATGGACTGCAATGGTCTTTTCCAGTCCTATACATTCCTGAGTCCCTATACCTCAGTCAGATCTGCTCTAGATGTTGCAGTACACGTTGATGCATTTTGCATAATGCATCAACTACGTGCCTTTATATAGCACCTTTAATGTAGTAAAATGTCCCAAGGCACTTCACAGGAGCATTATCAAACAGAATGTGATGCCAAGCCACATAAGGAGATACTAGGACAAGTGAGCAAATGCTTAGTCAAAGAAGTAGGTTTTAAGGAGCTTCTTCAAGCAGGAGAGAGAGGTAGAGAGGTTTGGGGAGGGAATTCCAGAGTCTTCGAGCATGGAGAGGCAAAGAGATTACAGGAGGGAATTCCAGAGCTTATGGCCAAGACAGTTGAAGGCATGGCTGCCAATGGTGGGGTGAAAGAAGTGAGGGATGCACAATAGGCCAGAGTTGGAAGAACGTAGGGCCATTTTCGGCCTGACTCACTTTGATCTGTGGCCCTCAGCAGACCTGTGCCTCGAGACTGGGATCTGTTGCCAGAGCTGGTATTCAGTGCTGTTCCCTTGTGCAGTGTGGGAAGGCAAAAGGATTCAGAATAGAAGCTATCCCAACATCCGCAGGGCAACTGGAAGTGTTCTGTTAACATTATAGGATCTATAATTTAATGGAATTATCAGTGAATTTCTTCCCTTCCTGTGGGGAGGGGCCTGGCTTCCACTTTCCAACGACCTATGTGGTATGTTTGAAATCGGGAGCCCATTGTGTGGTGAGCTCATGTCCTGCGGTACAACACGTTGGGGGATTCCCGAGAGCACCCATCAAGCACCAAACTGGTTGTGATTGTGGCCCTCGACAAAAGGTTTGTGAAAAATACTGGCTTTAAGGAGGCCTTTTGAGGCGGGGGTTAAAGTTCACCCTCAGGGGAACATGAGAAAAATGCAGACCTACTGAAGTGCCATGCCATTGTGTGGCCTCCACGGGGCTTATTACTGGATGAAGAGCTGATGCCCATTCACCGGCCCTCACCTTAAACATGGGCAATGCTGTTGTTAGGGAAACCGTTCAGGTCATACTGATGTGCTTTAGGGATAGGGAAGGGGGGCAGACAATGATGACCTTTCAGTTTCTGTTTTGTGAAACACCACTCCCTGTTAAGAGGCTGCATAAGCCATTTGTTTTTGGCAGGTTCTTACCAGTGACATGTTAATAAGAATAAATTATCTGTCCGATGGCAAGTGTTTTTGTCCAACATATATAATCCCTCCCCTGGGGAGGTTGCTGAGAGTGTTCTGATTTCTGTTATTGTGCAGAACTTGTACACTAACGTGAGATGATATGTGTGGGGGATGGGCAACACCCTCCTAATTTCCAACAATGAACGCTCGTAGAGAAGTGTTGTTGACCTTGATTTTTTAGATGATGGGGTATTCCTTTTCACAGAGCGTCGTCGACCCCCTGGAATAAATTGCCGGCTCCTCCCGATTCACTGCAAGCATTCAAAAAGGGACCTGGGCATGTTCCTGCGAGTAGCAACCATCTCTGCAGATAGAAGGTAGGTGGCTCATTCGGGGTCATGCCACCCAGTGGCTATGGCTTCCTGGAGTTTCCTTGATCATCTTCAGGGATTGGAGAGGAATTTCCCCGAATTTGTTTTCCTAAATAGGTCTATGTTTTTTTTTTCCTTTGGGCTTTTGCCTCTCCGAGGATATTGCTAGACTGGGTGGTGATCGTGATCGGATCATGGTGTGTAGAAGTTGCAACAAGTCGGGATTGGACAGGCTCGATGGAAAGAAAGAACTTGCATTTATATAGCGCCTTTCATGACCTCAGGATGTCTCAAAGTGCTTTACAGCCAATGAAGCGCTTTTTTGAAGTGTAGTCACTAATGTAGGAAAAAAGCAGACTATTTGTGCACAGCAAGCTCCCAAAAACAGCAATGTGATAATGACCAGATAATCTGCCTTAGTGATGTTGGTTGAGGGATAAATATTGGCCAAGACACCAGGCCCTGCCCTTCTTCAAAATAGTGCCATGGGATCTTTTACGTCCACCTGAGAGGGCAGACAGGGCATCGGTTTAACGTCTCATCCGAAAGACTGCACCTCTGACAGTGCAGCACTCCCTCAGTACTGCACTGGTATGTTGGACAAGATGCTCATATGATAGCTGGGACATGTAAGGTCATTTAATGATGGTTTCCTCATTTCATGGTGGGCGAGAGAAAAGCAAAATGTTTTTTTAAATGTTCTCACCTTGTGTCCTGAAGGTGCTGGCTCTTGCTGTGATACAGGGTTCATGGGTGCCAGCCACCCTTTGTTACCTTAAGCAAGTGACCATTCTTCTTGGAAGAGCCCACTGAATGTCAGCAGGCTGTTCGACCTTGGGGGCGGAGCATGCACTCCCGTTTGATCCTCCCCTGACTGGAGTTTCTGGATAGTGGATAGGAGTGGGAATGCTGGCTGAATTCACCCTCCGTAGTACAGGAGAACTGAGGGCAACTGTAGCACACCTACCACTGCATTCACTAAGATCACGGTGGCATAGTGGTTAGCACTGTTGCCTCACAGCACCAGGGACCCGGGTTTGAATCCGGCCTAGGGTGACTGTCTGTGTGGAGTTTGCACATTCTCACCGTGTCTGCGTGGGTTTCCTCCGGGTGCTCCGGTTTCCTCCCACAGTCCAAAGATGTGCGGGTTAGGTTGATTTGGCTAGGATAAATTGACCCTTAGTGTTAGGGGGATTAAATACGTGGGGTTACGGGGATAGGGTGGGATATGTGTCGGTGCAGGCTCAATGGGCCGAAATGGCCCCTATCTGCACTGTGGGGATTCTGTGATCAATCAGCTGACTCAATGCAGACCAGAGATAGAACCTTGAGGCCTTTGGCACAACTCAGTTCTAGAGAGGCAAAGCATTTCCTTACTAAATGATCAAGTGCGGTCTAAAATCCAAAGGTCTTTGTACAACTGATTGAAGTACACATGCAGAGATTAAAGGGGATTCAGAGGCAACATTAAAGCTCATGGTAAAAGAACCCAGAGAAGCTCAGCAAATCCAACCCTTTGGGATATTTCTTCTCCTGCTCCAAGTTTTGCTAACTAAATTTGAAATGAAAACACCTCCAGACCAGGAAGATCCTGGATTGTCCTGAGTTAGTCGATCCCAGCCACAGCAGCAGAAGGAGGTGCTACAACAGCGCCCCTGGGAGAGGGAGGAAAGTTCACCCAGGGTTACCGTTCCTGATCATTACCCGGTAACATGTGCTGGAAAGTGTGCATGTGCAGAGGGTCAGATGAGATCAGGACCATGCCTACAACATCTACACTGCACTATCTGGATTGCACGTGAAGAATGGGCAATTAGGCAAGGCACTTTAGGGCTGCTAAAGTAGTATCTCTGGATGTGTTAGTGCCCCCAGGGAACTGCACCCAAACCCAAGAACTGTACTCCAGCTTATCTTCAACTGCTTCATCAATGACCTTCCCTCCGTCAGAACGTCAGAAGTGGGGATGTTCACTGATGATTGCACAGAGTTCAGTACCATTCGCAATTCCTCAGATAATGAAGCAGTCCACACCCGCATGCAGCATGACCTGAACAATATCCAGGATTGGGCTGATAAGTGGCAAGTAACATTCGCGTCACACAAGTGCCAGGCATGGACAATCTCCAACAAGAGAGAGTCTAACCACCTCCCCATGACATTCAATGGCATTACCATCGCCGAATCCTCCACCATCAACGTCCTGGGGGTCACCATTGACCAGAAACTCAACTGGACCAGCCACATAAACGGCATGACTACTAGAGTAGGTCCGTGGCTGGGTATTCTGTGGCGAGTGTCTCACCTCCTGATACCCCAAAGTCTCTCCACCATCTACAAAGCACAATGCAAGAGTGTGGTGGAATACTCTCCACTTGCCTGGATGGGTGCGGCTACAGCAACACTCAAGAAACTTAACACCTTCCAGGACAAAGCAGTCCACTTGATCGGCACCCCATCCACCACCTTAAACATCCACATTCTCCACCAATGGCGCACCGTGGCTGCAGTGTGTACTATCTACAGGATGCACTGCAGCAAGTCACCAAGGCTTCTTTGACAGCACCTCCAAAATCCGCGACCTCCACCACCTAGAAGGACAAGCAGGTGCAAGGGAACATCATCACCTCCAAAGTTCCCCTCTAAATCACACACCATCCTGACTTGTAAATATATCGCCATTCCTTCATCGTCACTGGATCAAAATCCTGGAACTCCCTCCCTAACAGCACTGTGGGAGTACCTTCACCACATGGACTTCAGCAGTTCAAGAAGGCAGTTCACCACCACCATCTCAAGGGCGACTAGGGATGGGCAATAAATGCTGGCCTTGCTAGTGACACCCATATACCAAGAATGAATTTTAAAAAAGTGGAAAAACAGATAGAAACGGAGAAGGACAGAAATAGAAATAGAGTGATGGAAAGTAGATAGATAGATTGAGGTAGATAGCGATGGAGCTAGATAGAAAGAGGTAGAGGCAGAGAAAGGTAGCAAGAGATAGCAATAGCAAGATAGAGAGTCAGGAAGAATTCAGAAAGTGAGAAGACAGGATAAACAAAAGTACAATCCGTACAAATTTTAAATGGTATTTAAGTGTTTTTATAAACATTTGAGTGGCACAGTAATACTGGGTTTTTTATTTTAGCATCACAGTGTGTGAGCTGAACAAAGAGGCATTCCTTTCCTCGGTTCTGTTAGAAATCTAACGGTTAAATTTCAAAGGAAAAACACAGTTCGTCCTTTCTGACTTACAGGGCTAAAAATTCGGGGGATCGACGCCACTGGCAAAAAATGGTGAAAAGAGGGCAGTCGCCACTCTTTCACCAGCTGGCGGCGGGTCCCGCAGCATCCTCCATTTTCCTCGGCACGGTAGAGCTGGCCTTAAGAAGTATCACCCTGCAAAGAAAAATGGCAGAGTGGTGACGTCAGTCGGCGAACTTCGACCCTAGCGCCGAGTTCAGGGCTGGGTCGAAGCACGTCCGGTAAACCCAGCATGCAAGCAGACTCACAGAGGCGCTGTCAGCACCTCTTAAAGGGACACACACATCTTTCAGGTAAGTTTGCATTTAAGCTTTTGGATTGTTTTTTTTTATTTTACTGAAGTAGTGGCTTGCTGCAATAGGTGTTAAAAGTTTTTTAAGTGTGTAGGGAGTGCTGCTGGATGTTTGCAAGGACTTGGATGGTAAAGGAAGGCCTCTGAGAAGACAGAAAATGCTGCAAATACTCAGCAGGTCAGGCAACATCCGTGGAGAAAGAAACAGAGTTCACATCTCAGGTCAAGATGCTGCCTGACCTGCTGAGTATTTCCAGCATTTTATGCTGTCATTTCAGATTTACAGTATCCGCTCACAGAGGGAAGAGGAAGATGCAGAAGAGGAATTAGCAGAAGAGGAAGACGCAGAAGAGGAAGATGCAGAAGGAAGGATGCAACCCAGACAGCCCCTTTCTGGCCGGGATATCCGGGATGGAATCATCTGCCTGCGGTCCCAGGTACCACAACCCCAATTCCCCAACATTAGTCCCACGCCTTACCTTCCCTCTGTTACTGACCATTACAACGTCCTCTTGGCCACAATGCTGAAATAAAAGCCACCATAAAGCGAACTTTCCAATCCAACTTTATACATCTATCCATCTTTGCCGTTGCCTATCCTACTGATGTCACGCAGTGTGACCCCAGTGGCTGCAGCATGACTGATGGAAGGCTGCTGACTTTCAGTGGGGCACATTGCAAATGGCCTTGCTGGTCGACCTTGAGGACCTTGAGGAGCTGGTGGCTGGGAGTGTCAAATCAAGTGACTTCTTCTTCTTCTTCTTCACTCTCCTTTCCCTCTTCTTGGCCAACCATTGGCTGGACAGGCAGCATTTCTTGGGTGTATGAAATGAGGAAGGCACAAGGGTGTAATTGTGGTGAGGGGAGAGCAGGAAAGCAAGAGGTGCATGCCAGAAGGAGGATAACATATAAGGATACCAGCATCTTGTATCCTTTCTGCCCCACCGCTGGCCAAGGGCTCAGCCATGCCCCTGCCAAGAATGGCCTGCACCATCTCCTCCAAGGCGGTGAGGTAAGGCTAGGAATGGGAGATGTGCCTCGTGATTGGTGCAGATTGTTAGTAGGTGAGTGATTGGTGGGGCTGGTGATTCAGTTGGTAGGAGACGGCTTTTGAAGATGCATTCACTGATCCTGACCAGTGGTCTGATGTCATGAAGCTTCTTTGGGCACTGGAGCCAGGTGGTGGGAGCGACACTGCTGGCAGTGACGGCCTCGGTGATGTGGTCCCATATCATTCTTTCTGGAGGGCCTCCTGACCCTGTGGGTAGAGGGCCTCTGTTGCAGTGTTGACCCCCTGCACAAAGCTGGAGTGCTGCGTGCGAGATCCAGGGTGCCCCTTCCCTGGCTTGCTGAGCCATTTGTGTTAGTGCTGAAGCATTTTTCGAGGTTCGGAAGGGAATTCAGCTTTAAGTGCTGGAGAGTCCCATTTGGGATTTCTTTTTAATGTTTATCTTTGTTTTAAAGGCAGTAAGGGCTGAAAACTGAATTTTTTCACTTCATTTTAATTTTTATTCGTTCTGAACGCTTTGCCCCTTTAATTCATAGCCCTTTTAATTGCCCACAATTCCTTGCGAACTCCACAGCCTTGCTCCCATAGGCTGTTAGAAGTGGGAACTCCGCTCCTGGACGGGAACTTCGACTTCCAGGCCTGCACTAACGCCACCAGGAGGGCCTTAGACAGTAAGTTAGCACTGGGCGAAAAATCTTTAGCCCCCAGCGCAAATTTTTCTCGGGTAGCGCTGCGTCCATTTTCAGCAGCTGTTAACCCGAGTTGCCGGTGACACCCTCTCGTGGCGGCCACGAATTTTCCCCTCGACGTTCCTTAAGCCTGCTCTCATGCGGGCTGTACTTTGACCCGTGGAGCCAGGCGATAATCAATGAAGGAAATAGAAGCGAGTGGAAAACAGATCGATGGGTTTTAACCCCACACGCTTGTGCCCTAATAAAGATTCAGCAGAAAATTGAAACTGGTAGAAAATCAGCCAAAAGGAAATTGCTGCACAATTCTGGTTTCCCTCCAGCTAAACATCACACAGTTTGATTCAAGCCTATTTATTTAGTATCAAAAGCTGCAAAATGAAAGTCAATGATGTCCAGTCTGAGTCACGTAACGTTATATTCCTTCAGTTAGAACATCGCAGTACACAAAGACAGGGTGGCCCAGTGGGTTGGAACATTTTCTCTCTGGGACCTGGGTTAGAAGCCAACCCTGACTGATGAGATGAAAGTCTTTGCTCTTTTGCCAGCTGCAATGGTCCTGAGTGGAGTGAGTACGGGAGGAGTCTCAGCCTAGTTCCATACGAGCATGATATCAATGTCCAAATCCACCCACAGAACCAGTATTTTTCTTTTCATTCATTCTGAGGATGTGGGTGTCGCTGGCAATCTCACTCGCAAGGTTGACTGGTGTGGCAGATGTAAATGAATGGTGGTATGTTAGAGAGTGCTGCTTTAGAGATTTGCTTTATTATTTATTCTCAGAAAATGGGCGATGCTGGTAAGGCTGCATTTATTGGCCGCCTCCAATTGCTCCGAGAAGGCTTTCTTCTTGAACCACAATGAGAAGTCGCACAACACCAGGTTATAGTCCAACAGATTTATTTAAAATTACAAGCTTTCGGAGCTGTCGCCCCTTCGTCAGGCAAAGTTACTGTGAGAGAATCTATCAGAATTCACAGAATATAAAAACACAGAGAAAATGCATAGATTAAATCTTTCCCTACATCAAAGACACACTAAGAGCACAGCCAAGACAATGAGATGTGTCCCAGGGGGTCCATTCTTGAACCACGGCAGACCTTATGGTGATGGTGCTCCCACAATGACGCTAGGTAGGGAATTCCTGGGTTTTGACTCAGTGACAATGAATATGTCCAGGTCAGGGTGGTGCGTGGCTTGAAGGGGAACTTGGAGGCAATAGTATGCCCATGACGTTGCTGCTCTTGTCCTTGACGGGGTAGCTGTCACGGGCTGTGAGTTGCTGTCAAAGTAAACTTGGGCGAGCGGCTGCAGTGCACCCCGTAGATAGTGGGGTAAGAATTACTCAGGTCACTATTTGCAGCAACATTTAGAATGTGCATTAGGAATACCGAACAAATGAAATGTTCACAAAAGCACTTACCAAGTCACATCAAATAACAGCTAGATGAATTCATACCCCACTGTTGCAAGAAGCTGTAATCTGCCCCGATGAAAAGTAGTGGCACCAGGATCACTGCTGATCCGATGCTGGCCGCACCTGTATCCAAGTAGCTGACCTTGCATGATAGTGAAAGGTCACCTCATTTTCCTGGTGATCCCGCTGACTAGTGCATGAGGCAACTGTGGTGCCAGGCGGTCATGGTGTCAGAAGTTAGAGGGCCAAGCACTAGTCGGCCTTTGGAGCACAACCGTGTTTTGCTGTTTGGGGCTCAAAGTCTACATTGAAAAGTAGGCCATTGGAGATCTCGTTAAATGAGGGGACTTGCATAGGGGTGGCTTTAGATGAAGGAGAGGGCCACCCAGAATTTCGCCAGCAGGACTCCCCATCAGCTCCTGTGCCAAATGGACATTCTGAGGGTCATTTTCACTTTGTGCGATGGTGTAAAACGGGTTATCGTTTTGCTATCGCCCGTTTTACACTAGCACGCAAAGTCAAAGTGACCCCCTGTGTCTGGAGTCTTACTCGGGCACTCCAGTCACATTATGGTGAGACCTCCCCCGCCCTCCCCCAGCCCCACTTACACAATTTCTGTGTGTGCACAGGGTGCCAGCGTGCTAGGCACTGGCCAGCTGCGTTACGGTGTGCCGTGCACCAAGGTAACGTTGGAGGCCTCAGGCATCGATGCAAGATAATTCGGGGAATTACCGGCTCTTTTAGCTGACACAAGAGTGCTTGATGCGGACACTGAGGAACAAAAAGGAGCAGAAAATAGTCCATTTTTTTTTAATACTGAGATCCCTCTACTCATCAAATTTTAAAAAACACACTCGCGCAAAGCAATACAGTGACTACCCATTCTGTTGCCTTCAATGGCTATCTATATAAAGCTCAAACCCATTGAATGCTGCTCCCATTGCGAGGCCTAATTGTCATCACACGGGTGTGAATAGGATACAAGAATAAGCTTGCCAGCTGATTGTGAGACTTCTTTCACCTCTACCCTCCCATCTGTCTCCTTCATAATCTTTCTTGTCCCCCTCTCTATTTTGTTGGTATTATTACAGTCAATGTTCCTCTGAACTTCCCTCACTTATTCCTCCTAAACTCCCAATATCCTTGCACACTCTCCTCCTCCCTGCATCTTCTCTGTCTTGGTTTCAAGTACACCTTCACCAACACTAACTCACTCTTTCCTAAGATCCTATGGGGTAAAAATTGGGTAGCGCCGGGGCGCTACCTTCGCCGGGGCCCCCTGCGGCCGATTTTCCCAGGTAGCGCCCCGAGAGGGTGGAGGGGCGCTACTGGAAGTGGCCCACGTCCCTCTTCGGGCGCTGCGAGCCAATATCGTGGCGCTACGTGCCGCGGTACTGCAGGCCTTCCTCCCCTTATTAAAGGGGAGGGGCCTGGCGCAGCGCGTCCCAGCGCCCAGCTGGGCCACCAGGGATCGGAGTGCCGGCAAACGAGCCCGGCACTCAAGAGGAGTGCCGGGCTCACGGAGAGCAGCCGGCACCCCGCGGGGGGGGGGGGGGGGGACTTCACGGGGGCCGGCGACAGCAACGGGGGCAGGTGCTGGCAGGCGGCCAGCAACAAAAATGATCGCCCGCCAACTCCTCTTTAACTAGCACCGCCCCAGTCGCAGGCAGGCCCCCGTGACCCCAGCAGACATAGCGTCCGGCGGTAAGTCGGGGAGCGCCAGCCAATATTACAGCCGGGGCGCGAACGGCGATGACGTTATCGCCAGCGGCGCAGTGCCGTGTAGCGCTAACAGTTAGCGCCGCCGCTAACCTCCTGCTGAATTTCACGGGTGGCGTTAGCGGCGCCGCGTCCAGGCGCTAGTTGATTTCGACCGAATTTAGCCCCCTACAAATCTAGAACTCCTTACATAGAAACATAGAAACTAGGAGCAGGAGTAGGCCATTCGGCCCGTCGAGCCTGCTCCACCATTCAATACGATCATGGCTGATCATCCAAATCCAGTACCCTGTCCCTGCTTTCTCACACAGAATCCCCACATCGAGCCTGCACCGATCCCACCCTATCCCTGTAACCCCACGTATTTAATTCCCCCTAACACTAAGGGTCAATTTATCATAGCCAAATCAACCTAACCCGCACATTTTTGGACTGTGGGAGGAAACCGGAGCACCCGGAGGAAACCCACGCAGACACGGGGAGAATGTGCAAACTCCACACAGACAGTTACCCGAGGTCAGATTCGAACCCGGGTCCACTGGCGCTGTGAAGCACCAGTGCTAACCACTATGCCACCGTGTTACACACCTCAGCATTTCATATAAAAGGAGGGAAAGAAAACTGGGAAACGCAACATAAAGCCAGAAAATGCTAGAAATACACAGTAGGTCAAGTAAAGAGAAAAGACAGGTGAATGTTTCTGGGCAATGCTACATCAGAACTGAAAACTAAAAGGTAAGTAGGCCATTCAGGTGGAATAGAAAAATAATGAGGGTGGCAAGGAAGAAATAACTAATACTCCATTCAGAGAGAGAGAGTTAACAACAACAACAGGTTGGTAGAAGTTTGGAACTCTCTTCCGCAAACGGCAATTGATGCTAGATCAATTATTAATTTTAAATCTGAAACTGATAACTTTTTGTTAACGAAAGGTATTAAGGGATCTGGGCCAAAGGCGGGTATATGGAGTTAGGTCGTAGATCAGCCATGATCTCATTGAATGGTGGAACAGGCTCGAGGGGCTGAATGGCCTACTCCTGTTCCTGTGTTCCTATGCTCCTAACAACTTATAGCGCCTTTAACATAATAAAATGTCCCAAGGTGCTTCACAGGAGTGTTATCAAAAAAAACAAAATTTGACACCGAGCCATATAAGGACAGATTAGGGCAAATGACCAACGTTAATGGGTTAAATGCCCTGCAAACTGCTTAATGGAAATTAACAGATCATCTCAACAAAGGAATGGAAAGACATTAAAAAAAACAGTGCGTGCAAATATCGAAGATGGTGAAAAGACACGAGAGGAAAAAGAAAGGAAATGGGAGAACTTGACAAAACCCTTCCTTCCCTCCTCTAATCCACGGGTATCATCTAAACATCATTTCGTCCCTTACATTTTTTTCTGTCTTGTTCTTTTAAATTTTGCTTTAGGCCCCGGCTAAATTTCCCAACTCAAAAAATATTCCCACTCCCTTGAGCTAGATTCCGTTCGCCATTAAGGTTCTCTTAAATATTATGTAAGAATGTGCTTCAAGGATAACGTATTATCATATGGTTCCTGTGGTACAGTTAAGCTGCAAGGTCAACCATCTGCTCATCCCTCCCCCCACCCCCCCCGCCATTCACAATGTAGTGTCCTTGTAATGCACTATCAGGTACCTGACATTCTATTATCTCGCAGGGTAATTTGTTAAAAGGCCAGGGTCTCTGAAGGCTTCTGATGAAGTTGGAAAGAGCAAATGTTCCTCAAGAATTTCAGTGCTAACATCGAGCAAGAATTGCGAGTTGAGTCCAGAAATGAGGCTGAAAGCATAATTCCAATCAGGCCCTTTATCAACCTACATCTTAAGGCAAGACGGTCCTGTGGTCACTATCCTACCTCCACCCCACCCCCCCACTCCCCAAAAAATGTATGTTATGGGAATTTGTTATGCAACCAATTTATGAAAGAGGAAATTCTATTAAATCCCTGAAAATGGTACATTACTTTGTTGCCTAAGGAACAGCCTCTTGAATCAGCTTTTAGTTGATTCAAATAGCTTCCATTATAGCTCGATTATAGGATTTTTTTATGAAACAGATGGGTTCTTTCCTTCAACAATTAGGTGCAGGTGCACCACAGTGGACGGACTACAGAATTAGAGGCTGCTTTAGTGCATATTGTTGAAATTTTACCTGCTTGCATAATTCATTTTGTGTCAGCTATATAGCAATAAGCCATAATTCACCTTGTGCATTAACCCAACATTTACAATTGCAAGACCTGCTCACCGTACATGCTGTTTATACTGTGAAATTAGTAGACTTCGGAAGGTCGGCCCATAAAATGTGTACTCTGGAAACTCACAGGAACGGTCAGCACTGATAGATGGTTGAGTGTTTGTTGAAGAAATCGGGCTTTCAGGCTGAACTGCTAAGAGTTTTTGTGATATCTTGCTTTTCGTTACAGAATGTAAGTACACATGCAAGGCAGGTACATTGAAGGGTAGACAGCGAGGGCAATACAGTTACCGCCCATTCTTGTGACTGCCAATACAGTGACTGCCCTTAATGGCTCTCTATATAAAGCCCAAATCCAGAGAATGCTGCTCCCATTGGGAGCTCAAACAGCCATTACACAGGTGTGAACATGATACAAGAATAATCTTGTCAGCTGATTGATGAGACTTCTTCCACCTCTACCCTCCCATCTCTCTCCTTCATAACCTTTCTCGACCCTTTCTCTATTTCGTTGATATTATTACAGTCAATATTCCCCTGACCTTTCCTCTCTTATTCCTCCTAGGCTCGCAATATGCCATCCTTACACACTCTTCCTCCTCCCTGCATCTTCACTGTCTTGATTTCAAATAAGAGGAAGAAAAAGAAAGACTTGCATTTTATATAACACCTTTCATGACCTCAGGACATCCCAAAGCACTTTACAGCCAATGAAGTACTTTTGAAGTGTAATCACTGTTGTAATTTAGGAAACATGGCAGACAATTTGTGCACAGCAAGCTCCCACAAACAGCAATATGATAACGACCAGATAACCTGTTGGTTGAGGCATAACTATTGGCCAGGACACCGGGGAGAACTCCCGTGCTCTTCTTTGAAATATTGCCATGGAATCTTTTACGTCCCCGTGAGAGGCAGACGGGGCTTCAGTTTTAACGTCTCATCCGAAGGACGGCACCAACAACAGTGCGGCACTCCCTCAGCACTGCACTGGAGTATCAGCCTGGATTTTTGTGCTCGTGCTCAAGTCTCTGGAATGGAACAGGCCTGAACCCACAACCTTCTGACCCAGAGGCGAGAGAGCTACCCCTGAGCCACAGCCGACACGGTGAATATAATTCACATGCAGGGAAATAAAATCTGGTTGTTTTTATGTCCTGAGATTGTTCTAGTTCTGGTGTTGAGCAGTTTATCAGCAAGTGACAGTAATGGAGTCTTTGACTTTTCAATAGTTGAAAGGAATGAAGGTGACGTGTGTTTGTTGAAGGCGTGTTGAAGATGAGGCAAGAACTATTAATGCAATGGGTAGGGGAGGAGGGAAGGTGGCACCAACGAGTGCCTGTCACACAGCTCTGGTGACTGTCAATGGTGGTTCACCAGCTGAGCTACACTATCCTCTATTTCCTCTATCACACTGCCTTGCTACTGTGCCTCATAGCTCATAAGCTTCCTTCTCTTAATTGGAACAAGACATGCTGAGAAATATACTTTCGAAATTTGATTGGAACAAAGGAAATTTAAATTTGTGTTTTTCAAACTTAAAAATAGCTGCCAATAAAACATATATACAAACAACGCACACATAATGCTTGCATTTGAATTGAATGGCTTGGCTCCTCCATCAGATACCTGTTGCAGATCCCGTCTTGGGCCCGATAGCAACAGGAGAAGATCATTCAGCTCCTCGAGCCTGTTCCACCATTCAATTCGATCATGGCTGATCTGTACCTCTACTCCGTTTACCCGTCTTTGCTCCATATCCTTTGATACCCTTACCTCGTCTTGAAAATTTCAATTGTCCCCCAGCATCCACAGCCTTTTGGGGGAGAGCGTTCCAGATTTCTGTTACCCATTGTGTGGAAAAAGTGCTTCCTGCTTTCACTCCTAACTGGCCTCGCTCTAATTTTAAGGTTATGCCCCCTTGGACTCCCCCACCAGAGGAAATAACTTCTCTCTATCTGTCCTATCAAATCCTTTTATCATTTTAAACACCTCGATTAGATCACCCCTCAACCTTCTAAACTCAAGGGAATACAAGCCTCGTCCATGCAACCTGTCCTCATAATTTAACCCTTCAAGCCCTGGTATAATTTTGGTAAATCTGCGCTGTACCCCTCCAAGGCCAATATATCCTTCCTGAGGTGTGGTGTCCAGAGCTGAACGCAGTGCTCCAGGTCTATTGTGTATTAAAACAGCTGGGCTTTTTTTTTGATGAATGAACTTGGTTTTGACCATTTATGCACCATGACAGAAAGAGGCTAAAACAGGATATATCATGGACAAACTATGGTATATGATAAACTTTGTGCAGGTGGCTGCTATGGCGATGTCATGAGGGCAAAGGATAGGTTTGATCTCCTAGGAGCCAAACTTGCACTTTTTTTGTGTGGCTCAAATAAGGAAGGGACAGGGGGGGCTCCCTTAACAGAAAGGCATCAGGACAAATTCCTGTGAAACAGGCATTGACTTGTGCAGGTGGTCACATAGCCCTGAACAGATCAGATCAGATTTGAGCAGTTATTGTATGCAAGGGCATATTGACATTAAATTATGTATTTTTGTCCAGTTTTAATTAATGACTGGCTTTTTAAATAAAATGACTTTACATAAGCATTAAAAAAAGCGCCTGCAGTTCAGAGCCCTTTACCAAGCTTATTTTGATGCACACATTGCATTTATATCGCACCTTTCATGTCCGGAGGACGTTCCAAAGTGCTTTACCACCAATGGAGTACTTCTGAGGCATAGTCACTGCCTTGAAGGCAAACACGTCAGCCAATTTGCCCACAGCAAGGTCCCACAAGCAGCAATGAGATAATGTCCAGTTATTCTGTTTTTAGTGGTGTTGTTTGAGATATAAACACTGGCCAGGACACTGGGGAGAACTTCTTTCAAAAGTGTAAAAGAATCTTTTACATCCACCTGGGAGGGTAGATGGGATCCTGCTTTGATTTCCTCATCTGAAATACGGCATCTCCGACAGTGCAGTGCTCCCTCAGTACTGCGCTGAAGTGTCAGCCTGGAATATGCAGTCAAGAATCTGGAGTAGGGTTGGAACTCACAACTGACTTAACTCAGAGGCAGGAGTCCTATCAATGAGCCAAGGCTGGGAGGGTGGCTCAAACTGGCTTTCGGACTGTAGGCTTGAGGGAGGAACCAGGCCAACTATGAACAGAAAACAGATGATGTGATTTGTTCAGTTGAATTATTCTGAATCCGACTGTCAGGTATGAAAAATTGAAATAAGCGATGACAACCAGTGAAAGTGTATTTAAATGGCTGGATCTGTTCACTGAGTATTTGGAAGACAGTCAAGCTGATTGGAAACTTTACAGAAAAAGTTAAGGTCGACTAGCTAACTCCCATAGTCAGAAATGATTGTAAGATTGCACTTGACTATTCCAATGCTCTCCTGGCCTGCTTCCCATCTTCCAGCCTCTATAAACTTGAGCTCGTCCAAAACTCTGCTGCCCGTATCCTAACTTGCACCAAGTCCCGTTCACCCGTCACCCCTGTGCTCGCTGACCTACATTTGGTCCCGGTCCACTATGTCTCAAGTTTCAAATACTCATCCTTGTGTTCAAATCCCTCCATGGTGTCACCCCTCCCTATCTCTGTAACCTCCTCCAGCCCTACAACCCTCCAGGAACTCTGTGTTCGTCCAATCCTGGCCTCCTCTGCATCCCCAACTTCCTTTGCCCCACCATTGGTGGCTGTGCCTTCAGTGCCTAGGCCCTAAGCTCTGGAATTCATAAGGACATAAGAAATAGGAGCAGGAGTAGGCCATAAGGCCCCTCGAGCCTGCTCCGCCATTCAATAAGATCATGGTTGATCTTCGACCTCAACTCCAGTTTCCTGCACTATCCCCATATCCCTTGATTCCCCTAGAGTCCAAAAATCTATCGATCTCAACCTTGAATATACTCACAACACCAGGTTATAGTCCAACAGCTTTATTTGAAATCACAAGCTTTCGGAGCGCTGCTCCTTCGTCAGGTGACCTGAAGGAGCAGCGCTCCGAAAGCTTGTGATTTCAAATAAAGCTGTTGGACTATAACCTGGTGTTGTGCGACTTCTCACTTTTGTCCACCCCAGTCCAACACCGGCATCTCCGCATCATGAATATACTCAACGATTCAGCATCCACAGCACTTTGGGGCAGAGAAATCCAAAGATTCTAGAGTGAAGAAATTCCTCATCTCAGTCTTAAATGGCCAACCCCTTATCCTGAGACTATTCCCTCCTTAAACCTTTCCGTCTCTCCACCTCTCTCTCCTCCTTCAAGACACTCCTTAAAACCTACCTCTTTGACCAAGCTTTTGCCCATCTGTCCTAACAGCTCCTTCTTTGGCTAGGTGTCAGTTCTTTTGTTTGATAACGCTCCTGTGAAGCACCTTGGAACGTTTTACTGCATTAAACGTACTCTATAAATGCAAGTTGTTAATGTTGTTGTAAGAAAAAACAGCAATATGTTTCTAAAGGTTTCCCATGAAAGAATCATCAACCTCTGGAATAGAATACCAGAAGACGTGCTGAGTATGGATTCACGAAAGGCCTGCAAAAAGGAGCCGGGACATGTTCCTGGAAGAATTTTCTTTTTTTATTCCTGGGATCTGGGCGTTGCTGGCAAAGCCAGCATTTAATGCCCATCCCTAATTGCCCTTGAGAAGGTGGTGGTGAGCCACCTTCTTGAACCACTGCAGTCCGTGTGGTGAAGGTACTCCCACAGTGCTGTTAGGTAGAGTGTTCCAGGATTTTGACCCAGCGACGATGAAGGGACGGCGATATATTGCCAAGTCAGAATGGTGTGTGACTTGGAGGGGAACGTGCAGGTGGTGGTGTTCCCATGCACCTGCTGCCCTTGTCCTTCTAGGTGGTAGAGGTCGCGGGTTTTGGAGGTGCTGTCGAAGAAGCCTTGGTGAGTTGCTGCAGTGCATCTGGCGTAACATCTCTTGGGGTAACATCTCCACACGGGCTCCACTGGAGTTAACACAGATTGCAAAGGCCCCAAACTCTCCAAGCCTCCAAAACAAAGGAACTACCTATCTCGTCCTCTTACAAACCTCCGACGTTTAAAACCCCAAGCTTGGTGTCATCTAATCACTGCCTCCTGATTTATTTCTTCTTCTCTTTTACTGTTGGCAGTGTCCTGTGTTGTGGGCCTTGAGTCCCTTAATTATCCCAATAACCTCAAATCCCATTCAAAACCAGAGCATTTATACAGCTATACAAGTGCAGAGAGAGCACAATGAGACAAATGCTTCTGGTTGAAGTTGATATTCTGTGTGACAATACCCTAGATTATTATTTTCATCATCTCCCTTATTTCAATGTCGTTTTTCACATACCACATAATTATGGCCACAGGGCATCGAATAAAATATACATCCTTTTAAAGCTTGCTCTTAAAAGCAGGTACCAAATGATTAAAATCAAACACTGGTAATAATAATAATAATTGCACCTTTGGTGTTTCGTGAGGCGTATATTATTAGCACATCTTTATAGTCCCTGCAGATGAAAGAGAAAGGGAAAAAAATCCTCATATAGCCAAATTATCTTCACCTTATTAGTCATCGAGATAGAGAATACTTGAGAGCAAACACTGAGGTGACTACAGCCATTAGGGCTTACTGAAAGTGAAGAACTGAAAGATTAAAAGGTTGTGCTTACATATAGTTCAATTTAATCAAAGAAGGGATGTAATAAGTGTCCCTGCACATTCGATCTGGAGGCTCTGAGATGCCATGCATTAATAAAGGTCTGTTTTCCTCAATTGAGCACATAGGCAGAAATTTCCTTCTAGTTTGTAATTTCTTCTATTTCTTAAATGGGCGCAGGAGTCCAAGGACAAACATTCTGCTGAAGAACCGACCAAAGTAAAACAATGGATCTCCCGCCCTCTTGTGGATAGCTTGGGAATTTCATTCTCCAGGGTGCGAACCGGCAGAACCCGCCACCTAGTAACGACGGTTCGCCGTGGCAACAACCAAGCCTCCGAGCTCATTGTTCTCCGTAATTATTAATGTCACAGGATGAGATGGGTTCACAGACCTCTGAGCTTGTGAGGTTTGGCCCAGAGATGTCCCCGAGAATTCATTTAACGGATAAAAAAAAAAGAAGGAACTTGCATTCAGGTCCTCAGGACGTCCCAAAGCGCTTCGCTGTTGTTTTGTCGGCGAACATGGCAACCAATTTGCGCACAGCAAGGTCCTGCAAACAGCAATGTGATAAATGACCAGTTAATCGGTTTTTGGTGGTTTTGGTTGAGGGACAAATGAGGGCCAGGACACTGAGAGAACTTTCCTGCTCTTCTTTGAATAGTGCTATGGGATCTTTTACATCCACTGGAACAGGTCAATGGGATCTTGGCTTAACATCTCATTGCAAAAGGTGGCCCCTCCGACAGTGCAGTACTGCCTTACTACTGCACCCTAAATTATGCGCTCAAGTCCTAAGGCCATAATCACAGTGGGTCTTCAGAAAGCACTCCTCATAACTCAACTTCACTGAGGTGCAGTGTCTCAGGCACCTTTCTCTTCCCCAAGGATGCTGTCACCGAGCTATGTCGCCTGCTGCAACCCCAAACCAGGGCATGGTCAGCACTGACTGTGGCTGGCAAGGTTGCCGTGGCCCTTAACACAATGGGCTTCTTCCAGGCTGCAGCAGGTGACATCAGCGACATCTCGCAGTTTTCTGGGCATCACTGTATCAGAGTGGTCACCGACGCACTCTACGCGAGGAGAGACACCTCCGTCTCTCTCCCTATGGACAGAGTGAAGCAGGAGGAGAGAGCACAAGGCTTCACCCACATGGCAGACTTCCCCAGGGTCCACAGATTGCATCCACATTGCCTTGCCCGCTCCCCACCACGATCCTGGCATCTGTCTCAATAGAAAGGGATTCCACTCACCGAATGTCCAGCTTCTTTGCGACCACAGGCAGCGCATCGTGCATGTCTGTGCCCAGTATCTTGGCAGCAGTCGTGATTCATTGATCCCCGCGCCAGTCCTCTGTGCCCGCCTTTATCCCAACCAGGCCGTCAGGTCACAAGCTGGCTACTGGGCGATAAGGGGTATTACCCTACAGCCATAGCTCATGACTCCTGTCAGGGACCCGGGCACAGCTGCAGAACTGGATTACAACGGAAGCCATGCCACCACCAAAAATATAATTGAGCAGACCATCGGCGTGCTCAAGCAATGTTTCCGCTGCCTGGGCCGTGTTTGCAGATTTGTGATCGTGGACTGCATAACTTCATGACACAGGAGCACCAGCCCTCACCACCACCTCGGTAGCAAAAAATGGAAGAGGAGGACGAGGAGCAGGAAGAAGAGTGAGAGCAGGAGCAACGTCGACACCAGTGCCCCTACCTGCCAGAGCTCTCAGAGAGTAGCTCATCCAAGAGTGCTTCAGCTAAACGGTCCATCCCATTCCCAATACACCAAGAGTCCCGCAATCCTTATCATCCTTACTACCATCATCCAATCACCTTCCTTCAATCCAGCCTTATGGGTCTTGCTCTCACCTGACTATAAAATATTAACACCAACACCAAATCCGGAAAAAGAACATTCAGAAAATGCCCCAATAGAGACCTGAATCTCCACAGATTTACACAAATTTTGCTGAAATATGCAACAGATCTGAATAAGGACTTGTTGCGTCACTCAGCAATGTCCCAACATGCTTCATGTACAATGAATGACTTTGAAATACAGCCTCTGTTGTTATTTGAGAAAATGCAGCAGCCATTTTGAGCACATCAAGATCACAGAAAACAGCAGTGAGACGAGTCATTCTGTTTCTGTTGCTGTTGGGTTCGAGGGAGGAATATTGGGCAGGAGGCTGTGAAAAACTCTCTAAAATTTAGGATAAATTTTGCAAGGCCTCTCATCGCCATTGAGACCCCACCAGACCATACAAAATTTAACCTATAGTGCCATAGAATCTTCAACATCCATCTGAACAAGGCCTCAATTTAACATCTCATCTGAAAGACAGCACCGCCAACAATGCAGGGCTCCCACGGGGGCAATTTTCCTGTGCTTTTTACCCAGGGGACAGAAGGATAGGCCTAAAAGTTCTTCCAAGATGGAGCACAACCAGGTTAGTGAGACAAGAGAAGGACTTCCCAGCCTCCCACCTTGTTTTTCAGTCACTTTTTTGCCCTATACTTTCTTCTGCTAGTGCGCATGGAGAAGAAAGAAAGAAAGACTTGCATTTCTATAGCGCCTTTCATGACCACCGGACGTCCCAAAGCGCTTTACAGCCAATGAAGTACTTTTTGAAGTGGAGTCACTGTTGTAATGTGGGAAACACGGCAGCCAATTGATAGCGAGTTGGTGAATCATCACACTGACCGGCACTGTTTAAGAATGGAGGAAATTGACATGACTGTGCCCTGTACTAAAAAGTACCCCATTGTTGTTGTGGGTGCAAGCTCACAATTGACCAGATTTAATGAATTTATCTTCAGCCTTTGCCATGGTGGAATTTGTGCTTACAACTCCCAGCACATAAGCAGAGGACCATGTCCCCTGCATTACTGTACCCTTCCACCAAAATGGCTTTCAGCAGAGAACAGACTGATGTATGACGTACTGTATACAATGATCAGTGGGGCACATGTTAGCTCTCAGAATAGCAGGGCAATTTACACATACACGCTGACAATAAACTGTTTTGGCAAATAGTGTCCTCCAGCAGATTCTGAAATTTGCCATTACCAGTAAAAGATATGTAGATGAACACACTGTGTAAGCATTCATCGCGCATTGCATAATAACAACCGTGGCTCAGTTGATAGCACTCTTGTCTCTGAGTCAGAAGGTTAGTGGGTTCAATTCCCACTCTCAATAACCTGAGCGCAAAATCTAGGCTGACACTCCAATGCAATACTGAGGGAGCGCTACACTGTCAGAGGTGCCTTGTTTCAGCTGAGATGTTAAACCAAAGCCCCATCTGCCCTCTCAGGTGGATGCAAAAGATCCCATGGCACTATTCGAAGAAGAGCAAGGGTGTCCTGACCAATATTCATCCCTCAGTCAACATCACTAAAACAGATTATCTGGTCATTATCACATTGCTGTTTGAGGGAGCTTGCTGTGTGGGCAAGTTAGCTGCTGCATTTCCTTTTTTACAACAGTGACAACGCCTCAGAAAGTACTTAATCGGCTGTAAAGCGCTTTGGGACATCCTGAGGTTGTGATAGGTGCAATAGAAATGCAAGTTCTTCTGTCTTTCTGCTGCTCTCTCCAGATGGACCATATTTCCAGCACCAGCAGTAACATTAAGATGAATGGGAAAAGGGGCTGATTTTCCATGAAATAACATTAATATAAAGTACTCCCAGAAAAAGGTTCCTAACATTGCTGTTCTCAACATCATTAAATAGTGCTGTAGGTGTCCCTGTCACACATCCGTCCTCGGCTGAGTCAGGAGCTGAGCCTCCAATCGCCAGACCTTTGCTGATGCCAAATGAATTGTTCAATGTGTAATAACCATGTTTGAGAAATCTCAGGATTCAGACGGCGCCGGGACCTTTTTCAGCTTTACTTGTGCAAGCTTGTGATGTTGTCAGAACCATCCGATTCTATAACTGCTTTGCCACTCAATCCTTTCAGGTCTGAGAGAACCTGCCTTAAATTAGGAGCAATTAAAGAAAATGAAATAAAAACAGGAAATGCTGGAAATACTCCACAGGTCAGGCAGCATCTGTGGAGGGAGAAACAGAGTTAATGTTTCAGGTCGCTGACCTTTTATCAGAACTGGAAACGGTTAGTGATGTAACAGGTTTTAAGCAAGTGCAGAAGAAAGAATGAACTTGTATAGCACCTTTCATACCCTTAGGACATGCCAAAGCTTCACATCCAAAGAAGTTTTTGAAGTGTAGTCACTGTTGTATGTCGGGACATGCAGCAGACAAGGTCCCACAAATAACAATGAGATCCCAAGCTATCCACAATGAGATCAATGCCCGGTTAATTTGTTTTAATGATGCTAGTTGAGGGATAAATGGTGGCCATGATAACAGGAGAACTCCACTGTTCTTCAAATAGTGCTAGACCTTTTACGACCACCTGAGAGGTAGAGATGGGGCATCGGTTTAGGAACATCGGAACAGGAGTTGGCCATTCACCCCTTCAAGTCTGCTCCGCCATTCAGTTAGATCATGGCTGATCTGTATCTCAACCTCATTGTCCAGCCATAGTTCCATTTTCCTTGATACCCTTACCTAACAACGAACTATCAACCTCAGTCTTGAAAGCTTCAATTAACCCAGCATCCACAGCACTTTGTGAGAGAGAGTTCCAGATTTCGACTACACTTTGTGTGAAAAAATGCTTCCTGATTTCACACCTGCACAGTCTAGCTCTAAATTTAATATTATGTCTCCTAGTTCTGGATTCCCCCACCAGAGGAAGTCGTTTCTCTTTATCTACCCTATTGAAACCTTTAATCATTTTAAACACCGCAATTAGGACTCCCTCAATCTTCTATACTCAAGGGAATATGCAACATTTAACATCTTATCTGAAAGGCAGCACCTCCGACAATGCAGCACTCCCTCAGTACCACAATGAAGTATCAGACAAAATTAAGTAAAAAGTATTAGAGTGGGGCTTAAACCTACAACCTTCAGACTCAGAAAATGCTACCACTGAGCCATGGCTGATACCTTGATTGTATTAAGACTGAAAGAGCGTTAGATTGGATAACCCCCCAAAAAGTGCGCAAGGATCGCGATGCGTGTTTAACCTGTGCCCACTGCGTGCACTGCAAGCAGGACGGCAAATTCGTGCTGGTCACTCATTTCCATGATTTCTGCGTGCAGCCAGCGCTCCTCACGCTGTTCATTGGCTGCATGCTTCAGCAGGGGACCCAGTATCATGAGTGCCCAGTATGACTTAAAGCTAGCCTGCACCTCTTAAAGTGGAGGTGCATTGTGGCTGCTGGTGGTGCTGAGGTCATTCTGAATATTGCGCTGTGGAAGATTCAACAATGGCTGACCATGGGAGAGAGCGTGCACCAAGGTTTTCGGACACTGCACTGGAAGTCTTGGTGGAAGAGATGGAACGGAGGAGAGATGTCCTGTATCCTCAGGGCGGGCTGGAGGCCCTCCAGACACATGTTCAGAAAGCAGTGGCAAGAAATAGCGGTGGAGATCAATGCCAGGTGTGTAGCTCCAAGGACCTGGATGCAGTGCAGGAAGAAGTTTAATGATCTCACACGAGTTGTCAAGGTCAGTGAGTGTATCTTCAAATGCCATATCCTAACTTCTGCACCAATAGCCTCATCCACTGCTCAGTTCTCTACACCCCCATCACTCACCTACCAACAATTAATCAATCAGGACTCCTAGCTAACATTCATATGGTTTACCTCACCCTCACACCCTTAGCACTGTTGCAAGCCTCACACCCACATCTCACAGCTTGTACACACTACCAGGTATTCAACCATGACAGCCACATCACCCAAATAGATTGCACAACATTCACTGACACACTTCCCTCTTTCTTGCAGGAGAAGGTGGTGCACAACAGGAGGCAGCAGGAATTAACGGTAGGGAGAATGACATGCGACTGCATGTTCTAACCCCCATGGAGCTGGCCGTTATGGGAAAGGCCATTGTTGAGGCCATGGCCATCAGCGGGGCTGAAGCCATTGAAGATAAAAGTATCCGCATACCTAATCCTTCTCTCATCCCACTTTTACTTCACCCCTCAATCTATTACGACTTACAAGCTGCAAATAGTGTAAGCATGTACTTCTTACTTTCTCCTCTCCCCTCACTACAACACAACCCTTGTCCCTTTTTTATTTCAGATACTCAAGTACTGGAACCTGCCCAGACAGTGGATGAACAGCAAGAAGACAGTGAAGATGAAGAGACACTGTCACTCAATGTCACAGTTGCAGCCACCAGCTCAGATACTGACACTGCGCGTAATTTAGAAGATAGCATAGAGGCAGGATCTGCATTTGGCGAGTCACCGGGCACAAATGCGCTGGAGCCAGGGCTGGGGGAAAGTATAATACAGGTGCCAGCTCACCTGTGGGTGAGGTTGCCGACTAGTTCTGCTGCAGAGGACTCAGATGCAGACTTCAATGGGCCAGGCTACAGAAGAAGGCTGATAGGTGTACACACCCAAATGCTTGGTGCACTGGAAATCCTGCCAGAAAACATGTGCTCAATATCAAGGAGCATAGAGGAGTCCAGCACCAACTTGGCACAGGGCTTTGCACAGAGCTTGGAGCCCATCCTTTCCAACATGGAGTGGGTGGTCATCTCCATCAACACACCTGTGGAGCAAACCATGATACAATGCCTGATGGCCAATGTCTCAGCTTCCACTGCAGCACAAGCAGCATCCACCCAATGTCTGAGTGCTGCAGTGAAAGCTTAGACTGGTGTCATGCAATCTCAGCTTGCTGCCATGGAAGCCCAGACTGCTGCCATCATGGCTCTGGATAAAAAGGGAAGAGAGTAGCACAAGTAAGCTCTGCCTGCCTCCATACAACAATACGAAAGAACTCAAACAGAAGCTAACAATTGCTATTTCAAATGCAGAGGGCTTCAGTCTGGAATAATAAGAGAACAACTTTACTATAACACCAACTTGTGTTTATAGAAAGCTTTTAACGTAGAACTATAATCCAAGATTGGTGCAATATACTTGCTGAAAATGAAAATGGGCCCTTAGAGGATGAGACAGGTGAAATTATAATGGGGAATAAGGAAATGTCAGAGACTTTAAACAAATATTTTGTATCTGTCTTCACAGTAGAAGACACAAAAAACATACCAAAAATAGTGGGGAACCAAGAGGCTAATAAGAGTGAGGAACTTAAAGTAATTAATATCAGTAGAGAAAAAGTACTTCAGAAACTAATGGGACTAAAAGCCGACAAATCCCCTGGACCTGATGGCCTACATCCTAGGGTCATAAAAGAGGTGGCTGCAGAGATAGTGGATGCATTGGCTGTGATCTTCAAAAATTCCCTAGATTCTAAAACGCTGCCAGCGGATTGGAAGGTAGCAAATGTAACCCTGCTATTCAAGAAAGGAGTGAGAGAGAAAACGGGAAAATGCTGGAATCCATTATTAATGAAGTGGTGATGGGGCACTTAGAAAATCATAATATGATTAGGCAGAGTCAACATGGTTTTATGAAAGGGAAATCGTGTTTAACAAATTTATTAGCGTTTTTTGAGGATGTAACTAGCAGGGTAGATAAAGGGGAACCAGTGGATGTAGTAAATTTGGATTTCCAAAAGGCATTCGATAAGGTGCCACATAAAAGGTTGCTACGCAAGATAAGGGCTCATAGGGTTGGGGGTAATATATTAGCATGGATAGAGGATTGGCTAACTAACAGAAAACAGAGAGTAGGGATAAACGGGTCATTTTCCGGTTGGCAGGCTGTAACTAGTGGGGTGCCGGAAGGATCAGTACTTGAGCATCAGCTATTTACAATCTATATTAATGACTTAGATGAAGGGACCGAGTGCAATGTATCCAAGTTCGCTGACGATACAAAGCTAAGTGAGAAAGTAAGCTGTGAGGAGAACACAAGGAGCCTGCAAAGGGATATAGATAGACTAAGTGAGTGGGCAATAAAGTGGCAGATGGAGTAAATATGAGGAAATGTGAGGTTATTCACTTTGGTAGGAAGAATAGAAAAACAGAATATTTTTTAAAAGTGAGAAACTATTAAATGTTGGTGCTCAGAGAGATTTAGGTGTCCTCATACAGGAAACACAGAGTTAGCATGCAGGTACAGCAAGCAATTAGGAAGGCAAATAGCATGTTGGCCTTTATTGCAAGGGGGTTGGAGTACAAGAGTAAGGAGGTCTTACGTCTTACTACAAATGTGCAGGGCTTCGGTGAGACCACACCTGGAGTACTGTGCTTAGTTTTGTTCTCCTTATCTGAGAAAGGACATACATGCCTTAAAGGTGGTGCAACGAAGGTTCACTAGATTGATTCCTAGGATGAGAGGATTGTCCTATGAGGAGAGATTGAATAGATTGGGCCTATACTCTCTGGTGTTTAGAAGAATGAGAGGTGATCTCATTGAAACATATAAGATTCTGAGGGGTTGTTCCCCCTGGCTGGAGAGTCTAGAACTAGGGGGCATAGTCTCAGGATAAGGGGTCGGCCATTTAAGACCGAAATGAGGAGGAATTTCTTCACTCAGAGGGTTGTGAATCTTGGGAATTCTCTACCCCAAAGGGCTATGGATGCTGAGTCGTTGAGTATATTCAAGGCTGAGATCGATAGATTTTTGGACTCTAGGGGAATCAAGGGATATGGGGATCGGGCGGGAAAGTAGAGTTGAGGTTGAAGATCAGCCATGATCTTATTGAATGGTGGAGTAGGCTCAAGGGGCCGTATGGCCTACTCCTGCTCTTAATTCTTATGTTCTTATGTTCTTAATCCTGGAGGGTTGGCAACCCCAACCATGGATACCGGATGAACCCCAACCCAGGACACTGGGTAGGATTCTGGTGGTGTCAGAGAATTGCTGAGATGTTGCCCCAGGAGAGTGGCAGTGGCTCAGGATGACAGCAGTCATGCTCCCACCCTTGCCACTCTGCAAGTGCCCTTGCTATTGCCTGACAGCCAGCCAGCCAGCCCAGGCTGCTGCAGCCCAGGCCGAGATGGTGCAGTCTGCAGCCGGGCCTTCTAGGCCCAGAGCTCCTCGAGGTTGCCTTCCAAGGCCATCTGTAGTCCTCTCCACTGAAAGTCAGCAGCCTTCCACCAGCCATGCTGTAGCCACTGGGGAAGCACCTTGTAGGAGCACTAGGACAGGTAAAGGCACATGGAAGAGGCACTAAGGGAATGCACATGGGTGATTATTTTTGTATGCACTATGGAATGACTTAATTTATAAATTTGGATTGGATTGTGTATTTTGTGTTGGCTTTTATTTTTACATTGTGGGAAAGAGGACGATGTGAGGACTGTTGGTAAATGCAAAATTGGGTTTCAGGTTACTGGTAGTGCTCATGAGTTATTTGTTCACATAGAGCTCGGGCAGAAAGGGGCTATCTAGGCTGCAGCCTCCCTTCCTCTTCCTCCTCTTCTGCCCCCCTCCTCTTCTACCTCCTCCTCCTTCTCCCTCTTCTAGCAGCTTGTCCTGCTCTGCGTGGCCTCTGCTCATTCTTCCAGTCATGCTCAATGCCAAGAGGAATCCCTACTAGGCCACCCATGTCCGGAAGCAACTGATTTGTGCACAAGCCTTTAAGTCACCAAAAAAGTACTTCCGCACCAGCCAGACCATTCCTTGTAGACTATTGAAACTTTAGATAAGTATGGAAAAGCACCTAAAATGCATAGAATTGCAGCCACATCCAGAAGGAGATAACACGGTGGCATAGTGGTTAGCACTCTTGCCTCACAGCGCCAGGGACCCGGGTTCAAATCCGGCTCGGGTGACTGTCTGTGTGGAGTTTGCACATTCTCCCCGTGTCTGCGTGGGTTTCCTTCGGGTGCTCCGGTTTCCTCCCACAGTCCAAAGATGTGCGGGTTAGGTTGATTTGGCTATGATAAGTTGACCCTTAGTGTTAGGGGGGATTAAATACGTGGGGTTACGGGGATAGGGTGGGATATGTGTCGGTGCAGGCTCAATGGGCTGAAATGGCCTCTATCTGCACTGTGGGGATTCTGTGATTCTGTGAAATAATCCAGCTACTAACCGGTAAGTAGTTGATGATCCCTTTAAATAGCAATATTTGGGAGGGGGTACTTCATGCCGTTGAATGCATGTTCAGCTGTGCGAGGTTAAGAGAGGGTGTAGGCTGGAGCGTGGAGCTCCAAAATGGCAGAGCCGGCCTCAAATCAGCATTACACGCTGATTGATGTCATGATCTGCCTGCTGCCGATGGTTGTTGGTGCATGCGCACAAACCCCTTTACGAAGATGTCGTCCGGTGCACTTCTCACTGGAAGTGTGCGTGCGTGTCACGGACGCCATTTTTGTAGTTTAAGAGACATCGTCGTGCCCAACAAAACGGGCGCTGCAGAACCCAGTTTCACCCCTTACAACGTTTGCTTTTTGCACTTGCTGTGTATAAATCTCAATCTGTGTTCAAAGTCTCCTGTTCTCTCCCGCACTTGGAAATGAGTGCAAAGATTTATTTTGCAAGACGCGCATAATTTTGTGACTAGCGATCGTAATTAAGGCGGAAGTCAATATAAATGAGCACTAATGACATGCTAGTGTACAGATGGGTGCAAAATATAGGTGGGCATATCCGTTGAAGTGAAAATGGAAAGGCATGGCTGGGGTTTAAAAATGAAGGTTCCACTGATGTGGTGAGGAGATGAATTGTTGGTTGTTGAAACCATGTAGCTTCAAAGATGAATCTTTGGCACCAAAAAGAGTCTAGGAAGAAATTGCAAAAATGTTAAATGTTACCTCGAAGATTAAACAGATCTGGAAGAAGCAAAATGAAAGGTAGATCAGTGATAGATAACATGCCAAGGAGAAACTGAAGAAGGAGTGCTAACTACAGAGGGATGACGAGCATAATGGGAGTGACAGATACTCTTCTCTTTATCCAAGTAGGTGTTAGTGGATTGGATGGAGAAGACTTGTTTGGTTCGTTAGTTTCCAAAACACCTGCAGGTAAGGCAAGATTCCAAGAAATTCCAATCCCAGTGCTTTCATCCTGGCTCCACACTTTAGTCTAGAATGTTCTGCACCCGGTTAAGCAAAATTTAGAAAGGGGAAGCTATATCCTAGATCAGTTAATGCACCCCACCACTGGCACCATGTACTAACTAACCATGTCACCTTCTTTATAACCCTTGAGCGTCTATTTATAAACATAGAGAGGAAAAGAATTCACTGGTATGGATTTATCCTCTCAACTTTGCTCTCTTGCTCCTCCCTGCATCCTTACTACATAGAATTACATGGTATTTACAGCACAGAAACAGGCCATTCGGCCCAACTGGTCCATGCCGGTGTTTATGCTCCACACGAGCCTCCTCCCAGCCTACTTCATCTAACCCCATCAACATATTTTTCTATTCTTTTCTCCCTCATGTACTTATCCAGATTCCTCTTACATGCATCTATACTGTTCGCCTCAACTACACCTTGTGGTAGCGAGTTCCACATTCTAACCACTCTCTGGAAGTGTGTTGCAACCGTGACTCATTGTTGTCTTCTGCTCACATTCATTTCCAAGACCTCACGATTGTGGCACCCCTTACCTTCTTCGGTTTCCACTTCCTCCTGTGGTCTACAGGCTTTTTAAAAACAAGCTTAGTGGTACCTAATGACTTCTTGAGTTCCCTCGTCTTTCCTTCTACTCTTTTCAACCTTTACTGGTGCACCAAACTATGGCTTTGGTTCTTCTCCAAAGCTTCTTTAATTCAAAACAACATTGGAAGACAGTCAGTTCACAGAGGTGTGTATCCATTTACCTGGCTGCATGGTTAACTGGTGACGTATACAGGTTCACAAAATGGAGCTCAACCTGATGGTCCACCCAGCATTGGCCAATCAGGCCTGCTGCCGTTGCGTAGACAACAACTCCTCAATTTGTTGGCCAAGGAGTTTATTGTTGTTGTTCAGTGTGCCAGAGTAACTCATTTTGTCCTGCAAAACCTCTTGAACTATAAAACATCTGGCCCTGATTATCATGAGTTGGGGAATTTGTGCTGGTTTATTTTTAATATTAGACTGAAAACTCCCAGCAGCATTCACAGATTGGATTTATTACACTTCAAAGGGGCCTCAACAGTGCAACTGAATTAGCATATTTAGTTAACTCCCTTTGAAAGGAAATTAATTGAGAAATATTGTTTCTGATAGAAAACAATTTGTTTACAGGAAGTATGGCAAGTCAGGAATATAATGTGTGCAATTCTCCTGGCAAATAGCATTCTAAGATGTCATTTCCATTTGTTGTCATGTGTTCTAACAGTCTGGTTGAAATCCATTAAAACTGCAAGTGGCAGCCACCAGGCCCCTGATCATCTTTCCCTTGTTTACTGAGACGTTAGACTGTTGAGATTCTATTTGCAAATCGTCACATTGCTTTTAACTTCAAGATCCTAAAACACAAGAATCTTTCAGTGCCCAGCAGTTCTTTTCACCAGGTGCATCAAACTCTGCAAGTAACCACTTATTACAACAGGAGACTGTAGGGCAGTTACCACGGCGATGAACTCAGGAAGCAACACCTCAACAGTAAGTGTGTGCGACCTGTAGAACCAGGCAGGTAGGCCTCAGCACACTTGGCAGAGAATTCACAAATCCACGAGAGCAAAACATTTTTCAGGATTTTGAGGCAACATTTTGTTTGAGTACCGGCCTTCTCAACCCCTTAAAAAATTGAGGCAAAGTGATCCCACTCCAATTACATAGGAACAGAAGTAGGCCATTCAAACTGCTCCACTATTCAATTAGATCCTGACTGATCTGTACCTCAACTCCATTTACCTGCCTTTGTTCCATATCCCTTAATACCCTTACCTAACAAAAACCTATCGATCTCTGTCTTGACAATTTCAATTGACTCAGCATCCACAACCTTTTGGGAGAGTCAGTTCCAGATTTCCACTACCCGTTGTGTGAAAGAGTGCTTCCTGATTTCACTCCTAAATGACCCAGCTCTAATTTTAAGATTGTGCCCCGTTGTCTGGATTCCTCACCAGGGAAAATAAATTCTCTGTATCTACCCTATCAACTCCCTTTATCATTTAAACACCTCTATTTGGTCACCCTTCAACTTTCTCAACTCAAGGGAATAAAAGCCAAGTTTATGTAACCTGTCCTCATAATTTAACCCTTTAAGCCCTGGTATCGTTCTGATGAATCTGCACTTTACCCTCTCCAAGGCCAGTATCTCCTTCCTGAGGTGCGGTGCCCAAAACTGAACGCAGTTACTCCAGATGGGGTCTGTCCAGGGCTCTGTACAACTATGAATCACTTCCTCACTTTTGAAATCCAGTAACCTTTGCAATAAAGGCCAACATTCCATTAGCCTTTTTGATTACATTTGTACCTGTCCACTAGCTTTTAGCGATCTGTGTACCCGGACCCCTAAATCTCTCTGCTCAGCCACAGCTCCTCATGAACTAAGAAAATATTATGAATTGTCTATCTCAGTTGCAAAGTGGATAATCTCACACTTCCCCACATTGAATTCCACCTCCCATAGTTTTGCCCACTCACTTTGTCTGTCTAACTCGCTTTGTAACTTCCTGCTCCCATCCACACAACTTACTGCAAACTTGGACACACAACTGTCTATTCTTCAGATTCTATTTCAGATCATAACCTCGGCCCCTATCACATATATATATATGTATATATATTTTTTTTAATCCACACCTTTTGTTTGGCCCCCCTTTTTTTCTTCCCTCCCACATGGCAGCTGTCCTTCATTCTGCCAGCGCAATTCACACTTCATCTAGAGCCATCCTTTGTTCCTTAACCTGTCCCATTACCACCTCCTCTTGCCTTGAATATCTCTTAATGTCTCTCAATATCTCTTCATCTCTCCTGCTTTCTATGACGGCATCGCTGCGACAGCCTCAGTACTCAACACCAACAACAGCCAATCTCCGGACGCCATCCTACAACTCATCCGCTTCATCCTTGACCACAATGTCTTCACCTTCGACAACCATTTTTTTACCCAAACACACGGAACAGCCATGGGGACCAAATTCGCACCCCAATACGCCAACATCTTCATGCACAAGTTCGAGCAAGACTTCTTCGCTGCACAGGACCTCCAACCAACGCTGTACACCAGATACATCGACGACATCTTCTTCCTTTGGACCCACGGCGAAGGATCACTGAAAGGACTACACGATAGCATCAACAGGTTCCATCCCACCATCAAACTCACCATGGACTACTCCTCAGAATCGGTTTCATTCTTGGACACACGAATCTCCATCAAAGACGGACGCCTCAGCACTTCACTCTACCGCAAGTCCACGGACAACCTCACGATGCTCCACTTCTCCAGCTTCCACCCTAACCACGTTAAAGAAGCCATCCCCTATGGACAAGCCCTGCGAATACACAGGATCTGCTCAGACGAGGAGGAACGCGATGGACACCTACGGACACGTTAAAGAAGCCATCCCCTATGGACAAGCCCTGCGAATACACAGGATCTGCTCAGACGAGGAGGAACGCGATGGACACCTACGGACACTGAAAGACGCCCTCGTAAGAATGGGATATGACGCTCGACTCGTTCCGACGGGCCACAGCGAAAAACCGCATAGACCTCCTCAGAAGACGAACACGGGACACAACCAACAGAGTACCCTACGTCATCCAGTACTTCCCCAGAGCGGAAAAACTACGCCATGTTCTTCGCAGCCTTCAACATGTCATCGATGACGACGAACACCTTGCTAAGGCCATCCCCACGCCTCCACTACTCGCCTTCAAGCAGCCGCCTAACCTCAAAAGTACCATCGTTCGCAGCAGATTACCCATCTTTCAGGAGAACAGCAACCAAGACACCACACAACCCTGCCGCGGCAACCTCTGCAAGACATGCCAAATCATGGACACAGATACCATCATCACACGTGAGGACACTACCCACCAGGTACACGGTACATACTCATGTGACTCGGCCAACGTTGTCTACCTGATACGTTGCAGTAAAGGATGCTCCAGAGCATGGTACATCGGCGAGACCATGCAGACACTGAGACAACGTATGAACGGACACCGCGCAACAATCGCCAGGCAGGAGGGTTGCCTCCCAGTCGGGGAACACTTCAGCAGCCAGGGGCATTCAGCCTCGGATCTGCGGGTAAGCGTTCTCCAAGGCGGCCTTCGAGATACACGACAGCGCAAAATCATAGAGCAGAAACTGATAGCCAAGTTCCGCACTCATGAGGATGGCCTCAATCGCGATATCGGGTTCATGTCACGATACAGAACGTGACTTGACATCATGGCCGGTCTTCCCAGGTGTTTTTTTTAAAAAAAAGACTAACACAAGAACCTACACAAATTGACAGGATATGCAGCCAGCAGGTGGTTTGACACGTTGGACCCCCTGGGACACATCTCATTGTCTTGGCTGTGCTCTTTGATGTAGGGAAAGATGTGAATAGATTTTGTCTGTGTTTAAATTGTGAATTCTGGGAGATTCTCTCACTGCTAACTTACCTGACGAAGGAGCGAACTGCTCCGAAAGCTTGTAAAATTAAATAAATCTGTTGGACTATAACCTGGTGTTGTGCGACTTCTCATTTTTGTCCACCCCAGTCCAACGCCGGCATCTCCACATCATGCTTTCTATCCTATCACTGACCTTCCCTTTTGTTCTTTCATCCCCTCCCCCTTTTCCCTGCCCCTAAACTTGCTTTAAAATCTATTCCATTTCCTGCTTTTTTCCAGTTCTGACGAAAGGTCTTCGACCTGTTTCTCTCTCCACGGATGCTGCCTGGCCTGCTGAGTTTTTCCAGCATTTTCTGTTGTTATTTCGGATTTCCAGCATCCGCAGTATTTTGCTATTGTCTATTCTTTCATCCAGGTTCCCCGCTGTTTTGCTGTGTGGCTCTTAATTCATTAAAAAGGTGCCAGAAGGCATGCATACTGTTGATTGAAGAATTCAACTTAAAACTAGGTTACCATATTAATGAGACTTGCATTCTCACTGCTGTTTATTGCCTTGATTAACTGAACTTCACTCCAATAAAGAAGGAATTGAGACACCAACTGGCTGTTTAAGTGAATATTTTTGATGCATGTATTTTAAAGTTAATTTATACTGCATAGTATATACCTAATATCTTTGCATAGATATAGCACTTCATTTAGAACAGAGGATATTACAGAGCGATTTCATAAGGATGTTTTAAATTATGAAGGGCAAGGAACAGGGCAGACAGAAACAGACTGTTCAAAACAAGCGTAAATGCTGGAAACTCGCTTCCTCTGGTCGTCTGAATGGGAACGGGTTTATTTCAATCAGTAAAAGAGGGTTTCGGCGGAGGCTTAAACTGATCGGCGCAAAAGATCGAGGAAATTCAGGTGTAGCGTACAAACTGGGTTAAGTCATTTCCACCCGAATTTGCTCGATCTTTTACGCTGAAAATTGGCGTAACTTCGTACTTGCATGTGTCAGTTCCAAGGATATTCCGGGCCATTGTGCTTAATGTGAGCAAATGGTGGTTTGAAGACTTCCAACTTTAATTTTCATAACATTAATAAGATGAAAAGGGAGGTAAAGAAGGAAGATGGCACGTGTTCTGAGCTTTCCTCAGGCCTCAATTGTTTCCATTGGTTTCCGCTTGTTTTACACCAGGAAATTAAGGTGTAAGTTGCTGTTAGCAACATCGAAGTAAAAACAAGCATTCCGGCCCGTAATCTGGAGGTAACTGCATATGCTGTTGTTCTATGCGTGTACAAGCACGTGCTCACCACACAGCGCACATGTTCAATATTGTCATGGAAGAGCTGTGCACTGCACACCTGTGCCATGGAGTGTTAGATATAAGGACGTCTTACTGCAATTATATAGGGCCCTGGTGAGACCACACCTGCAGTATTGTGTACAGTTTTGGTCTCTGTACCTAAGGAAGGATATACTTGCCATAGAGGGAATGCAATGAAGGTTCACCAGACTGATTCCTGGGATGGGGGGATTGACCTATGAGGAGAGATTGAGTAGACTAGGCCTATATTCTCTAGAGTTTAGAAGAATGAGAGGTAATCTCATTGAAACATGCAAAATTCTTGCAGGGCTTGACAGGGTAGATGCTGGGAGGCTGTTTCCCCTGGCTGGGGAGTCTAGAACCAGGGGTCACAGTCTCAGAATAAGGGGTTGGCCATTTAGGACTGAGATGAGGAGAAATTTCTTCACTCAGAGGGTGGTGAATCTTTGGAATTCTCTACCCCAGAGGGCTGTGGATGCTGAGTCGTTGGGTATATTCAAGACAGAGATCGATAGATTTTTGATATTAAGGGAATCAAGGGATATGGGGATAGTGCAAGAAAGTGGAGATCAGGTAGAAGATCAGCCATGATCTTATTGAATGGCGGAGCAGGCTCAAAGGGCCAAATGGCCTACTCCTGCTCCTAATACTTATGTTCTTATGTTCAAATGCTTTCCCTCAATTGCCAGCGTGGAGTGTTTGATCCACAGTCAGCAGGGATACTGGGTGGAGACCAGGTGCTTTATCACAGGGCAGAAAGAGAAAAATAAGAGGGCGACTCATTGCCCCTGGAAGCATTTTCATAGACCTCCGAGCAGACGGGTAGAGTCAGGACAGGGGTTGGCTAGACCTTGGAACATGGACAGTATGCTAGAGATGGTGTATAGTGTGGGAGACTTCCAAAGAGAGGAATGGAGGGAAAACAGAACAAAAAACACAGCAATGAAGCTCGGTTGTGCTTGCATTCTTTCTAACAACCAATTACATGAATGTGCACAAACACTCTAAAACTTGGAGATGTATAATAAGTAAGGAAACTGGCAACATCTCAAAGACACTGTCTGCAGTTGTTACTGCACCGCCCTCTCCGAACCTGCACATTACAGAAACCGCAGTGTTACAATTCAGCTCTTGGAGCCATTTCCCAACACCTATTTATTAACGCTGTTGAATAATTAAGGAAAAAATGGACCAGCACGCCACAAAGTCTCAAGGAGTGTCTCCAATCCTGCTTGAAGACTCAGACAATGTTACGTGCCAATCTGACACCATCTACACCACTTAATAAATCATCAGTGAAGCCTTGAAGGCATTTCTGTCCGTTTGTGTTTTCCCACACTGACTTTGATTGTTTTGATGTCTTTGTACATGAATTTTCTAGTATTAATATGTAGTTGAGTTGCTTTGGACGCTTTTATGGGCTCTTTAGTAGAAATAAAAAGGATGATTTCCCCTACTTTAAATCTGTCAGCCCTGGCAACCAGCAGACTCTCTGAGGCCAAGCCAGCAGAGTGAGGAGGAAGTATATGTCGAGACTGTGAAATCTCAGGTTCAGGATCCATTTGTCTCTCCTATAATTAGTGATCAATTGGTGTTGGCATCCTTTGAAAAGCTCAGCTTTCTACATTGAATCCTGGGTCACCACCATGGGCCAGTTTCGATCACAGGACCAGAGTCATGCTAGGTACATTTTACAACAGCGAGTCTGAAAGAAAAAAAAGACTTGCATTTATAAAGCATCTTTCACATCCTCGGGATGTCCCATAGTGCTTTACAGCCAATTAAATATTTTTGAAGTGTTGTAATGTAGCCAGTTTAGGCACAGCAAGCTCCCACAGACAGCAATGTGATAAAGACCAGATAATATGTTTTTAGTGATGTTGGTTGAGGGCTAAGTATTGGCCAGGACACCGGGGAAAAATTCCATACTCTTCTTCAAAATAGTGCTGTGAAATCTTTTACGTCCACCTGGGGCTTTGGTTTAATGTCTCATCCGAACGACGGCACCTCCGACAGTATTACATGACCATCTCCTTTTGCCTTGCACCATCATCCCTTTTGTCTTTTAATCTCTCCTGCCTTCCATCCTATCACAGACCTTCCCTTTTAGTTCTTTCCTCCCCTCCCCCCTTACTTGCTTAAAATCTGCTACATCTATAACTTTTTCCAGTTCTGACGAAAGGTCACCGACCTGAAACGGTAACTCCCTTTCTCGCTCCACAGATGCTGCCTGACCTGCTGAGTATTTCCAGCATTTTCTGTTTTTACCTCTGACGTTATTATTGTGCTCAAGTCTCTGGAGTGGGTGCTTGAACCCACAACCTTCTGGACTCAGAAGCGAGAGTGCTACCCATTGAGCCACGGCAGACATTATTTTACTTTGTGTGGGTTGGTGGTTTTAGCCATGCCGGCGGGGCAAGGTGCCAAGCACAAGATGGCTCTTTGCTACGAGGAGCGAACCTGATGGACAAGTCAACCCTTGTCACTCTTGCACTGTCTTGCTGTTGGGAGTGAGAGAGTTATAGGTAAATGCCCAGGATCCTGTCGTCAGCTGCCGATTGGTGCATGACCTAGGAAGGACCCCCCAAAAAGAGCAGATGAACATACTCTGAAAGGTGCTTATTGCTTTACCCTATTACATCATTACCTTGTCAGTCTGCTTTCCCTTCAGCTTCCTTTCCAGCTAATTAATTTACTCGCCCTGCCCTCTCAGCACCACACACGAAGACTGTCTGCCCAGCAGGGCTGACAGTTTCTCTGCCTCTGATGCTCTTTGTTGACATCATGTCTGGTCCACACCAAACTGTACAGAATCAAATAGTTTCTGGATGTATCATTCAGCACTAAATGACAGTTTCGCTGCTGGTGCGAATTTAGTCGGAAGTAGGCGGGTGAGATAATACAGGGAAGAAGGTGATCTTAGCCAACAAAAATATTTTTCAGCGAGTGATAAACAGCAAAGGTTTTTTTTTATTCATTCCTGCAATGTGGACGTCACTGGCAAGGCCAGCATTTATTGCCCATCCCTAATTGCCCTTGAGAAGGTGGTGGTGAGCCGCCTTCTTGAACCGCTGCAGTCCGTGTGGTGAAGGTATTCCCACAGTGCTGTTAGGGAGGGAGTTCCAGGATTTTGACCCAGCGGCGATGAAGGAACGGCGATATATTGCCAAGTCAGGATGGTGTGTGACTTGGTGGGGAACTTGGAGGTGGTGGTGTTCCCATGCGCCTGCTGCCCTTGTCCTTCTAGGTGGTAGAGGTCGCGGGTTTGGGAAGTGCTGTCGAATGCTGGGGATGTGAAAGAAAGAAACTTGCATTTATATAGCACCTTTCACAACCTCAGGATGTCCAACAAGCCTACCTGTTTTTGGTTGTGCTCAACCCCACCTTCCCAAAATACCCCTCAGACTCCTCTTCCTCCAGAAACACATCAAGTTATCTCTTGGATCAATTTGCTTTAATGGACTTCGCTGGTAATAAATTGCAAATCTCCCTATTGCCCTTTGTGCAAAATAGCTCAGTTTGAATTGCCTAACTTCCTCATTTTAAATTACATTCCCTTAGATTTTTAACCATTTCTTTGTATAAAAGATGTGTGCGTATAGTCCTTAGCAAGCTCCTTCATAATTCCTCCTGAATCTGCATTTCTAAAAATGTTAAATAATCAGAGCCCAATGCCTTCCTTAGGCCATGTGCTGTACAAGGCCAGTGCCAGCTGTCATGTTTCTGTAGTCATATAATAACCCAACTACATCTCTGCCTAGCTGGATCTTCAGATGAAGATTATTGTGACTGAGAAAGAGGAGGAATTCAACTGAGGCAATTAGGAGGATAATGATGAATAATATGTACCAGTCCCCTGTACCCAAGAAAGAAACATAGGGAGGACATAACCTCTATTCGACGATACTTCATAAAGTCACCTCGCAAATGGTCATCTGTGTAAGATACATGAAGGGACACAAGGGTGATGAGTCTTTCCTTCAACCCCACCTCCACCTTACCAAGAGCCAGCTGGAGAAAGAATGGACTCAAGGCATAGAATTTGTTAACAGTTTTGTGCAATCCTCCTCACACCAGCTGTACAATAGTGTGACTTGCATGGACCAAAGGGTAGAAGTATGCTGGGCTCAGTTAGCTGAGTAGGGTATCTCTGTGATCATACATGCTAACTTCACTGGTATACCATTAGGCAACTCCATTTCCAACATGTTTCTAAAGGCCTCCCGCCAACAAAAGTGGGGCGTTCCCAATCTACTTTATTAAAAAGAGACCGACCCACTAATAATTGCTAAATTGGTGTTAGTCAACTTAATTGATACCCTTAAAGCTGAGATTAATAGCTTGCAAATAAGGCACAGTGCATGTAATTAATGTCGGTTTTGGATTACTGAAAGTGTGAGAACAACTTTATTTACCCACAAGCAGGGGAGCAATTATTTATTTATTTTTTTTATTCAGGGGAGCAATTATTTCCAGCAGAGGATAAATCAGAGTGATTGCAAGACAGGTAGATAGGAGTACATTACAAAGTACAAAGAAGATTCACTCGGTTAATCCCGGGGATGAGGGGATAGACATATGAGGAGAGGTTGGGTAGATTGGGACTCTACTCACTGGAGTTCAGAAGAATGAGAGGCGATCTTATTGAAACATATAAGATTGTGAAGGGGTTGGATCGGGTGGATGCGGGGAGGATGTTCCCGATGATGGGTGAAACTAGAACTAGGGGGCATAGTCTTAGAATAAGGGGCTGCTCTTTCAAAACTGAGATGAGAAGGAACTACTTCACTCAGAGGGTGGTAGGTCCATGGAATATGCTGCCCCAAAAAGCTGTAGAAGCTACATCATTACATAAATTTAAAACAGAAATAGACAGTTTCCTAGAAGTAAAGGGAATTAAGGGTTACAGGGAGCGGACAGGAATTTGGACATGAGTCTAGGTTCGGATTGGTCATGGCCCTGTGGGTAGCGTAGCGGGCCCAGGGGCCGTGTAGCCTGATCCTGCTCCTATTTCGTGTGTCTAATTCTGTTAGGTTCAGGAGATGGTTCTGTGATAGTAGATTGGCGGTTAGGATCAGATCAGCCATGATCTTATTGAATGGCGGAGCAGGCTCGAGGGGCCAATTGGCCCACTCCTGCTCCTATTTCTTATGTTCTTATGTTCTTATTAGCGTAGTGATTATGTTACTGGACTAGTAATCCAGAGACCTGAGTTTAGATCCCACCATGGCAGTTGGGGAATTTAAATTCAGTTAATTAAATAAATCTGGAATAAAAAGCTAGTAATGGTGACCATGAAACTAATTTGTTTTATTGTTGATGGATTGTTGTAAAAACCCACCTGGTTCACGAATGTCCTTTAGGGAAGGAAACCTGCCGTCCTTACCCGGTCTGGCTTATATGTGACTCCAGACCCACAGCAATGTGGTTGACTCTTAACTGCCCTCTGAAATGACCCAGCGAGTCACTCAGTTGTATTCAAGAAGGCGACTCAGCACCACCTTCTCGAGGGCAATTAGGGATGGCAATAAATGCTGGCCTTGACAGCGAAGTCCACATCCTGTAAATGAATTTTTTTTTTAAACTTATGCATACTTTACTGCACAGCAATGCCAATAAAGCCAGTCTGGACTTTAGCACTTGTCTCAGTGGTAACACTCTTGCCTCTGAGTTAGACGGTCATGGTTCAAACCCCCCTCCCAAAGACTTGAGCACATAATCTAGGTTGACACTTCAGTGTAGTTCTGAGGGAGTGCTATGCTGTTGAAGGTGCCACCTTTTGGATGACATGTTAAACTGAAGCCCCACCTGCCCTCTTGGGTGGACAGAACATATCTCATGCCATTATTTGAAGAGCAGGGGTGTTTTCCCGATGTCCTGGCCAATATTTATCCCTCAACCAACATCACCAAATATCTGGTAATTTATCTCATTGCTGTTTGTGGGACACTGGTCTGCTGCATTTCCTACATTACGATAGTGACTATTTTTCAAAAGTATTTAATTGGTTGTAAAGTGCTTTGGGATGTCCTGAGGTCGTGAAAGGTGCTATATAAATCCAAGTTCTTTCTACAGCATTGAAAGTAAACAAGGCAGTACTTGGAGGTGAAAAGATGGCAGTGGCAGGTCCCGACCCCTGCTCTGTGAAATGAATTTCCCTTGATAGGGCTTGTTAAGTCCGCCCAGCGTATTTCCCAGCCAATTAGAGGAAGTGGGTCTGGTGACGTCATTTGATGACGCATCATCAGCCGGTTTCCTTAAAGGGACCATGTCCAAATTTATTTTGACATTTGTGCTGTCAGTGTTCTACAGCATTGAGGTGCTGCAAATACTGACAATGACTGCGCAAAGGCATAGGGCTGCACCCAGGCTCTCCCATGACTCCGTCCATATGCTTATGGAGGGAGTCACAGTAAGCAGGAAGGACATCTTCCCTTCCCATGTGTGGAAGAGACCTCCCCAGGAGATCAACACAGCCTGGTTGCACATTGCACAGGAGGGCACAAGCAGGGATGTGGTCAGGAGGACCTGGATGCCGTGCCGCAAACGTTTTAATGATCTCAGTAGATCACGAAACGTTAGTACAAAGCCACACTCAACCTCATCTTGCTGTGTCTCTCATCACATCCCCATCACTCTGCCTTCCCTACCCTACTCCTGCACAACCTTACTCACACCAACTTACCTTGGACTTCCACCCATCCCTCTCTATCTATATTATCACATCCCCATCTCACTAGCCACCCCTCATACCACCCTCATCCTAGTGCAATCATACCAACTAACAACCCACAAGGGTAGCCACTTGGGTGTTTTATCCAATTTTATGTAAAGTTTCTGTTAATGTGGTGTCAAACATTGAAACCTTTATTTTCAACACTTTGCATTCTTGGACAGATTTGTGTGCACCTTTGGAAGTGGCTTTGTGAGTTGCAGTGAATGGTGAGACATAATGGTATCCCCTGCAATGGTAATGAGTGTGAAAGGAATGGCTTGGGCACTGTAGGGATGCTTTATGGTGTTGCTGTGGGGTGGTGCCAACCTGGCGCATCGTGTGACAGCCAGGGTGTACAGCATCAAGTGAAGTAAATCTGGCCATGGTGAGGCCATCCTTGGCCTCCTGGGCAGCAATGTGGTCATGTGCTGATGCCCTCTGTCCTGTGCAGCATCAGTTGATTGTGGAGAAGGTTAGTGTTGTTGTTGGTGCTGCTGGTGTGCCTGGTGCTGCTGGTGTTGGGGCTGGGATTCTGAGAACCAAGGTGAGAGAGTATAAAGGGCACCCATGTTGATGCAATAGATGACAGGTGAAGTTGAGATGACAGAAGCATTCTGTCAATGGTGAGAGAGGTTGTTCCAATGAGGTGACACTGGATGTAGAATTTGCTCCAAACACTTGCAACCTGCATAAAGCTCAATCTGTGTTCCAAATACAGTAAGCAACAGCTTCTGAGCTTGGAAAGTGAACAGCTGTGAGATGGGAGCTTTTATAGCACATTTCAAGCTGTCAAGTAATCAGCTGATTCAATGGCCATTCATCTCCTGCCTCTGCTTAACAGACATGATCCCCGAGCAGTGAGGACCCCGTGGGCGAGCACGTAAAGTCAAAAGGTGAGCTCAAATGTATTCTTAATGATGTCTAAACAAGGTCATAAAGAGCTTAATTGGGTCCCCCGCCTCTGTGTGTCAGGTCTGCTCAGAGGTGACAGACCCAACATTGGGAAAGGTGCGTGGCGCTGGGTTCACAGCAGGATCCCGACCCGCTGTGAGGAAAAAAAACACTTTCCCACCCGACCTGCCACCAATCCCACCCGCTGACCCCTCGGAAAATTCCAGCCGATGTATTTCACCAGACCTCCTGGAGGCCACAGCTCCCCTGGTGGCAATTGGAAACATTACGGCTGAAGGCAGCAGCTGTCATTTTCTCAGCCTGCCCATACATGTCAGTGTTTTCATTCCTGTACAGGCCAACTATGACCATTGGGGAAGATCTGGTGGACATACTGCCCCTCTCAAACAACTGCTCATAAGCAGGGTTAGCACTAGAATCATTGAAATCAGCCTGTCATTATTAAGCAAGGTGCTTTTACCCTACAAGGGCTCAGACTGGCCCCGAGGTTTGGATGATCAATTTGGGTCTATGATCGTGCGGCCAGGTTAAGGCTGCGGGCCTTGTTGTTGTAAATTACTCAGCGACCGAACCGGACAGAGTCCGACTCCTGAGGCTGTGTAAAAGCAACAGAGTAGCAGATGAAAGAGTGATGTGTCCTTCTCCTGTTAGAGTAAGGGAGTCTGTGAACACAGCAAGCTGGCTCATGGGACGCCACTCTCCTGTGATCCAAGCTAAGCAAGCAACAGCATGAACATGGCTTAAGGAAGTTTCTAAAGCCCCCAACAACCTCAAGCTTTATAACAGAACCACTACAAGGAGAAGACTGCTTCACCCCACTCTCAAAGGTGCCTATCATTTTCTTTGTTAATATTCTCAGGACATGGGCATCACTGGCAAGGCCAGCATTTATTCCCCATTCCTAATTGCCCTTGGGAAGGTGGTAGTGGGCCTTCTTCTTGAACCGCTGCAGTCCGTGTGGTGGGAGTTCCAGGATTTTAACCCAGCGACGATGAAGGAACGGCGATATATGTCCAAGTCAGGATGACTTGGAGGGGAACTTGCAGGTGGTGGTGTTCCCATGTGCCTACGACTCTTGTCCTTCTAGGTGATGGAGGTTGCGGGTTTGGGAGGTGCTGCTGAAGAAGTCTTGGCAAGTTGCTGCAGTGCATCCTGTAGATAATACACACAGCAGCCACAGTATGCTGGTGGTGGAGGGAGTGGATGTTTAAGCAGGTGGATGGGGTGCCAATCAAGCAAACTGCTTTGTCCTAGATGGTGTATTGTTGCAGCTGCACTCATTCAGGCAAGTGGAGAGTATTCCATCATACTCCTGACTTGTGATTTGTAGGTGGTGGAGAGACTTTATGGAATCTGGAGCCACTCATCGCAGAATACCCAGCCTCTGATCATCTCTAATAGCCATGGCATTTATGTGGCTGGTCCAGTTGAGTTTCTGGTCAGTGGAGATCATTTGTCCTTAACTACCTATATGGTGGCACAATAGGGTCAATTAATTGATCCTATGCTCTAGACAAGCCTGGCTACAACACAGTGTTACTAAATCTCCAACCAACCCTCTCTTTCGGTATGGGTTCCCAATGGGAGGGCATAGAATTGGTGAATTTACCTTATAGACCCGTAATGATAGCTTAACTCATGAGAACAATCTGATTAGTTCAGGGTATGCATCAATCTTGCCTGCTTTTGGAACCTTAGCTCTTAACCTGGAGGTACCTACAACTCTTTCCTTAGATACATTGACGGGGAATACTCCACCTGGTTTAGTATTGAGTCATACAGACGGGCAAGGTCCCAGGTGCGATTACTGGCCTCAACCATCACAATAGGCCTCAGTGCCAGAATGTCAGGGAAGGGAGTTACCTAGACAAGGTACCCACTGCTGAATGCAATCTAATGATCCCTGTTGCAAAGTGCCCACGTGTGGCTGTCAGGTAAGCGCAAGGTCAGGGTAAGGTCAGGCTTGGATGTGGTGCCCCGCCCCCATGCACACTCTTTTCACAGTGGAATAGGCTGCGGACACTCACAGAAAGGCCAGCTAGGCAAGGTAGTAGACCGCCTCTGGGACCACACTCCAGTTTGAGTCATCATTTTCAGACAAGGGAGAACGCTTGAGGGGGAAAAAAATCCTAAAATGCTTAGCGTGTCAAATATTAGATTTCCTATAATGTTGGCATTTACATTTCACCTGTTCCTTTACAAAGATTCCCTGACCATTTGTTATTCTACAGAAAACCATTTGAATCCTTATTTAGACTCCAGCCTGTAACTTCTTCATAACATCCATTATTATTCTATATATAAACCAACCAAATCACGCTCAATTTTATTCCAGCCTGTAACTCACTCCCAGGTATCAGTTATTCTATATATAAACCACCCAAACTTCTCAATTAGAATTCAGCCTGCAACTCACTCCCAGGTATCCATTATTCTATCTATAAATCACCCGAACCCCTCGATTAGATTCCATCATGTGACTCCACCTTCCTCTCGCTCTGAGGGATGATTTCCACTGTGCACGAGGCATTGGGAAACGCGTTCTTCATAAAGTGCAGAGAGATTACCTGGTCATTATCACATTGCTGTTTGTGGGAGCTTCCTGTGCGCAAATTGGCTGCTGCGTTTCCTACATTACAACAGTGACTACACTTCAGAAAGTACTTCATTGGCTGTAAAACGCTTTGGGACGTCTGGTGGTCGTGAAAGGTGCGATAGAAATGCAAGTCTTTTTTATTCCCGTCTATGAGATAAAGCCCTCTCTTGTTACACTGAGGATTCTGCTGGAGTTGAAAGCGTCTCTGGTCTCCAGAGCTGCTGAATCATCAATCTTTTCCAAACCCCCCCACCTGGGACCTTCCTCAGCTGCCGTAACACTTTGAAAGGCAGGTGTGGCGAGTTCGCTTACCTGTTTCGCGTCTGGTAACTGCATTCCTGAGGCTCCCGCGATTGACAGGTGGAGGTGACAGTCTCTGTCTGTCGGTTCCTTGTCTCTGTCGCAGGATTTGATTGTTCTTTGAAGCCCTTGTTGTGTAATCTCCCCACTGTCACAGCTCCTCCTTTGTAGTTGCTATTTTTTGTGGTGGGGAGACTTTGATCGGCATTCTTTTCTGTGCAGCTTCCCTGTTCTCTGTTTTGCTAATCCGTCTTGCTGTGCTCATTGACATGACATTACATGTTTTGCATCTAAGTATGTATTGAGCATTTGATTTGATTTTGGGCAAATGCGCCAAAGCTTTAAAAAAAAAACCGAGGCCAGGGTTGGAGTGAACCACTTTGACATATTTAAACAATACTTTAACAAGGGCCACTAATAATAAGGTTTATATATAGATCCTGTGCTCCCAGCACAAAGTCTCACACGATGGAATCGTAGGTTGCATCAGCACTAAACTGCTGTACCTAACTCAGACTTGCAATCCCCATTAGCGAGGAGCATGCTGGGAGTGTAGCCTCTCTGCCCTACGGAGCAATACATAGTGGTTACAGCACGCAAACAGGCCATCCGGCCCAACCAGGCCACGTTGGCATTTACCCTCCACGCCAGCAAATAGTTCCAATCACAGTTCTAATCTGGCCCTGTTCCCGTATTTCTTCAACCACTTTTCCTTCATTTCCCTATCCAAATCTCATCTTGAAGGTGGACATTCTGCATCAACCACTAACCCCGGAGGTGAATTCCACAGCCTCTGCGAAGAAGTTTCTCCTGCCCTCTGTTCTAAATCTCTTACTATGGCCCCTTGTTCTTGACACCCCTCAGCAATTTTCTGTGCAAAGAAATATCTCCTGCCCTCTCTGTTTTAGATCTCTGTGACAGGAGAAGAGGCCATTCTCAATCCTTGCTGGACTGTTCTGACAGGAGGAGTCCTTCAGTATTTATATAAATAAGGCTGCACATAGTGATACTCATTTCTATTATGTAACTATCCTCCACTCACTGCATTTTGCTGGAGAAATAATCCAATCATACTCGGGAGACTCTGTTTGCTATAGTTTCACGCATGAGTTTAGAGACTCTATGGGCTGGATTTTGACATTGGGGGCGGGCTGGGGGTGGGTCAGGTGGTCAGCGCGTCCCGCCCCCCGCCTCCGATGTGAGGCGGGACAATTGAGCGATTTTACCCTAATTGGGCACTTGATTTCCAGTGTGTGGGAACCCCTGGCCCAATGAGTCTTTTGGTCCTGAAACTCGCCTCTGATGATGTCATCTATGCAGCTGCATTTAAGGCCTGCAAGCAGCCTTGGTTCATTTTCTGCCTAACTACTTTGTTGCTGAGACTTCTGAAGGATTTTGGTGCAACCATGGCAAGCTCAAGGCCGAAGTGCGGACCCCGCTTTGATGAGGACTCCCTCCAAGCTCTGGTGGAGGGAGCAAGAGCTAATAAGGAAGTGCTGTTTCCTTCTTCTGGGAGGAAAAAAACCTCCCCAACAGACCAAAGCTGTGTGGCTGCAAGTGGCACAGGAGGTCAGTGCTATATCAATATGCAGCAGAACCTGGCTGCAGTGCAGAAAGAGGTTTCATGACCTTCTCCGCACAGGAAAAGTGAGTATTACATCCCCATGACCCTCAATCTGATCCCCATCGCCTCTCATCACCAGCACTCTGCTTTGTCAACCTCCTCCTCCACATCCCACTTCACCCTTACATCCCTGCACCCTTACCCATTCCCTCTCTCTGTATGTTCACATTCCCTTAACTATTTGACTGTGCAGCCCTCACACTCCCTATCACTGTGATGCTATGACAACAACTTACAACACACAGGGAGGGCCCTTGGTCTTGGCACCTCACTCCATCTTTGTGTCCTTCTAAGCATCTATGCTATGGATTCTCTACACTCACTCCTTCATTCTCATTCAAACTCCACTTGTGTCCCTCATTGCAGGAAAAGAGAGCCCACAATAAGAGGGAAAGGGCGAAGACAGGAGGATGGCCACCCTCAATAGCCCAGCTCACCAGTGCAGAGGAGGTGGCCCTCGAGATCATGGGAGTCGAGGAGGATGCGCAAGTGGGGGACGGACAGACAGGCGCATCAGAGCAAGCTGGTGACAGAATAGTTTTTCATCTCTCTCATTGACATTGCATGAGTGACTGATATTGATTCTAATGCTCTAACAGATTGACTTATGATCATCTGCACAATTCAATGTGCATGCAACGTTTATCTCACATGCCTAACTCTTTCCTTTACTCCCCCACAGGACCATCGACAGCCCCACTCCCCACTGTCCAGGAGGAACAGCCTGAGCCCCCAGACTCCTCAGAGGAAGCTGCAACCTCTGAGGGCGCAGCATCACCAGAATTAAGTGCACCCAGCACCAGCGCAGACACTCACACCTCGGCGGGACCTTCGGGACATAGAGTAGTGTTGTCACCTGGTGTATCACAGCTCACAAGTGAGCATCAGGAGATGGTGGAGACAGGGACAGCAGTGGAGAGTCCTCGTTGGAGGGTGCAGGACTCTCCCAGCTCGGCTCAGCTGCATGTCGACCCTGTGTCTCCGGGTCTATCTAGAAGGAGAACATTGCTGGAACTCCAGGAACAGGTGCAGGAGTCTCTGGCAGGTTTTGTCTCCAGGGTCGCTACGAGTGTGGAGTGAATGGAGGAGTCCATTGCTAACATGAGCAAAGCCTTTGTGGAGGCATTGGCGCATGAACGCATCACCACGGAAAGGATGGCTACCTCCGTGGAAAGGATGGCTACCTCCGTGGTAAGGATGGCTACGGTAGAGGAGAGGAGGCTACGGCCATGGAGGAGCTAAGTCGCCAGGGTCATGAAAACATGGTCATTGTTCAGAATAGACTGACATCTCTTGAGGAGCGATGGTCAGCTATTGAGCAGAGAAACCAGACCTTTATGGAAGTCCTCTGGAGTAGGACTTCCAGTGCAGAAACGGGTCCTCATGGCCCCCCTGAAATGCAGCAAGGTGCTGTCAAGCCACTTGCTAGCTCTGAAGTGGGGCTGACCCATGAGAGGGATGTTGGTGGCAGAGAACAAGGAAGTGGGGGCTCCTCCCCAAGCACTCACACGACCATGCCACTGCAGAGACCTCGGTCAGAGCCCCACCAGAGTCCTCACCCAACTGAGATCGGCGTCTCAGCCCCTGCACAGCCGCAGGAGCAGCAGACTGTTGCTGAACCGTCACAGGCTCGCAACCCCAGAGGACATCCGCCAAAGGTGTCGAGGCAGGAGCAGCAAGAAAGTGAACAAGGGGCCTCCACATCTGCTGAAGCCACAGGGGAAGCACCACGTAGGAGCACGCGTAAGAGGAAGATAAAGCACAAGTAGTCACAAGGGTAGTCACTTGGGTGTTCTGTTGTGTTTATTTTTGAAAAGCCATCTGTAAATTTATGTGATAAAGTAACTTGATGGCAAACTGTTGAAGTTGTGGGCTGTGTCATTTCGCAAATGGGACTTCCACATTGAGGGCTCAGGTAGTTAACAGGCAGTTTTTTGCCTAATCCCTATTTTAAAAGCTGAAATGTGGGCTTCCCGACAGGTCCCAACCACGCCAAGTTAGCGAGGCGGACCGTGGGTCTGCATGGGTTGGAGGGGTCGATATGTCCGGTGGGCAGGTGAGTGATGGGTGCATGTGTGCAGAGGTAAGTGTGTAAGGTAAGTGTAAAGTGTGGGAAAAAGTTTTACTTACCTTAACTTCCTCCTGCAGGTGTCAACCCTTCAGGTCTCGGGAGTTAGAAATCTCACCGGCACAGAAAGTACATTGGCCGTGGTGCTGTCAAAAATTGCAGCCTTCTGCTTTCTGTGCTGGAATGATTTCTAACTCAGCCTGAGAGGAAGGACTCAAGTTAGAAGACAGATTGTCAGTGTTTGACAGCTTCACAGAGCTGTCAAACGCTGATATTTCATCTGTCAAAAGCTGAAATGTCAACCTGTTGCCGGGTGGCCCTTAATTGGCCTGCTGAACTCGCTGGGCGGGCTCAACAAGGTCAATCAAGTGAAAATACAGTGGGTTGGCCACAAGTCGATGGAGGCGGGACTACAACCCAAAAAGTGGGAGTCCCGCCTCCATCACGTCCCCAGTATCAAAATCCAGCCCATAGAGTCATAACGGCACAGAAGGAGGCCATTCGGCCTATCGAGTCCGTGCCAGCTCTCTGTAGAGCAATCCAGTCAGTCCCATTCCCCCGCTCTATCCCCGTAGCCCTGCAAGTTTATTTCCCTCAAGTGCCTATCCGGTCTCCCCTTGAAAACATTGAGTGTCTCCGCTTCCACCGCTTCCGTCGGCAGCGAGTTTCAGGTCCTCACCACTCGCTGCGTAAAAAAGTTTTTCCTCAAATCCCCCCTGTTTCTCTTGCCCAAAACCTTAAATCTGTGTCCCCTAGTTCTTGTACCATCAATTAGCGGGAACAGCCTTTCCCTGTCTAGCCTATCCAAACACGTCATAATCTTGTACACCTCAACCTGTCCTTTGCTCTAATGAAAACAAATCCAACTTCTCCAACCTGTCCTTGTAGCTAAGATCCCCCATCCCCGGAACCATTCTGGTAAATCCCCTCTGCACCCTCTCAAGTGCCTTCACATCCTTCCTAAAGTGTGGTGACCAGAACTGGACGCAATACTCCAGTTGTGGCCTAACCAGCACTTTACAAAGATTCAGCATAACTTCTCTACTTTTATACTCAATACCTCTCATTATGAAACCCAAGATCCCATATGCTTTGCTAACCACTCTCTCAATATGTCCTGCCACCTTCAGGGACCTAAGCACATTGGCCCAGAAATTGATCTCGCTCTGTTCCCGCGGGGGTAAGCCTTCCCCGCGATGTCTCACCTCGCTTGTGCTTTTTCAGATCCAGCTCGCACGAACTTGATGTTCCAGACATCAGCTGTGCTGGGCTTGCGTATCCCAGCGGCGTAGTGAATTCGTGCGAGCTGTGGGATCACGTGACTCAGTTAGAGCCAATGGCAGCACACCATCTTCCATTCATAAGTTTCACAGACCTGCTGTGAAATCTATGAATCTTACACCCCCCAAAATAACAGCTAAACCTCAATTAAATTTAAAAAAAAACCATCACATTAATAAAATAAGTATAGTTAATTAAATTAACCATTTTAAATAAAAAATTAAATTTTTGAAAAAATTTAAAATCTTTTAAAAAGTTATAAAAATAAACTTACCTGTCTTTAAAGTCTCTAAAAAAGATATACCTTTAAAAAAAAATTCAAAAAAATACTTAATTCACTACTTACCTTCTTAAAAGCGGGTCTTCATCCTCCTTTTTACATTTCCAAAATCTTCCCTACTTACCTGCGCGTCCAAAGCATGAAGTGCACAGCGTGCGCGCAGCCTGTAGCGCGCACGCGATGCACCCAGGCCCCGCCCCCTTTTCAGAAGAGCAATTGCCGGTTTTCAGCGCATGCGCAGGGCATGCAGAAAACCGGCAATTGGAGTGGAAATACGCGAGAGTACGCAGTGCGTACTCTCGCGTCCCGGGATCAATTTTCGGCCCATTAATTCCCAGGTCCCTCTGTCCCTGCACACTCTTTAAAACTGTGTCATTAAGTGTATCCTTCTGCCAAAATGCATCACCTCACATTTCTCTGTATTAAATTCCATCTACCACTTGTCTGCCCATTCTGCTAGCCTTTCTATGTCCTGTTGCAGTTGATTGGTATCATCCTCACTGTTTGCCATACCCCCAAGTTTGGTGTCATCGGCAAATTTAGAAATTCTACATTGTATTCCAATATCCAGGTCATTTATATATATGAAAAAAAGCAGTCACCCCAGCACTGACCCTTGGGGAACACCACTGTCTACCATCCTCCAGTCTGAAAAACAGCCATTTACCACAACTTGCTGTTTTCTGTCCTTAAGCCTATTCCTTATCCGAGCTGACACTGACCCACCTCTTCCATGAACCTCAATTTTGATAACCATCCTTCTATGTGGTACTATATCAAACACCTTCCGAAAATCCATGTAGACAACATCCATTGCATTCCCTTTATCGATCCTCCCTGTTACTTCATCAAAAAATTAAATTAGATTAGTCAAACATGATCTGCCTTTTACAAATCCATGTTGGCTCTCCTTAATTAGCTTAAATCTCTCCAAGTGCCCGTTAATTTTTTCCTTGATTATTATTTCTAAAACTTTACCAGGTTCCCCAGAAACAGTCCCAATGCCGCAGGAATCTAAAGCCCCCCCTCCTGCACCATCTTTCCAGCCACGCATTCATCTGCTCTATCCTCCTATTCCTGTACTCACTAGCACATGGCACCGGGAGTAATCCGGAGATTACTACCTTTGAGGTCCTGCTTTTTAATCTCTCTCCTAGCTCCCTAAACTCTGCCTGCAGGACCTCATCCCTCTTTCTGCCTATGTCTTTGGTACCGATATGGACAACGACCTGTGGCTGCTCACCCTCCCCCCTCAGAGTGTCCTACAGCTGCTCAGTGACATCCTTGACCCTGGCACCAGGGAGGCAACATACCATCCTGGAGTCACATCTACAGCCGCAGAAACGCCTGTCTGCTCCCCTAACTATCGAATCCCCTACCACTATCGCTCTTCCACTCTTTTTCCTCCCCCCTGTGCAGCTGAGCCACCAGTGGTGCCGTGGACTTGTCTCTGGCTGCACTCCCCAGAGGAACCATCGCCCTCACCAGTACTCTGAACAGAATACTGGTTGGGGAGCGAGATGCATTCCGGGGACTCCTGCACTACCTGCCTGGTCCTTCTCTTCTGTCTGGCGTTCACCCAATCCCTCTCTGCCTGCATACTCTTAAGCTGCGGGGTGACCACCTCCAGAAATGTGCTATCCACGTAACTCTCAGCCTCACGGATGCACCGCTTGAACCAGCCATTAGAAAGTGTCTGACAACACTCCAGATGTCTCTCCCGCCAATCTCCCCATCTTCTCTGTGGGATAGTGGCTTCAGTCACTGCCTCAGGTATCAACCTTTAAATCCGCAACTGGCAGCTGTCATGCAAGTAGCCCCAGAGGGACTATTAGTAGCACTACCATTGTTCTTCCTTTTCAACAATCGTCCCAAAGTATTGTGCAAAGATATTAACATTTAACAGAGAGAGAAAATGAGGATCCCTCGTGAAGGAGTCACTTTGGATGACGTTCACAACAAGGCACATCATTTGATGCTATTTGAAGTCTAGACAGTGGTTTCACCTCATTTCACGAGTTCCACTAAGGGCCATGGATTGTTGCCAAGTTTTCTCCATCTTTAGCTGTGTAATTCTCAGTAGACTATTCATCTCCACCGTGATTGATATTTGGACAATTAATGAATACCTCTGTTGTAATTGTGCCTATTATTATTCTGTCTGCTGTCAATATAAAAGAAGGAACTTGCATTCATATAGCACCCTATTTTGTCCTCAGGTCATCTCAAAGGGCTTTACACCCAATGAATTACATTTGAAGTGCAGTCACTGCTGTTATGTAAGTCACCACAGCAGCCAATTAGCACACAGCTAAAGCCCACACGCAGCAACTTAATGAATGTTTTTGGTGGATTTTGGTTAGGGAGGAATGGTGGCCAGGACACCGAGAGAACTCCCTGTTCTTCTTTGAATAACGCCGTGGGGCTTTCTGTGTCCAACTGCACAGGCAGATGGGGCTGTCTAGACTTCCTCTGAAAGAGATGTTGGAGATCCTGATGGAACTGAGCCCCACACACTGGGAAGGTCCCAGGTATGAGGGGAAAAGTTACCCAGGGTCCCCCATTCCTCGTCAATGTCCAGTGGAATGTGTGTGCATCTGAATATTGGATGAGGTGAGGACTGAATTTTGATGTGTTAACTCAAATTCCAATTAAATTACCTGTCAAAGTTCCCCGCCTAGCCTCATCTATCAAAAATGGCCTCTTGGGGCAAGATGCTGGAGAGTGGCTGGTGTCCTTGAAGGAAATTAGGACTTTCAAAGAAGGTGGGGAAAACTGAGGGGAGAAAGGTAATAATACAATACACAAAGCAATAATTGCATCATCGCGCAATGTCACAGATTTGGGATACAATGTCATAGCTCTGATATACCTTCAGGCCCTAAATCAGCAACATGGTGGCTCAATGTATCTGCGATATAGAGACCTAATGGGTAGATCTTCAACTGCTGCTCAAGGAAACACTTGACTAACACTCTCCGCTGTATCATCCACCATGATGAGATTGTAAAGTCCACTGGTGGGAATAAAAAGGCATCTAGTTGGAATTCGCCTGCCATAACTGAAACTGAGCTCCCTTGACCGCTAGAGGTTAGTCACCTGACCTGTGTGAATGAGCGCAAACATACGGTGGAGACGTTAGCTAGCTGAAAGCTCTCATGGCACAATTTACATTTAATTCTCATCACGCGCACAGAAGTAGCAGCTGTCAACATCAGCATTGTCCATCATCGCAACCCTGTCAAAACACAGGAGGTTGGGCCAGATATTCCGCTCTGTTATGTGGTGGATTCGGGCGTTGTGACAGCGGAGGGCCTAGAAATTGGGGCAGAACTCACAGGAGCAATTGAAGACTGAATGATTGAAAGAATGTCCGTGGTCTAAGCTTAGTGGTCAGGCCAACACAAGTGATTCTCTATGTCATGCCCAAACATGCCCAAATCAAAATCTGGTGTCAGTAGAATAAGGAGGGCATGACATCTCACCTTGTGGAACACCGCCCATCGTTCAACTGCATTGAGGCCGAGAAGTTTTACATTATTCAGATTGCAGTAAATAATAATGGAGTTGGGACTGTCCGCACTGAGCGGTGGTATCTTCACGGACCCAGTGGTTTGTTGGCACTAGAGAGAGTATCATTTGGAATCTGTCATTATCATAGGAAGCCTGAGGTGTTCAAGGCTGTTCACAGTCATCGCAACCCTGTCAAAACACAGGAGGAGGCCAAAAATTCCGCTCTGTTATGGGGCAGATTCGGGTGTAGTGACAGCAGAGGGCCTGGAAATTGGGGCAGAGCTCACGTCAGCTGGTTGTCCTTTCCTTGATAGCTGCCGTGTTAAATACCAACAGAGCACGGGGGGGGGGGTGACATGAATCTGTCATTCATGACTTATGAAATAATACTGAGTGGCCTGCGGGTGGCGCTGTCCAGGGAGAGTATAAATACTCGGGCACGGGCCCAGCTTGCGCTGGACATTCTTAACCGGAACTGGTGAAGGACACAACTAGACCTCCATGTTGTAAAACAGTTGATTAAAGCTTTGTTTAACGCTTAGACCAAGTGCCTAGTAGTTTTCTTACATCAGGGGGAATTAACGTTTTTTTAACCTTCCTCCCCTCCATCATAACATCATTTGGGAGATGTGTCTGTGGAGGTAAAGTAGGTGTGTGAGCCATTCTGGAGCACACGTGGGCCTCAGTGGGATTGATTGGCATTAGAACATAAGAACATAAGAGCAGGATGGCCTACTCCTGCTCCTATCTTCTATGTATCTATGTATCTATCTAACATAAGAAATAGGAGCAGGATTAGGCCACTTGGCCCTTCGAGCCTGCCCCGCCATTCAATAAGATCATGGCTGATCTCGGGCTCAAAGCCACTTCCCCGCCCGCTCCCCAAAACCCTTCACTCCCTTATCTTGCAAAAATCTGTCTATCTCCACCTTAAATGTATTTAATGACCCAGCCTCCACGGCTCTCTGGGGCAGAGAATTCCACAGATTTACGACCCTCTGAGAGAAGAAATTCCTCCTCATCTCAGTTCTAAAAGGGCGACCCTTTATTCTGAGACTGTGCCCCCGAGTTCTAGATTTCCCCACGAGGGGAAACATCTTCTCTGCATCTACCTTGTCGAGCCCCCTCAGTATCCTATATGTTTCAATAAGATCACCTCTCATTCTTCTAAACTCCAACGAGTATAGGCCCAACCTGCTCAACCTTTCCTCATAAGTCAACCCCCTCATCTCTGGAATTGACCTAGTGAATCATCTCTGAACTGCCTCCAATGCAAGCATTAGAACCTGGGATCTACCATTCTGTGAGCAGCAGGGGTATAGGTACCACCAGAAGAACTATTCCAGCAGACTTGTCTTCCAGCAGACTGGCCTTGTAAGTGCTCAGTAGAGCAGCAAGATCCCGCAGGGACAATGGGGTAGGTGCCCCTGTAGTGCCATTCCTTTCGTAGGCACATGGCCCCACTACAATTTCTGCCCTTGGAGATTTTAGATGCTGGGAAAGGCCACTTGGACTCATAAGCCAATGCCTCCTTGATTGATGTCAACCCTGCCTTGCCACCATCTCACCATGTCCATCGATCCCATCTTTCTCATTTAGTATAGGAAGCCACAGGGTTCCATGTTTGAGGTGAATTTAGCTCATATCAACCAGGACAACGCTTGTGACATGGGAATTGGCCTGCGTGTTCCTGAGTTTAGGGAGCAGAAATTCGGCTGCAGTTCCTGCTCCTGACTGTTACCCAGGGACCTCTGCTGGAATGTACATCTTTGATGAAGGTTGGATGAGAGCAGTGTAGAGTAATTTAGTAACTTTGGAAGTGACCAGAGTAACCACAGTAGTCACTTCAGGCTTGTATCTTTCAATGTTGCAATTTAGGTATTGTCCTGTAAATGCTGTGGAGGCAAAATGTACAACAGCTATACCAGGATTTGCATTCAGTAAAAGCAACTGTTAAGATTATAGTCTTCACTGCTATGGGATCATAACAGCAACTTGCATTTATATAGTGCCTTTAATGTAATAAAATGTCCCAAGGCGCTTCACAGGAGCGTTATCAAACAAAATTCGACACTGAGCCACATAAGGAGATATTAGAGCAGATAGAGGTAGGTTTTAAGGAGCATCTTAAAGGAGGAAAGCGAGGTAGAGAGGCGAAGAGGTTTAGGAAGGGAGTTCCAGAGCTTCGGGCCGTGGCAGCTGAAGGCACGGCCGCCAATGGTGGAGCGATTAAAATCGAGGATGCTTAAGGGGCCAGAATTGGAGGAGCGCAGAGATCTCGGAGAGTTGTGGGGCTGGAGGAGATTACAGAGATAGGGAGGGGCGAGGCCATGGAGGGATTTGAAAACAAGGATGAGAATTTTTAAACCGAAGTGTCGCTTAACCAGGACCCAATGTTGGTCAGTGAGCACAGGGGTGATGGGTGAACGGGACTTGGTGCGAGTTAGGACACGGGCAGCAGAGTTCTGGATGACCTCAAGTTTACGGAAGTAATAATACAAATAGTTCTGTACAATTCAATTACACCTGCCTGGTTGATTAGTGGAAACCTTCAGAGGGTCAGGCTCAAGATAAAGTATCACAATGCCACCAGATGGGTGACAGGTGAGTCTATAGTTCATTGAATGAAAATATCCTTGGACTACATGGGGAAGGGTTACTAGTAGTGCACCAATGCTGTTTGTAGTTTGACTGCAGTGTCAATCTACTCAACCTACAGGCTTCCTTTGGATGCCTGACCTTCACCGTTGCTGTGCAATGTGAAATCCAACGTGCACCTAGCAACCAGTGCAGTGATAGCCCCCACCAGCATGAGTACTGGGACTTGTCTCTGGGTGTGGTGAGCCCCTGAACTCTAGGTCACTGTTGTCTCATTCGATTCCCTGCTCCTTCTCGGAGTAGGCCCTGTGGAGCTTCCTGTCCTGGTCGTACCTCCTTCTCTCTCTGCCAGATAGGAATTTTCTTGGTCTCATATTTCTGGCTCCAAAGGAGACTCAGTTGGGTAGAAATTGAACCTTGTTGCGCCCGTATCACGAGCATAAAATGTGCACAACGAGAACCAATTTTGAGGTTTCACGTCCCGTGCCAAAAGTATGCCTGAAAGTCCCTTGTGGCCACCTAAAAACAGGCGTAACACCTGTTTCAGGTCCCCTTGCTGAAGGTTGGAGAGCGATGAGTGGAGCCGGAGCTGGGCCTGCTCTGCTGAGGATTATTTGGTGGCCGGTAAGTTTTAAAATTTTGTTTTCAAAAATCATTCCTGTGGAGCCACAAGGGGCACGAGTGCTCCCCCCGACTCCACAGTGTTCCCCATTTCCCCCCACCACCCCTCATTTCCACTCCACCTTCCCTCCCGGGAGTAACCTTAGGGCCCCTGCCGGTGAGGCAAACAGCCTGATGTACATTTTCTTAAAATAATCTGAATGAGGGACCGATGCCCAATCTCAAAAACAGAAAATGCTGGAGATACTCAGCAGGGTCAGGCAGCATCTGTGAAGAGAGAAACAGAGTTAACGTTTCAGGTCGATGACCTTTCGTCAGAACTGGAAAAAAGCAGGAAATGGAACAGATTTTTAAGCAAGTGTAGGGGCAGGGAAAGGGGGGAGGGGATGAAAGAACAAAAGGGAAGGTCTGTGATAGGGTGGAAGGCAGGAGAGGTTAAGAGACATTAAGAGATATTCAAGGCAAAAGGAGATGGTAATGGGACAGAATAAGAAACAAAAGATGGCTCTAGATGAAGTGTAAATTGCGCTGGCAGAATGAAAGACAGCTGCCATGTGGGAGAGAAGAAAAGACACAAACAAAAGGTGTGGATAAAAAATATATATAGGATAGGGGCCGAGGTTATGATCTGAAATTGTTGAACTCTATGTTGAGTCCAGAAGGCTGTACTGTGCTTAATCGAAAGATGAGGTGCTGTTCCTTGAGCTTACGCTGAGCTTCATTGGAACAATGTAAGAGGCCGAGGACGGTGAGGTCTGAGTGGGAGTGGAGCGGAGAATTAAAGTGAGAGGCGACCAGAGTCATTGGCCTCAGAATCTTGGAATCCTGTTTCTGCCCCTCAGTGGAAAGAATTATGGCTTTGGCCACAGATAGAGCTGTAGCGTCTTTGGGAGATGTATTTCCATAGCTATGAAAACCATTTTACACTTTGGGAAAAAAATGTTGTTTGAAAATTTATGGAGTACTGATGCAAGAGGACAATGAACGCTAGCCAGGATTCCGTGTACTTTTCATGAACTAATTGACAATCCGTACGGATATGTGTTATCTTCATGCAGAGACTGACATAATAGTAGACACATGTTGTTATACAATGTAGTGTCCAGGGTTGATCCATCCAGGGAGATCCTAACCTCTCCCATTGTGGCATGCAATTGTTTCTCAAATGATTCCAGGGATTTTGCGTCCACTACTCTCTCTGGGTGTTTATTTCACAAGTCGATCACTTTTTGTGCAAAGAACAATTTTGTGGTATCAAGTCCTAACGTTAACCTTTTGCTAGTTTGAACCCATCTGCTCAGATCTACTCCTTCAGTTTAAAGTAATATTCTGTATTAGCTTTTTCTGTACCCTTAACAATCTTATATATCACTTGGTGCCTGGCTGTAGCTATCACAGGGTATCTGGCCATAAGTGGGATATTACTGGGAGCCTGGCTGTAGATGCAGGAGCTCAGAGTTAGTTATTATATCTTAGCACAGTCATCATTTTTATTTAACATAGTTCATTTTTCAAAGGGTTAAATTTTTCCTTCAGAAATAGTGTTGTTTTCTTGATGTGCACCACCCAGGTACATCAAGCTCAAACAAACAGTGACTCAGAGTTCACTGTCACTACTGGATTCTTTTATCTGGTGATGGATCTCTTTATTCTGCTGCTGCTGATAATTGCCTCTTGGCACAGTGACAAATCTCACCATTCTGCAGTCCCGGGTCCACGTAATCCTCTCCTGGTGATTCTTCCCTGTTTACTTTCTCAGCACCGAGCCATCCAATTCACATCAGAGGAAAAATCAAACAGGGAAAAAATAAAGGAAGGAATAGAAAAATAAATCAGGCCTGTGTGAACTCACACAAGACTCGGCAGGTTATCTCCATATAATACAGGCAGACATTACCTGTAAATTTTCTTTGCTTTGCTGAGGTGGGGATGGTAAGCAAAGCAGGTTAGCTGTGAAATTTAATCTGCGCTGTTTTAACTGTAATATTTAATTTTACATTTAACTGAATGTTAAATGTTGATTTTTATGCCAGCTTTTCTGTCTCTTCTACAGACATTGCATACTGCCAGTCTCCTCACTGGAGACATTGAGTACTGCCAGTCTCCTCACTGGAGACAATGCATACTGCCAGTCTCCTCACCCAGAGACATTGCATACTGCCAGTCTCCTCACCCAGAGACCTTGCATACTGCCAGTCTCCTCACTGGAGACATTGCATACTGCCAGTCTCCTCACCCAGAGACATTGTATACTGCCAGTCTCCTCACTGGAGACATTGCATACTGCCAGTCTCCTCACCCAGAGACCTTGCATACTGCCAGTCTCCTCACCCAGAGACCTTGCATACTGCCAGTCTCATCACCCAGAGACATTGCATACTGCCAGTCTCCCCACTGGAGACATTGCATACTGCCAGTCTCCTCACCCAGAGACATTGCATACTGCCAGTCTCCTCACTGGAGACATTGCATACTGCCAGTCTCCTCACCCAGAGACCTTGCATACTGCCAGTCTCCTCACCCAGAGACCTTGCATACTGCCAGTCTCCTCAACCAGAGACCTTGCATAGGGCCAGTCTCCTCACTGGAGACATTGCATACTGCCAGTCTCCTCACCCAGAGACCTTGCATACTGCCAGTCTCCTCACCCAGAGACATTGCATACTGCCAGTCTCCTCACCCAGAGACCTTGCATACTGCCAGTCTCCTCACCCAGAGACATTGCATACTGCCAGTCTCCTCACTGGAGACATTGCATACTGCCAGTCTCCTCACCCAGAGACCTTGCATACTGCCAGTCTCCTCACCCAGAGACATTGCAGACTGCCAGTCTCCCCACCCAGAGACATTGTATACTGCCAGTCTCATCACCCAGAGACATTGCATACTGCCAGTCTCCCCACCCAGAGACATTGCATACTGCCAGTCTCCTCACCCAGAGACATTGCATACTGCCAGTCTCCTCACTGGAGACATTGCATACTGCCAGTCTCATCACCCAGAGACATTGCATACTGCCAGTCTCATCACCCAGAGACATTGCATACTGCCAGTCTCCTCACTGGAGACATTGCATACTGCCAGTCTCCTCACCCAGAGACATTGCATACTGCCAGTCTCCCCACTGGAGACATTGCATACTGCCAGTCTCCTCACTGGAGACATTGCATACTGCCAGTCTCCTCACCCAATGACCTTGCGTACTGCCAGTCTCCTCACTGGAGACATTGCATACTGCCAGTCTCCTCACTGGAGACATTGCATACTGCCAGTCTCCTCACCCAGAGACATTGCATACTGCCAGTCTCCTCACTGGAGACATTGCATACTGCCAGTCTCCTCACACAGAGACATTGCATACTGCCAGTCTCATCACCCAGAGACCTTGCATACTGCCAGTCTCCTCACTGGAGACATTGCATACTGCCAGTCTCCTCACCCAGAGACATTGCATACTGCCAGTCTCCTCACCCAGAGACCTTGCATACTGCCAGTCTCATCACCCAGAGACCTTGCATACTGCCAGTCTCCTCACCCAGAGACATTGCATACTGCCAGTCTCCTCACCCAGAGACATTGCATACTGCCAGTCTCCTCACTGGAGACATTGCATACTGCCAGTCTCCTCACTGGAGACCTTGCATACTGCCAGTCTCCTCACCCAGAGACATTGCATACTGCCAGTCTCCTCACTGGAGACCTTGCATACTGCCAGTCTCCTCACTGGAGACCTTGCATACTGCCAGTCTCCTCACCCAGAGACATTGCATACTGCCAGTCTCCTCACCCAGAGACATTGCATACTGCCAGTCTCCTCACCCAGAGACCTTGCATACTGCCAGTCTCCTCACTGGAGACATTGCATACTGCCAGTCTCCTCACTGGAGACCTTGCATACTGCCAGTCTCCTCACCCAGAGACATTGCATACTGCCAGTCTCCTCACCCAGAGACATTGCATACTGCCAGTCTCCTCACCCAGAGACATTGCATACTGCCAGTCTCCTCACTGGAGACATTGCATACTGCCACTCTCCTCACCCAGAGACATTGCATACTGCCAGTCTCCCCACTGGAGAAATTGCATACTGCCAGTCTCCTCACACAGAGACATTGCATACTGCCAGTCTCCTCACTGGAGACATTGCATACTGCCAGTCTCCCCACTGGAGACATTGCATACTGCCAGTCTCCTCACACAGAGACATTGCATACTGCCAGTCTCCTCACCCAGAGCCTTTGCATACTGCCAGTCTCCTCACTGGAGACATTGCATACTGCCAGTCTCCCCACTGGAGACATTGCATACTGCCAGTCTCCTCACCCAGAGACATTGCATACTGCCAGTCTCCTCACTGGAGACATTGCATACTGCCAGTCTCCTCAGTGGAGACATTGCATACTGCCAGTCTCCCCACTGGAGACATTGCATACTGCCAGTCTCCTCACCCAGAGACATTGCATACTGCCAGTCTCCTCACTGGAGACATTGCATACTGCCAGTCTCCTCAGTGGAGACATTGCATACTGCCAGTCTCCCCACTGGAGACATTGCATACTGCCAGTCTCCCCACTGGAGACATTGCATACTGCCAGTCTCCCCACTGGAGACATTGCATACTGCCAGTCTCCTCAGTGGAGACATTGCATACTGCCAGTCTCCCCACTGGGGACATTGCATACTGCCAGTCTCCTCAGTGGAGACATTGCATACTGCCAGTCTCCCCACTGGAGACATTGCATACTGCCAGTCTCCTCACTGGAGACATTGCATACTGCCAGTCTCCTCACTGGAGACATTGCATACTGCCAGTCTCCTCACTGGAGACATTGCATACTGCCAGTCTCCTCACTGGAGACATTGCATACTGCCAGTCTCCTCACTGGAGACATTGCATACTGCCAGTCTCCTCACTGGAGACATTGCATAATGCCAGTCTCCTCACACAGAGACATTGCATACTGCCAGTCTCCTCACTGGAGACATTGCATACTGCCAGTCTCCTCACTGGAGACATTGCATACTGCCAGTCTCCTCACACAGAGACATTGCATACTACCAGTCTCCTCACACAGAGACATTGCATACTACCAGTCTCCCCACTGGAGACATTGCATACTGCCAGTCTCCTCACCCAGAGACATTGCATACTGCCAGTCTCCCCACTGGAGACATTGCATACTGCCAGTCTCCCCACCCAGGGACATTGCATACTGCCAGTCTCCCCACTGGAGACATTGCATACTGCCAGTCTCCCCACCCAGGGACATTGCATACTGCCAGTCTCCCCACTGGAGACATTGCATACTGCCAGTCTCCTCACTGGAGACATTGCATACTGCCAGTCTCCTCACTGGAGACATTGCATACTGCCAGTCTCCTCACTGGAGACATTGCATACTGCCAGTCTCCCCACCCAGAGACATTGCATACTACCAGTCTCCTCACTGGAGACATTGCATACTGCCAGTCTCATCACCCAGAGACATTGCATACTGCCAGTCTCCTCACCCAGAGACCTTGCATACTGCCAGTCTCCTCACTGGAGACATTGCATACTGCCAGTCTCCTCACCCAGAGACATTGCATACTGCCAGTCTCCTCACCCAGAGACCTTGCATACTGCCAGTCTCCTCACTGGAGACATTGCATACTGCCAGTCTCCTCACTGGAGACATTGCATACTGCCAGTCTCCTCACCCAGAGACATTGCATACTGCCAGTCTCCTCACTGGAGACATTGCATAATGCCAGTCTCCTCACACAGAGACATTGCATACTGCCAGTCTCCTCACTGGAGACACTGCATACTGCCAGTCTCCTCACCCAGAGACATTGCATAATGCCAGTCTCCTCACCCAGAGACATTGCATACTGCCAGTCTCCTCACTGGAGACATTGCATACTGCCAGTCTCCTCACTGGAGACATTGCATACTGCCAGTCTCCTCACTGGAGACATTGCATACTGCCAGTCTCCTCACCCAGAGACATTGCATACTACCAGTTTCCTCACCCAGAGTCATTGCATACTGCCAGTCTCCTCACCCAGAGACATTGCATACTGCCAGTCTCCTCACTGGAGACATTGCATACTGCCAGTCTCCTCACTGGAGACATTGCATACTACCAGTTTCCTCACCCAGAGTCATTGCATACTGCCAGTCTCCTCACCCAGAGACATTGCATACTGCCAGTCTCCTCACCCAGAGACCTTGCATACTGCCAGTCTCCTCACTGGAGACATTGCATACTGCCAGTCTCCTCACCCATTGACCTTGCATACTGCCAGTCTCCTCACTGGAGACATTGCATACTGCCAGTCTCCTCACCCAGAGACATTGCATACTGCCAGTCTCCTCACCCAGAGACATTGCATACTGCCAGTCTCCTCACACAGAGACATTGCATACTGCCAGTCTCCTCACTGGAGACATTGCATACTGCCAGTCTCCTCACTGGAGACATTGCATACTGCCAGTCTCATCACCCAGAGACATTGCATACTGCCAGTCTCCTCACCCAGAGACATTGCATACTGCCAGTCTCCTCACACAGAGACATTGCATACTGCCAGTCTCCTCACCCAGAGACCTTGCATACTGCCAGTCTCCTCACCCAGAGACCTTGCGTACTGATAGGGTTTTTGTCTTAAAATACTCCTGTGCAGCTACTTTGGACGATTTACTACGTTAAAGGCACTATATAAGTACAAGTTTTGCTTGTTTATCATTACAGAGCAAACCGGCAACTGACTGGACTGGAGTTCCATACTGACTAAGTCAGTAACCGTACTGGATCCAGTCAGTGCAGAAACATCCCAGGTTTGAGCCACTCTCTGTGCTGCTCACTGTTCTCAAGCACGGCAATAACTGGAGCACTCTAACTGCCCTCAGCGCCCCGGGCTGGGACAATCACCCATTGTTCCTAGCTGACATTGGAAGGTTCAATTTATTCACAGCACACTAATTCATTTTTTCTCATTTTCTTAGTGCATTTGTTGGAATGTAAAGGTTATCACTTTGAACACATTTACAACTAATGCAGAACCAATCAGCAAATCAAAATAGTGCTGAAACACCTATTGACCCCTATTAAGCACACAGACACTACAAATGATGCTGGGGAGTGTGAAAAGCTGAACACCAATGGAGGGACTAAGGGGCAGAATAATAATTTACATTTCTAGAGTACTCCACACGCATGGAAAAGACTTTACAAGATGGTGGTAAACTGATCAGCAAGCAGGAGGGAATAAGACAGGTTGGGGTGGGGTGAAAGGTTTGGTTTAGGAGGCTTTTGGAACTAGGGAGGGAGGTGGTGAGGTGGATCAGTTCCAGGGGGCAGGGGCATGGTAATTGAAAGAGTGACCGCCAATAGCATGTAAGTGCGAGAGAAAGTTGAGCAAGTTGCCTTCAGTTTTGTTGGCATTAAGCTGGAGGAAAGCTTGGGTCATCCACACGTTAATATCAGACAGGCAGTTAGAGACTGTAGCAATAGGCTTCTAGATGATATCACTGAGGAGCATTGTTTGAGCGATGAAGAGAAAGGAAGAACAATCTGAGCCTTGGGGCATGTCTGTGCCTGCATCGTAGGAAAAACCATCAAAGAAAATGTCATTCTATATTGTGATAACTGTGAATGGAACCATGAGTGAATAGGTCCATGGGAATGCAGTGCAGGGGAGAGATGTTAGAGGAGATTACATGTTTGACAGTGCCAAAGGCAGTGGAGATGTCAAGGAAGATAACCAAAGATAATGAACCATGGCCACAGTCATACAAGATTTCATTTTGGACTGACCAGGGCAGTCTTAATGCTTTGGGTGGAAGTCAGATTGGAGGGTGGTTGGAGAGATGGAAGCATAAGAACATAAGAATATAAGAAATAGGAGCAGGAGTAGGACATTTGTCCCCTCGATCCTGCTCCGCCATTTGATAAGATCATGTCTGATCTGGTCTTGGCCTCAACTCCACTTCCCTGCCCACTCCCCATAACCCTTGACTCCCTTATCATTCAAAAATCTGTCTATCTCCACCTTAAATATATTCAATGACCCAGCCTTCACAGCTCTCTGGGGTAGAGAATTCCAAAGATTGACGACCCTCTGAGAAAAGAAATTCCTCCTCATCTCCATTTTAAATGGGCGACCCCTTATTCTGAAACTATGCCTCCTAGTCTAGATTCCCACATGAGGAGAAACATCCTCTCTGCATCTACTCTGTCAAGCCCCCTCAGAATCTGATACGTTTCAATAAGATCACCTCTCATTCTTCTAAACTTCAATGAGTATAGGCCCAACCTGCTCAACCTTTTTTCATAAGACAACCCCTTCATCTCAGGAATTAACCGAGTGAAGCTTCTCTGAACTGCCTCCGATGCAAGTATATCCCTCCCTAAATAAGGAGACCAAAACTGTACGCAGTACTCTAGGTGTGGTCTCACCAACGCCCTGTACAGTTGTAGTAAGACTTCCCTACTTTTATACTCCATCTCCATTTGCCTTCCTAATTACTTGATGTACCTGCATACTAACTTTTTGTGATTCATGTACAAGGACCCCCAGATTCCTCTTTACCGCAGCATTTTGTAGTCTCTCTCCATTTAAATAATAATTTGCTTTTTTATTTTTCCTACCAAAGTGGATAACCTCACATTTTCCCACATTATACTCCATCTGCCAATTTTTTGCCCACTCACTTAACCTATCTATATCCCTTTGCATATTCTTTGTGTCCTCTTTACAACTTGCTTTCCCACCTATCTTTGTATCATCAGCAAATTTGGCTACATTACACTCGGTCCCTACATCCAAGTCATTAATATAGATTGTAAACAGCTGAGGCCACAGCACTGATCCCTACAAGTTACAGATTGCTAACCTGAAAATGACCCATTTATCCCGACTCTCTGTTTTCTGTTAGCTAGCCAATTCTCTATCCATGCTAATATATTACCCCTAACCCCGTGAGCTCTTACCTTGTGCAGTAACCTTTTATGTGGCACCTTATCGAATGCCTTCTGGAAATCCAAATACACTACATCTACTGGTTCCCCTTAATCCACCCTGCTCGTTACATCCTCAAAGAACTCTAACAAATTTGTCAAACATGATTTCCCTTTCATAAAACCATGCTGACTCTGCTTGACTGTATTATGATTTTCTAAATATCCTGCTATTACTTCCTTAATAATGGACTCCAGCATTTTCCCAATGACAGATGTTAAGCTAACTGGTCTATAGTTTTCTGCTTTCTGTCTCCCTCCTTTCTTGAATAGTGGTGTTACATTTGCGGTTTTCCAATCCGCTAGGACCTCTCCAGAGTCCAGGGAATTTTGGTAGATTACAACCCAATGCATCTATTATCTCTGCAACCACTTCTTTTATAACCCGAGGATGCAGACCATCAGGTCCAGGGGACTTGTCCACCTTTAGTCCCATAAGTTTACCAATACTTTTTCTCTAGTGATGGTGATTGTTTTAAGTTCCCCCCTCCCCTTCCCTATAGCCCCTTGATTATCTAGCCTGTACATACATTCCAGGACTTTGAGAAGGAGGGACAGGTTGGATATAGGGTGACAGTTGCAAAGAAGAGAGGGACTGAGGATGGATTTTATGAGGAAAGGGGTGGTGATGGCAGTTTTGTAATGAGAAGGAGACAGGGATGCAGGAGAGAAACAGATTGATGATGTCAGTTGAGTGATCGGGAACTGGGAGGGGAGGGGATCGAGGAAGCAGGTGGTGGACTTCATTGATGAAATGAGTGCCATGATGGCTTTGGGAGAGGAGGAGGGAAAAACCGCAGTTTGGAGTAGGTGGAGGCTCAGTTGGGAAGAGGTCAAAAGGGAGGACTGGGAATCAGAGGGCAGCAGGAGAGGGGATGGCACAGAGGGGGCAGAGGCAGCTGTATGGTGGCCAGGCGTCCCTTGCATTTTGTATCCAAAGTGAGGATGGAGGGACATTGGAGGAGATGAAGGAGATGCTTGGTGGTGAGAAGGAATTTGGAGCTGTTCCTGCTCTACAGGCTAATCTTGGAGCAGCAAACGGAGTAAACTGTAGAAAGGGAACACTAGTACAATTTGAGGTGGTCAAGTCAAAACTGGCAGTGGACAACCAGGCCAATGGCGAGGAGTATTGCTTTATCAATGAAGCCCTTCAGATTATTGCAGATAGGCAATGCAGTTTATTCCCTCTACAAAACTAAACAGAGGGTCCAACACACAGAGGTAGCATGGGAATTGCAAACAGGTCCTCAGGGGACCACTCAGGAATCCTCGGCAACTACCCGTCCTGAATAAGAGCAAAAGAGTGCAGTTCAACAGTTCACGAAGAGCAGGATAAGAACACTTGTGTGCACTCTGTTAATTATGTTTCACACACCCATGCTTAAATTAATTACAGCAAATGATCAACGCAGTCAGCACTTTTCAATCATAATTTTTTTGTTTTTACGTTGTGTCAAGAGGAAGTTTCGAAGTTTGGCCAAAAGTCAACTGCTGTTCAATTTGCATAATTACTACCCATTGACGCACAGTAAGTGTCTGCACTGGCTCAAACACACACAGCTGCTTGTATCCTTCACTCTCTGGGCTCTTGGTCACTTGGACAAGAGCAGTGGTTTCCCCCTCACCCGCAACCCCCTGTAGACCAGTAATCCTGCCACAAGTGCAAACCTTCAGGATAGGATGTTGGGAAAATAGGGGAGAAAAAATTTACCAAAAAAAACCTGACTAAATGACACACCCACCAACCTACAAAGATCTGATACCCTCTAACTGCCCTCAAGATGTGCCTAACAGGAATTGGCCTCAGTATGTGCCTATTTACAGCAATTGAACCTTTTGGTCTTCAAGGGAAAGAACATCTTAAACAATGCTCCATCTTAAAAGTAGGATCATGCATTGTGTGTTGCATGATGTAACGATCCTGTCATTATAAAACAGCGCACAGTCCCACTGACTGTGAGCAGTGCCACACAAACTCTGCTAGTTTCTTTTTAAAAATACACTGACACAGAGTCGTGCAGTCTCAGCCCTATGTAAGCAAGAAATTAGCAGCCAAAATGTTAAACCTGCCGAATGACATCTCATGGTATTTAACTTGTTAATTCATGTTTTTTTGGAGAGGATGAATCGCCAAAGTGGGGGCTGTGATGTTTGCAAAAGGAACACTTCTTATATTCTCGCATTTAATGTCTGTATGGGGCACTCTGGGGTCCGGTTAATGACAGGCTAAAGGCCCTTTCATTACGAACCATTAATATCCATTAATAAAAATAGAAAATGCTGGAAATACTCAGCAGGTCAGGCAGCATCTGTGGAGAGAGAAACAAGAGTTAACGTTTCAGGTCGATGACCCTTCGTCAGCACTTCACAACTAATTTCCTATTTCTCATCTACAGGCTGCCCCATGACGACATAATCCGAAAACAAAATGTCAGATTACGGAGACAATACCCAGCTCTACCTCACCAACACCTCTCTCAGCTCCTCCACTGCCTCTAACTTGTCATGCTGCTTGTCCGATATCAGCAGAAGTTTTCTCCAATTAAATATTGGGAAGACCGAAGCCATTGGGTCGTGTTTTCCAATCGGAGGCTTCCCGCGTGCGGAGGCCTCCGATCTGGAAAAAATCTACGCACTTACCTGAGGGCTCCCAAGGTGCGTATAGTTCCGATGCTGGGCCTCTCCAACTCCAAGTGCGCAGGGCCTACGTATCCCAGAGGCGCAGGTAGTTCGCAGCATCTCTGGGATCACGTGGGCCATGGGGAGCCAATCAAAGAAGGGAATCTCCCTTCATACACTTGACAGATAGACCTGTCAAATATATGAATGGAGATCACCCCAAAAACACATTAAAACATTAAATAAAATTTTGTTTAAAAATCACATTTTTAAAAGTTGAAATTACAATAAATTAAATATTTTAAACATAATATAATTAAAGTTTTTTGGGGGCTAAAAATAAACTTACCTTTTTTAAAGTATTTTTAAATGATAAATAAGTGAAATTTTTTTTTTTTTTTTTAACTTTTTTCAACACTTATCCTGGTAAAAGCAGGCCTTACGCCTGCTTTTAACAGGCGTAAGATTTCTAAGGGTTTTCTGTGGGCAGAGGGTCTCCAGAAAGTGGAACTATCCGCCCACAGAGGCCCTTCTCTAGGGCATGCCCGAAACCGGCATTTCCGATGTCCCTACGGGTGTGTACACAGTGCGTACTCACCCGTAGGGATCGGAATATCTGGGCCATTGTCTTCGGTTCCTGCCACAAATTTCGTTCCCTAGCCGACGAGTCCAACTCTCTCACTGGCCATTGTCTGAGGCTGAACCAGACTGTCCGCAACGTCGGTGTCCTGTTTGACCCTGAGCTGAGTTTCTGACCACATATCCACGGCATAACTAAGACCGCCAACTTCCACCTCCGTAACATCGCCTGTCTCCACCTCTGCCTCAACTCATCTGCTGCTGAAACCCTCAACCATGCCTTTGTTACCTCCAGACTCGACTATTCCAATGCTATCCTGTCTGGTCTCCCACCTTTCACCCTCCGTAAACTTGAGCTCATCCAAAACCCATTGACGTAAGAAAACTACTAGGCACTTGGTCTAAGCGTTAAACAAAGCTTTAATCAACTGTTTTACAACATGGAGATCTAGTTGTGTCCTTCACTAGTTCCTGTTAAGAATGTCCTGCGCAAACTGGGCCCATGCCCGAGTATTTATACTCTCCCTGGACAGCGCCACCCGCAGACCACTCAGTATTATTTCATAAGTCATGAATGACAGATTCATGTCATCCATCATGTCTGTGCTCGCTGACCTGCATTGGCTCCCAGTCTGGCAACGCCTCAATTTTAAAATTCTCATCTTTGTGTTAAAATACCTCAAGATCTCGCCTCTCCCTATCTCTGCAACCTCATCCAGCCCTATAATCCCTCGAGATCTCTGTGCTCCTCCAATTTTGACCTCTTGTGCATCCACAATTTTCATTGCTCCACCATTGGCAGCTGTGCCTTTAGCTGCCCATACCCTAACTCGCACCAAGTCCCGTTCACCCATCATGCCTGTGCTCGCTGACCTGCATTGGCTCCCAGGCTGGCAATGCCTGGCAAGGCCCTAAGCTCTGGAATTACCTCCCTAAACCTCTCTGCCTCTCTACCTCTATCTCTTCCTTTAAGTCGCTCCTTAAAACCTACCTCTATGACCAAGCTTTTGGTCACCTGTCCTAATATCACCTTATGTGACTCAGTGTTAAATTTTATCTGATAACGCTCCTGTGAAGCACCTTGGACATTTTTATTATGTTAAAGGTGCTATTTGAATGCAAGTTGTTGTTATAATGAAGTACCTTTTGAAGTGTAGTCACTGTTGTAATGTGGGGAAACGTGGTAGGCAATTTGCGCACAGCAAGCTCCCACAAACAGCAATGACATAAATGACCAGATAATCTTTTTCTTTGGTGATGTCGGTTGAAGGATAAATATTGGCCTGGACAATTTTGTGCTGTAGAGTTGCCCCCATTAGGAACCAGGCTGAGCCTATACCAAACTTATTTCACTTAGAACCCATACAACTGTTAAAAAGACTTCCATCCTATTAGCCTGGGCTGGATTCAACACCAGGGCCCAGACAGGAGAGGACAGTTCTCCAACCACTCTGCCCCACCCACTCCATGAACATGGTTGTCTATCTTTTCAGAAAATATTTTTAAAAATCGTGATCCTATCATTTTAAATCCATGACGGGGATGAGTGCCTACAAGAAATTATAGCGGGATTTATTATGAGGGGGGTTATTTCCTATTTTCTCATGAGTCCCACTCCAGGGACTTGAGCACATAAAGCTAGGCTGACACTCCAGTGCAGTGCTGAGGGAGTGCTGCACTGTCGGAGGTTCCGTCTTTCGGATGAGACGTTAAACCGAGGCCCTGTCTGCTCTCTCAGGTCGATGTAAAAGATCCCATGGGACTATTTCGAAGAAGAGTAGGGGAGTTCTCCCCGGTGTCCTGGCCAATATTTATCCCTCAACCAACATAACAAAAACAGATTATCTGGTCATTATCGCATTGCTGTTTGTGGGAGCTTGCTGTGCGCAAATTGGCTGCCACATTTCCCACATTACAACAGTGACTCCGCTTCAAAAGTACTTCATTGACTGTAAAGCGCTTTGAGACGTCCGGTGGTCATGAAAGGCGCTATATAAATGCAAGTCTTTCTTTCTTTCTATTACTCTGCACCCAATGTTATTCACTGTTCTCTGACCAAGAGAATAACAAGGCACCTGACTCCATCTTAGAATTCAAGCAAATCGAGGAGAAACATCTTTGCACAAAGCATTGTGAGAATTTGGAAAATGCTGCCCCATAAGGCGTGTGTCTATTCCCTTTAATTTGATACAATAAACATTTTTGTATTGTCAAACCGAGGTCAATTTCCAAATCTCATAGTGTAGAACATCAGCAAAGATAAACAGCGAAAAACTTGCATTCCATAATGCCTTATCACATCTGGGACATACCAAAGAGCTTTACAATCAACAGATTACTTTTGAAGTGTAGTTACTGTTATTATGTAGGCAAAAGCAGCAGTCAATTTGCACACAGGAAGATCCCACAAGCAGCAAATGAGAGGAAGGAGTAGTTAATCTGTTCTCGGTGGTGCTGCCCAGGACACCCGGAGAACTCCCCTGTTCTTCTTCCAATAGACACATGGGATCTCATTTGTCCACCGAAACATGCAGACAGAGCTTCGGTTCAACACCTCATCCAAAAGATAGTATGCCCCAAAAATCCCTGCAGTGCCACTCCAGATGTTGGCCAGAACCCTGTGCCTATGCACCCACAAGCTTGTGATGTTCATTGTAATGAGCGGACAATCATGGGCTGGCAAGCAGAGAAACAGCATACCTCAGCCTATAAGCTCAAGCACCTACAACCAACTAACTTTTAAAAGCCCGTGGCTTAACGGAAGATGAGAGGACCGAGGGAAGTGAGAAGTTCCCCAGTTTTGAGATACGCTTGAACTAGCCTAGGGAATTGGGGGGGTGATCAGTTATTTCAGGAAAAATTGCTCATCCCAAACCAAAGCAATAGAGATCCATAGACAATCAATTCCTTATAGCAGACATCAATGCTGTCTTAATTGGCAATGTGTTGAGTTATTAGCTATTGAGTTACTCTGGATCTCCACCTACTTTGGTTTGAGATTCAGATTTTATTTAGGGTTGAGCAGTCATGCACCAGCCGGATCAGATGTGGCTGTGAGTGGCTGTGTGGCACGATGCAACGACAAGCATCCTCCCAGGACATGACGGCGCTAATCCAGAGAAACAGCCACAGCAATTGGGCTCCTCAGAGTGTACCCATTTAGAGCACGTCACCACAGGAAGTAGCTGAGCAGTGGCCATGGAGAGACGGACCAGGTCAAATACAACTCCATCTTAATGGCTAAACATCTGCGCTCTAGATTTCAGGCCACCCATAAGCAATGCCGCGAGAGACCAGCTAGGAGCACGAAGTGTTAAATCTACTGGACATTCCACTTAAGTCCCCCGAGGGATATAATAGGCACATGCTTTTAACAGACTAACTGCCCATGTACAAATGAGCCTATTGTGTAAGGGGCTTACACTCTGCTGGGAAAGAATGGGTTAGAATAGAGAACAGTGCAATGAGATTTGACTTCAACTGTGAGGATACAGGGAGGAGGAAGAGCATGTAGGGTTTTGTATTTCCTAGGAGGAACTAGAGGACAATTCAGAGAAATATGGAGAAAGGGAGATAAGATTGTTGGAAAGACGGACATCGAGGCAGATACAGAGAGTGTGATGGAGAGAAGGGAGATTAGAAGCTAGGGTTGAGAAGGATCACCTATTAGACTACACACCAGATGAATTGTGGACAATTCCTTAGGGCTTGGTACCTTACCTCAAAGACTATTTTGGCATGAAATTTTAACCTTTACTGTGCTCCAACCCGAATCATCTCTCCTCATTTATAAATCTGTACAGTGTCAGCCTACCTAGTTCGTGTGATTTCTCTTACTCACCGAATAAAATTGGTCAAAAATACATCAATTTCACATAATCCCATAATATATGACCTGTTCAGCTCTCCCTGCCCTACATTTCCCATATCACTCAATGGTTGCACTCTCACCTGATTGAGCTGTGATGTTATATGAGCTTTATACTAAATTTTCAGGTGGATTAACATTAAGCTGGTGCTAAGGGCAACAGACCTTATATGGGATCTTATTGCCTTCTATGATGTCAAATGGAATTGAAATTCCAATCAATTCGTCCTCACAGTTTTTTTTTCTGGTTTGTGATCAGATCAAGTGAAAATTTGCTCCAGGACTTCTAGCCTTTTCCCATTACACAGTTCTCTCGTTTACATCCCAGTTTAGTTGTGGATCTTCATCTCCAATCAGATCTGAAACACTTCAAGTTGCAAGATCCCTCCATACAATTCATCGTCTTTCAGATTAGCCGTTTAAAAAGACAGATGCATCAATTCGGACAAATCTTGAGGGGGGAAGGAACCCATCTGAACAGGAGGTTACCAGACTGCAGTTTTCATCCATGTATATCTAGATACAGCGAAACCTGTAAATTAGGGACACCTTTAAAAGATCCCATGGCACTATTTCGAAGAAGAGCAGGGGAGTTTGCCCCAATGTCCTGGCCAATATTTATCCTTCAACCAACATCACTAAAACAGATTATCTGGTCATTTATCTCATTGCTGTTTGTGGGACCTTGCTGTGCATAAATTGGCTGCTGTGTTTCCTACATTACAACAGTGACTACACTTCAAAAGTACTTCATTGGCTGTAAAGCATTTGGGATGTCCTGAGGTCCTGAAAGGTGCTATATAAATGCAAGTTCTTTCTTTTTTTGCTATTGGATATAACATTTGTAACATAATAAAGATGCAAAAAAAACTACAAAATTTACAAGAAAATTATTTAAAATACTTGTACAACAGCATTTTCTGTGTTTGAAGTATATTCCCCACTTGAGGCATGTGCCTATGGGAGAATCCTGAATTTTGAATACATGCAGGCTCCCAAACCCACGATCTCTACCACCTAGAAGGACAAGGGCAGCAGGCGCATGGGAACACCACCACCTCCAAGTTCCCCTCCAAGTCATGCACCATCCTGACTTGGAAATATATCGCCATTCCTTCATCGTTGCTGGGTCAAAATCCTGGAACTCCCTCCCTAACAGCACTGCGGGAGTACCTTCACCACACGGACTGCAGCGGTTCAAGAAGGCGGCTCACCACCACCTTCTGAAGGCCAATTAGGGATGAGCAATAAATGCTGGCCTTGCCAGCGACGCCCACATTCCATGAATGAATAAAAAAAAGAATGTTAGCTAAACAGGATCAGACTAGCAGCTCTTGACATGCACATGTGCCTAAAACGGTTTGAATTTTTTATGAAAGACAGCAAGACTGGCATTCACAATGGGTGCCATGACTTGCTGTTTGAAAGCCCTGCCCTGTTCAATGGAAAATTACTGAGAATGAACAGCTTTGGGGAAATAATTTTTGGCAGTAACCAGATTATTTTTGTATTAAATACCAATATGAACCCTTCATTTTTTTTACTGAGGTGACTTTGGAAGTAAAAATGTCTATTCTGTGTACTAGATGATGTCCCACAACTACACAGCATGTATAGTAAGAGAGACAAACATAGTTGAGAGGAAAATGCTTGAGTGAGAAAGGACTTGGTACAGGTCTTTTACCTTGTACTGTATTCCAAATGGTTACAGCAGCTACATCTTTTTATTTCTGCTTATATGAGCAGTAGCTGTTTTTGTGTTTTGAGCATGAATATCAGTAACTTCTGGAAGAAGTGTTTGGAGGGAGGTTTGGAATAAAATATGTGCAATTTAAATGTTTTACCAAAAGTTTCTGCTCCAGTGCTGCAGCTCCATCTCCATCAGCAGCAACAACTTTTATTTATCTAGCGCCTTTAACATAGTAAAACGTCCCAAGGCGCTTCACAGGAGCGTTATCAAACAATACTTGACACCGAGACAAAGAGAGAGGCGTTTGGACAAGTGCCCAAAAGCTTAGTAAAAGAGCTAAATTCTAAGGAACGTCTTAAAGGAGGAGAGAGAGGTAGAGGCGGGGAGGTTGATTGAGGGATTTCCAGAGCTTAGGGCCCAGGCAGCTGAAGGCATGGCCACCAATGGTGGAGCGAAGGGAATGGGGGGGGGGGGGGGGATGTGCAAGAGGCCAGAATTGGAGGAACGCAAAGTTCTCGAAGGGTTGTAGGGCTGGAGGAGGCTACAGGGATAGGGAGGGAGGCGTGGCCTTGGAGGGATTTGAAGACAAAATCATCGAAATTGAATTAGCAGGAAGCATCCTGTGCTTCCTTTGAGCACGGCTTCTGACTGGGACTGTGGGATCTGTGATTTTATCCGAATATCACTCACATAAAGAAATGCATAGTGTGTGCCAAACATTTCAGCACAAAGCTGCAGCTTGCAACATATTTCCAAACAGTCAATCTGCTTCTGGCTATGTAACCCTTTGTTCACAGTACAATAGCGATGACAGCTTCCATCAGTGCCGATACACACAAAAGCACAGAGGTGAAAATTAATGCTTACCTATGCCAATATTCAGGTGTAACAGCAGTAACAGAACAGGTGTCATAGCCTACTGAATCTGCGCTGTACCCTCTCTATTGTCCCTACATCCTTCCTATATTCTATACCTCTCGCCATAAACTCCAGTATTCCATTAGCTTTCTTTACGGTGTTAACCACTTGAGGTGCTGATGCTAATGTCTCGTGAACCTGAATCCTCAAATCCCTCTGCTCTTCTACATCACCCTCCTCCTTAAAACCTACCTCTTTGACCAAGCTTTTGGTCATCTGCCCTAATGCACCTTATGTGGCTCGCTGTCAAATTTTGTTTGATAACGCTCCTGTGAAGCGCCTTGGGATGTTTTACTACTATATAAATGCAAGTTGCTGTTGCTGTTTACCCCCATTCAGAGTATAATTATTACTTTATTGCCTTGTTTCGCTCATAACGGCCAGGCACGCAGTCTGTTTCATGCCTCCCACGCACTGTATCCACCCCCACCTCTCCCCCTCGTTAGAATCGGAGCCATTGTCTCTTATTTTCATCAGTTTTATCTGACCTTTATACCCTCTTCTTCAATTTTAGATTGTTTCGAATCTATTTATACACAGTATTCTGAAACTTGAAGTAGTCGCCTTTTTTGTTAAATGGCATATATTTATTCTGCAACTTTTGCAATCTTTTTTAAAAAAATCTCAGTGTTGATCTGCAGACCTGTCAGTGAATTTCTCTTTCCATCTCACCTCATCTTTCTAAAATCTGTCCAATTCCAATCAGGTGCTCTCCTTTGCCTTTCTGCTTGGACCTTAAACCTTCGCATGTTGTGTCCACTGCTCCCGAGGTGCTCGCCCACATTTAATTCATCTCCATGATCCATTTCATTACTCATAACAAGATCGAGCAGCTCCCCTCCCCTTGTAGGCAGGTGGAGATACTATTTGAGGAAGGAACCCTACACACACTCGAGGAGTTTCGGGGTAGAGTCGGTAGCGCTGTATTTTTCGCCCGAAATTGGCGTAACCGGCGCAAAAGATCGCGGAATTTTAAGCGCAAATTACATCCGGTGCAAATCGAGTTTCCGCGATCTTTTGCGCTGGTTTAAAAAACATTGCGCTAGAAGCTGAACCCTGCCCACAAAACTGGCCACGGCCCCAGGAACAATAAATCACCACCACTAATTGCATTCGTTTGAGGGCCTTTGAGGAGGCTCTTAAAAATTAAGCTGGTTCTTTTGGATGCAAGGACATTAATAGGCATGATTTATAAGCTTTTGAATGTAATTTTTTTTTTAATTTACTAAGAAACGGACCACTGTGCCCCAATATAACTAGCAAATGCTTCTTTATATATTTTTTAAAAGTCATTTTCTGCAATTTAAAATCGGGTTATTCCCAGGTGGTTGATTGACACTGTGATTAAAAATGCTTATTTTTGGTGATAAACCCATTTTCAGCTGTATTAATCACAATGCACCAGGTTACCACTCTTAAATATATCAAAGAATACTTTGTAAGCAAAATTTTTTTTTAAATTACGTTTTAAAACGCTGACAATTGCGCTGGTTTGTAGCAGATTTTGCATTCGGCGATATGCAAATGAGTTTGGGCGGAAACTCGAGAAAAAAAAACTTCTCAAAACGGGTGCAATTTTGCATGCGATTTGCGCCTGGGTCACTGATTGCGCCCAAAGTGGAAACTCTACTCTTACATTCCTTTTTCTCTGTTCCCTTTCTCAACCAATGAGTGGGTAGTTGAAATCTCCTAGAACAATAATTTTGTTATTCCTAATTATGTCCCTGATCTGTCTATAGATTTCTTCTTCCATTTCCCTCTCATAATTAGGGGTGTGTCGTACAACCCCACCAAGGTAACAATCCTTTTATTGACTCTTGTCTGAACTTCTTTGTGTCCATCAGTTCTCTCTGCAGCATGTTGTCTCTACTGCACCAATGCTGGCACGCCTTCTCCTTCTTTCTTACCTATTTCAATCCTTCCTAAAAATATTCTAACCCAATATGTTCATTTTCCATTCCTGCCCCATTTGCTGCTCTGATGTCTCTATCTTCCCGTGACATAAAAGAAGAAAATTGCAGGGCTATGGGGAAAGAGCAGGAGAGTGGGAATAATTGGCTAGCTCTTTCATGGCCTCCTTCTGTGCTGCGAGATTCTATAGGGGCGATTTTGTTAATCGGGGCGCTTTGGAGGCGGGACTGCTGCTTGGCGGGTCGATGTCCCGCCTCCATCGATTTGTGGCCAACCCACGCTATTTTTCCTTGATTGACCTTGTTAAGCCCGCCCAACGGGCTTAGCAGGCCAATTAAGGGAAAGCTGGTTGCAGAGAACGTCAACTTATGACGTTTCATCTGTCAAAAATTTTGGACAGATGAATTTTCATCGTTTGACAGCTCTGTGAAGCTGTCAAACAGTGACATTCTCTGCAGTTTGAGATGGTTGTTGCATCTGAGAATGCAACGGCCATCTCTCATCTGCAACACGGAGGTCCGAGACTCTCCGCATACACACCGACTGAAGCCTGCAGGGAGAAACAAAGGTAAGTACACTTTTACTAACACTTTGCACTTACCTCAGATACTCACCTCTACACTCTTGCACCCATCACTTACCTTCACAGCACACTTTTGCACCCCCCCGCCGACCCCCCGCAGACCCAGTACTCGCCTCGCTGACCTGGCGGGTTTCGGAGCCTTCGGGAAGCCCGCACTCGTGAGGGCAAAAAGGGGAGAATCCTATTTTCTGCCTGTTAACAGGCAGTTAGTAGGCTTTAATCCCTTCCCGCCTCCAAGGAGACCCGCCCCCAAGTTCTGCCATTTTCCCGGCAGTCCCGCCTCCATACCTGCCTCCCCAGGGCTGGCAAAATCGCCCCCTATGATTCTGTGATAAGAGGGGTAATTTTCCCCTTCAGAGCCTGGATGGTAATCTGGCGGAGTGGATCCAACCCACCCCCTGATTGGGATACAATCGAGTGGGTTCTACAACAGGTGGGAGATTCGCTCCCCCAGATTACTGCCCGGGTTAAAATGACTCCCAAGTGCTTCGAATTCCCTCAGTTTATTTCCCATACTCATTTTATTTTGTTGTTGCTCATATCGAAAGCTTTCCTTTACACTTGATTTAGTTGTCCAAGATAATGTCCCTTTCCTTCATCTCAGTCTGTTTCCTGCTACAGCTGGTTGATCATAACTGGATCAAGATCCTGGTACTCCCTAACTAACACCATAGCGCGAGCACCTTCACCACACGGACTGCAGTGGTTCAAGAGGAAGGCCCACTACCACCTTCTCAAGGGCAACTAGGGATGGGCAATAAATGTCGGCCTTGGTAGCAATGTCCACATCCCGAAAGTGAAGTAAAATGATTTTCCTCCTGTACTCCCTTTATTCCTCTGCACATTACCCATGTCCTGGTCAACATTCCTCCCTCAACCAATGCCATCAACAACAGATTCACTGATCACTTATTTGCAATGCTTTTGTGGGATTTTTCTGCAATGTGCAAGAATGGCTAAATTATTTTTTATTTGGACATTTACCTCATCTAACTTCTCTATTTGCTCTTTCTTACTGTTTTTATTTTTGTTTGCTTTTGCTAAGGTACAGTAGGGACCTCAGTTATACCTTCATGGAGAGCCTGCACAGTGTTCTGAGTCACCATGGACCAGTATATCAACAGTTGCAGCAAAAAGACCAATTTGGAATATTTACCATTGTGCGGTGCATCACTGGAATCCTCAAGTCAACCCCAACACCCTGGCTGCCCGTGCTGTCGCACATCGCTCCCCCATCCATCGCCGTGATGCCGCAACCCTCCGGGAACTCCAGCAAATTGTGGAAAACGAACATCTCCCCATCCACCAGGATCTCAACAACGTCCCTCATTACCACGTGAAGTCATGTAAGCCCTTTTGGACCCACGCGCTTAACCTTCGACAATGCGACTTCAACCCTGATGATGCTTAGAAAGCCGAATGGACTTCACAAGATGTCACAAACAAACGCCTCGTGAAAGACCCGACGCGGAGGATCCCTGGCTTCGATCTTATGGGCAACCCTAAACCACATCCGCACAAACCACGGCAGTTGCGGACACTTGAGGCACAAATGGAGAATTAAAAACTCTCCAGTGTGCGACTGGTCACCCAGAACAGACCATGGAACATATAATGACTCAATGCCCGATTCACAAATACAAAGGAGGCATCACAGCAATACACTCCGCTACTCCTGACGCAATTATCTGCCTTAACCACCTCAATGTAAAATTATAGTTGTTACTCTAAATCTACATCAGCCATCGAAGTAGTACCATTGTAGCTGAAAGGTGTGCAGCCTGAAGATGAAAACACAGAGACATGGGTGTTGCCTTCACTAAATGTCTAGCGCTCTCACCTCTCAATCAAAATGCTGTGGTTTTAAGCATCACTCCAGAATTTGAGTGCATAATTTAGGCTGACAATTCAATGCCTTTTCAGAGGTGCTGTCCTTTGGATGAGGCATTAAACCAAAGTGCCATCTTCCTGGATCAAGTGGCCATTCAAATCTGTGACCCTTTTTGAAGAAGAGCAAGGGGGTTCTCCTCCTATGCCCTGTCCAACATTCCTCCCTCAACCAATACCATCAAACAGCAGATTAACTGGTCATTTATTGTCATTGCTTTTGTGGGATCTTGCTCTGTACACATTTTTAATGTGGCCAAAGAGGCTCCGTGCTAACCACCTAAGAGGCCGCACGAAGGCAGAAAGCTGAGATACCCCAGCATGAAGAGCTCTGGGTCTCAAACAGGGGATGTCACGGTTCCCCAGGTGACTGGTTAGTGCCGAGAGTGGATGCACATCATATACAGGTGAGACAAAAGAACCTGGAATGAAGCCGCAGCATCATCTGTATTTAAACAGAGGCGGGCGATAACGAGAGGCTCGTCTGTTGGTTCCCTCAGAGCATGACAAATCATGTCAAATATATCAATTTCAAAATTAATAGATCAATCTTGGAATGAATGCAGAAATGTATAAGTACATTTCTAAATTAATAAATAGCTTTCTAAATCAATTTGCAAACTTGCAGACTGATATAAATTAAGCAATTGGTTTTAAAATTCATTTTCTAATTATTTATAGCCAGATGATTTTTTTTTATTATTAATGATATCGTCAAAATAACTAGTTCCAGAGAAAATTATGATTAAACTCCATTTGGTTTTCAAGATATCAAAATGAAAAGTTTGCTAAATTGAATTTAAAGAGATCACTTTTTAAAATCTATGTACTGCTCACACTCTGTCAATCACAATGTCGTTGCTTGGCACATCAAGGAAAGAGACCGATAACTGATGTGGCCTACAATCCGAAGGGCATTTTTTTTGAAAGAGTAGGAATATTTAAAGAGGCCTGGTCTTTGTATTACGCAATTTGCAACGACCAGCAACATCTTGCTTTTAAAAGAAAGAACTTGCATTTCTATAGCGCCTTTCAAAACCTCGCTGCTTTACAGCCAATTAAGTACTTTTTGAAATGTTGTCACTGTTGTAATGTAGAAAACCCAGCAGCCAATTTGCACACAGCAAGCTCCCACAAGCAGCAACGTGACAATGACCAGATAATCTGTTTTAGTGCTGTTGTTTGAGGGATAAATATTGGACAGGACACCGGGGAAAACTCCCCTGCTCTTCTTCCAAATAGTGCCATGGGATCTTTTACGTCTAGTTGAGAGGGCAGATGGGGCCTCGGTTTAACGTCTCATCCAAAAGATAAAATAAACATGCCATACAACACCCCCGAATAACTTGCTAGGTAAGTACACCAGTGGGTGTGATACCAAACTGTACAAATCAGAAGAGTTCCCCTGGTCTGCGCCAAGTGAGCTGATCTCAGCTGAGATGGTTGTAGGGAAGGCCGCTAGGGAGAGGGGAAAAAATACATCCAGGAGCCCTGCTCCTGATTGCTACCCGGTTAACTTCCATGCAGGCAGACGTTGAGTAAGAACAGGATTGGGCTTGGCTCTGATGCCTCCTAAGGTCAAATAGCCTCCCAATACTCATTATCTAGGCTCACATGTGAAGGATGGCCAATTGGGTGAAGTGCTGAGGTGTTGCCAATTGCCATGGGATCACACACCAGCAATGGACAGTAACATCAGACTTTTCTTTGAGTTAGCCAGGGGTTCAACATGAGTGGAGATCCATCCCCATGTTTAAGAGTCTCAAAATGAAATGAATGAGATATCCACACGGTAGAGTTTTCTTTTGCCCGTTATGAAGTGTATACTTTTTTCCAGTAGGCAGTATTGCTGGAATCATAGAATGGTTACAGCACAGTAGGGGGCCATTCGACCCATAAAGCCCGTGCCGGCTCTCTGCAAGACCACTTCAGCGAGTCCCACTCCCCCCGCCCTTTCCCCGTAGCCCTACAAATTTTTTTCCTTCAGGTACTTATCCAATTCCCTTTTGAAAGCCACGATTGAATCTGCCTCCACCACCCTCTCAGACAGTGCATTCCAGATCCGAACCACTCGCTGCGTAAAAAAGTTTTTCCTCATGTCGCCTTTGGTTCTTCTGCCAATCACCTTAAATCTGTGTCCTCTGGTTCTCGACCCTTCCGCCAATGGGAACAGTTTCTCTCTATCTACTCTGTCTAAACCCCTCATCATTTTGAACACCTCTATCAAATCTCCTCTCAACCTTCTCTGCTCTAAGGAGAACAACCCCAGCTTCTCCAGTCTATCCACGTAACTGAAGTCTCCTCATCCCTGGAATCATTCTTGTAAATCTTTTCTGCACCCTCTCTAAGGCTTTCACATCCTTCCTAAAGTGCGGTGCCCAGAATTGGACACAATACTCCAGTTGAGGTCGGACCAGTGTTTTATAAAAGTTCATCATAACTTCCTTGCTTTTGTAATCTATGGGCTGGATTTTGATACTGGGGCGGGCTGGGGTCGTGTAATCCGCATTTCGTGTTAGCCACCCGATTCTAAATCGACGTGGGAGAATGATGCCATTTTAACCTAATTGGCCAATTGAGTTCCAACGTGTGGGAACCCATGGCCAATGAGTTATTCCAGTCTGAAAGTCGCCTCCGATGACGTCATCATTGCTGCTGGATTTAAGGTCTGCAACAAGCCTTGCTTCTACTGCAGACTGCCAAGCTTTTGCCCTTGCATGTTAGAGGCACCTGCAGGAAGAATGGCCAGCCAGAGACCTAGGTCTGCACACCGCTTTGATGACGTTGCCCTGCAGGCTTTAGTAGAGGGAGCAAGAGCAAACAGAGCCTCCCCAGCAAACCAAGGCTGTGTGGATCCAGGTGGCAGAGGAGGTCAACTCTTTGTCAATAACCCACAGAACCTGGCTTCAGTGCAGGAAGAGGCTTCATGACCTTCTGTGCACTGGAAAAGTGAGTATGAATTTCCCATCACCCTCAATCTGATCCCCATTGCCTCTCCTCACCAGCACTCAGCTTTAGCAATCTCTTCCACCACATCCCACTTGACACTGACATCCCTGCACCCTTACCCATTCCTTCTCTCTCTATGGTCACATTCACCTAACTATTCGACTATGCAGCCCTCACACTCCCTATCACTGTGATGCAATTACAACTTACAACACACAGGGAGGGCCCTTGGTCTTGTCACCTCACTCCATCTTTGTCTCCTTCTAAGCATCTATGCTATGGATTCTCTACACTCACTCCTTCATTCTCACTCAAACTCCACTTGTCTCCCTCATTGCAGGAAAAGAGAGCTCACAATAAGAGGGAAAGAGCGAGGACAGGAGGAGGGCCACCCTCAGTAGCCCAGCTCACTACCTGGGAGGAGGCGGTCCTGGAGATGGTAGGAGTGGAGGAAGATTCCCAAGTGGGGGACGGACAGATGGGCGCATCACAGCAAGCTGGTGACAGAATAGTTTTCCATCTCTCTCAATGACATTGCATGAGTCGCTGATAATGATTCTGAAGCTCTAACAGATGGACTTATGATCATCTGCAATATGCAATGTGCATGTAACCTTGGACTCACATCTCTGACTCTTTCCTTTACTCCCCCCCAGGACCATCGCAAGCACCCGTCCCCACTATCCAGGAGGAAGAGCATGAGCCTCAAGACTCCTCAGAGGAAGCTGCAACCTCTGAGGGCGCTGCGTCAGCAGAATTCAGCGCACCCAGCACCAGCACAGACACTCACATCTCGGAGGGAACATCGCGAGATAGAGTAGTGTTGTCACCTGGTGTATCACAGCTCACAAGTGAGCATCAGCAGATAGTGGAGACAGGGACAGCAGTGGAGAGTCCTAGTCGGAGGGCGCAGGACTCTCCCAGCTCGGCTCAGCTGCATGTTGACCCTCTGCCTCCGGGTCCATCCATAAGATCAGCAGTGCTGGAACTCCAGGAACAGATCCAGGAGTCTCTGGCAGGTTTTGTCTCCAGGGTCGCTGCGAGTGTGGAGCGAATGGAGGAGTCCATTGCGAACATGAGCAGAGCCTTTGTGGAGTCATTGGCGCATGAACGCATCACCACGGAAAGGATGGCAACCTCTGTGCAAATGATGGCAACCTCCGTCGAAAGGATGGCTACAGTAGACGAGAGGATGGCTGCGGCCATGGAGGAGATAAGTCGTCAGAGTGCAGAAAACATGGTGAGTGTTCAGAATAGAATGACATCTCTGGAGGAGCGATGGTCATCTATTGAACACAGAAACCAAACCTTCATGGAAGTCTTTCTGAGTAGGACTTCCAGTGCAGATACGGGTCCCCATGGCCCCCCTGATGTGCAGCAAGGTACTCTCAATCCACTTGCAAGTGCTGAGGTGGACCTGACCCATGAGAGGGATGTTGTTTGCAGAGAACAAGGAAGTGGGGGCTCCTCTCCAAGCGCTCACACTTCCATGCCACTGACAAGTCCTCGGTCAAAGCCCCACCAGAGTCCGCACCCAACTGAGATCGGCGTCTCAACCCCTGCACAGCCGCAGGAGCAGCAGACTGTTGGCGAGCCCTCACAGGTTCGCAACCCCAGAGGATGCCCGCCAAAGGTGTCGAGACAGGAGTAGCAAGAAAGTGAGCAAGGGGGCTCCACATCTGCTGAAGCCACAGCGGAAGCACCACGTTGGAGCACGCGTAAGAGAAAGATAGTGCACAAATAGTCACGAGGGTAGTCACTTGGGTGAATTTTGATGTTTTATGTTAAAAAGCCATCAGATGATTACTGTAAATGAAAAATCTGATGGCTACTGCTGTAGTTGTGGTGTGTGTCATTTCGCGAATGGGACTTCCACATTGAGGGTTTAGGATTACTTGCAATTGTCAATATGGTGTTCAAATTGCTAGGAATCCGCTGGTTCTTGGCCATTGTCGATGCTCAGGTAAGAAGTTGCGAGGCAAAAGTGCTTGCTTGTCTAGGCTAAGCAAATCTGGCCAAAATGAGTGCGTTCCTTGCATCCCGGGCAGCAATGTCCTCGCGTACTGCTGCCGCTGGTTGATGGGCCTCTGCAAGATGTTCGTTTTCGCTCTCCTCCTCCTCCTCCTCCTCATCTGAGGAGGATATGTGACGAGCCACTTGGTCCTCAGGAATCTACAAGCCACGATGCTGTGCCATGTTGTGAAGTGCACAGCAAACCACGACGATTCGGGAGACCCTGGCTGCTGAGTACTGCAGGGCTCCACCTGATCTATCCAGGCATCTGGAGCGCATCTTCAGCATACCGATGGTTTGCTCGATTATGGCTCTGTGGACATGTGGCTGGAGTTGTAGCTCTCCTCAGCTTCGTTGGATGGCCTCCTCAATGGCGTCATTAGCCACGTCTTCAGGGGATAGCCCTTGTCTCCAAGTAGCCATCCGTTAAGTTGGTCTGGCGGACTGAATAGCGGAGGCACACTAGACTGGCGCAGTATGAAGGAGTCATGGCAACTGCCAGGGTATTTGGCACAAACATGCAAAATTTCCTTATTGTGGTCACACACCAGCTGAACGGTTGACAAAAATACCTGGATTGCGATGGGGTGCCTTAAGGGCCACATGTGTGCAGTCAACGACGCCCTGCACCCTTGGAAAGCCTGCCAGATTAGCTAATCCAACCGCACGTGCCGTGACACTTGCTTGATCCTTGGTGAAATGGATGTGATTGTGCTGGTTTTCCTTAATTAATGCACACTTGTCCAAGTGACTGTTAATTTTGTCCTGGGTTATCGTTTCTAACCAACCTAAAGCTACTCCCAAAGCTTACTAATACACTGCTAAACTCTCTGCTGTTTGCCCAACTAGGACCACCAAACCCAACAACAACAACTTTCATTTATATAGCGTCTTTAACAGTGGAAAACGTCCCAAGGCGCTTCACAGGGATGTTATCAGACATAATTCGGCACCGAGCCACCTAAGGAGATATTAGGATAGGTGACCAAAAGCTTGGTCAAAGAGGTAGGTTTTTAAGGACCGTCTTAAAGGAGGAGAGAGAGGTAAAGAGGCAGAGAGGTATAGGGAGGGAATTCCAGAACTTCGAGCCTAGGCAGCTGAAGGCACGGCCGCCAATGTTGGAGCGATGAAAATCGGGGATGCACAAGAGGCCAGAATTGGAGGAGCCCAGAGATCTCGGAGGGTTGTAGGGCTGGAGGAGGTTACAGAGATAGGGAGGGGCGATGCTACGGAGGGATTTGAACACAAGGATGAGAATTTTAAAAACGAAGCGTTGCCAGACTAGAAACCAATGTAGGTCAGTGAGCACAGGTGTAGGTGAACGGGACTTGGTACGAGTTAGGATACAGGCAGCAGATTTTGGATGAGCTCAAGTTTATGGAGGGTGCAAGGTGGGCGGCGGGACAGGAGAGCGTTGGAATAGTCAAGGCTACGTAAGCAATCTGTGGTGAAAAGAACCTCAGTGGGCAATGATAGTTCTACCTCTCCAGGGCTAAGTCACGTGGGCTGGTAAATCAACAGCAGTATCGCATATCTGCCTGGCTCCAGCATCTCCGAGGGTTGACCAATGTTCCGCCATTTGGTGTGGCACCTTGGAATCAACAGAATCCCAAAGATAACCAGCTTATCTTCGCCCCCCAGCCCCAAGGAGGATAGTCACTGGATGATCATTGGCCAACTGACTAGCGCAGGTTTGAGTCTTTGCAGGGTAGGCAGTAAGAAGGTAAGTTTCCAGGTTCACGCTCCCAGCAGGAGCCTCGCCTGCCAGCTGTGCACGTAGGGAGATCGTGGACAGCACACCTGTGATGTGCTGCCAGAGGGCGAGACTCCCCGCCAGGAGGGGACAGTTGGAAAACCGTCTCTTTGGCACTAGAAACTCATCGTGAGCATGTGGCGAGCCACCCAGCACACCATAAGGTGAGTGAGTGAGTGCGCTGACATTGTCCTCCTGACCACCGCATGGGCACAGTCCACGCCCCACCAGTTGGGAATGGGATGCTTCAGCAAGAGTCTATAGGACAGTAGGGTACAAGACTGAAGGAAGCTACGTAGCCCAGGCACACTGAGGCTAATTGCCGCTTTTAGCATCGCTGATGCAGCTGAGATCAGTTCGCTCAGCACAGACCAGGTATCCGACATTGGATCTTCCCGAGCTGCAAGGCTCAGTACCACACCAAGCAGCATTGTTGCCCTGTGTGGCCCATCTATCCACCTGAGTTGCCCTGCATGAACCTCAGTCCGGACAATGGCCTAATTGAAGCCAGAAAGTGTAATTGGCTGAAATATCAATAAATGGAGATCAAGTTGCAGGTGATGTTGGGAGCAGTTCTTCCTCCATCTGCAGCCATGAAGAAGGCCAGATGACTTTTGAAAAGTGGTCCAGTGCATGCCTGCACCTGACTTCAAATTTTGGCACAACTCTCGCATGTTAACTTTCCATTAGAAATCAGTAGGACGATTTTCTAGCGTCAGTGCCAAGGTGGTGGGACCAGAATGAAGCTCTTGAGGTGGAGATCAGCAGCACAAAATCAGAAAATGACTCCATAACGCAAGGGATCAAAGCTGAACTGGAGAAGAGCCCAGAGACTGAGATGCCCTATGAAGAGGCAGATAAGAGCATGGAGGGAGTAGGGGAAGGTGAAGTCACAGGTCTCCTCCAAGCTCAGGACCAGTATCATGCTGCTCCTTTGTCTGACTCTTCTTGTCACTTACTCCCACATAAACATACACACAACCACACGTGCGTCACACGCATCTTGCAACGCCAGCTCTGTTTGAAGCTGCCTCTTGGGGGCTGGCATTCTAACATTTGTCCCTTTTCTGTTATTGTAGGCCTAGAAGGCCAGCTTGCCCAGCAGCGCCGGATGCCCGGAACATAACGTCGCAGCATCATGCGTCCTTCTCACTCTGTACCAGCTCGACTGCACGCATCACAGAGGATTCAGTTAGTGAGCTTGAAGAGGAAGCACCAGGTGAGTGGCAGCGCACAGGTGAGGAGAAGCAAGTAGTGGTAGCAGAGGAGAAGCAGCAGCCTGCTGCCCAGGTGTCCACATGCTGCCATCGGTGACTCCTCTAGTTTGGGAGGTGCAGCAGTGCAGGCATATTGGGTTACTGTTGTTACTGTTCAATGTGAAAGAAGATGAAGGTACTGGCCATGCCGACTATTGCATTGGTTGCCTATTTCCCCTCATGACCTCTCTGCGCTCATCTTGCCTTGTCCATGAGATCCACTTCCTGCTTCCTCGACCCTATTCCCACTAAACTGCTGACCACCCAACTTCCTTTTTTGGCTCCCATGTTAGCTGACATTGTTAACGGTTCTCTCTCCTCAGGTGCTGTCCCCCTCTCCCTCAAACTGCCATCATCACCCCTCTCCTCAAAACCAACCCTTGACCCCTCCGTCCTTGCAAACTACCGCCCCATTTCCAAAATCCCTTTTCTCTCCAAAGTCTTTGAACATGTTGTCACCTCCCAAATCCATGCCCATCTTTCCCGCAATTTCGTGTTTGAATCCCTCCAATCAGGTTTCCGCCCATGCCACAGTACCGAAACGGCTCTCATCAAAGTCACAAATTACATCCTTTGTGACTGTAACAAAGGTAAACTATCCCTCCTCGTCCTTCTTGACTTGTCTGCAGCCTTTGACATGGTTGACCACTCCATCCTCCTCCAACACCTCTCCGCCGTCGTCCAGCTGGGTGGGACAGCACTCGCCTGGTTCCATTCTTATCTATCTAATCGTAACCAGAGCATCACCTGCAACGGCTTCTCTTCCCGCTCTCGGATCATTACCTCTGGTGTCCCCCAAGGATCTATCCTTGGCCCCCTCCTATTTCTCATCTACATGTTGCCCCTTGGTGACATCATCTGAAAACATAGCGTCAGTTTCCACATGTACACTGATGACACCCAGCTCTACCTCACTACCACTTCTCTCGACCCCTCCACGGTCTCTAAATTGTCAGAGTGCTTGTCCGACAACCAGTTCTGGATGAGCAGAAATTTTCTCCAATTAAATATTGGGAAGACCAAAGCCATTGTTTTCGGTCCCCGCCACAAACTCCATTCCCTAGCCACTGACTCCATCCCTCTCCCTAATATTTGTCTGAGGCTGAACCACACTGTTCGCAACCTTGGTGTCATATTTGACCCTGAAATGAGCTTCCGACCACATATCCGCGGCATAACTAAGACCGCCTATTTCCACCTCCATAACATCGCCCGTCTCCGCCCTTGCCTCAGCTCATCCACTGCTGAAACCCTCATCCATGCCTTTGTTACCTCCAGACTTGACTATTCCAACGCACTCCTGGCTGGCCTCCCATGTTCTACCCTATGTAAACTTGAGGTCATCCAAAACTGGGCTGCCCGTGTCCTAACTCGCACCAAGTCCCGTTCGCCCATCACCCCTGTGCTCGCTGACCTACACTGGCTCCCGGTTAAGCAGCGCCTCAATTTTTAAATTCTCATCCTTGTTTTCAAATATCTCCGTAGCATAACCCCTCCCTATCTCTGTAATCTCTTCCAGCCCTACAACCCCCCGAGATATCTGCGCTCCTTCAATTCTACCCTCTTGAGCATCCCTGATTATAATCGCTCAATCATCGGTGGCCGTGCCTTCTGTTGCCTAGGCCCTAAGCTCTGGAATTCCCTGCCTAATCCTCTCCACCTCGCTACCTCTCTTTCCTGCTTGAAGACGCTCCTTGAAGACCTCTTTGACCAAGCTTTTGGTCATCTGCCCTAGTTCCTCTTTATGTGGCTCGGTGTCAAATTTTTTGTCTTTTAATACTCCTGTGAAGCGCCTTGGGACGTTTTACTACGTTAAAGGCGCGATATAAGTACAAGTTGTTGTTGTTGTTGTTGTTATTGGCTGTAGTTGACTTCTATGCTAGAGTGGATGAAATAAAGAAAGAAAGAAAGAATTGCATTTATATGGCGCCTTTTACGACTTCAGGACATCCCAAGGTGCTTTACAGCCAATGAAGTACTTTTGAAGTGTAGTCACTATTGTAATGTAGGAGACGCAGCAGCCAATTTGTGCACAGCAAGCTCCCACAAACAGCAATGTGATAACAATCAGATAATCGGTTTTTAGGTGTCAATTTAGGGAATAATATTGGCCAGGACACCGGGGAGAACGCCATGAGATTTGTTACGGTCCACCTGAGACCAAAGACGGGGCCTTGGTTTAATGTCTCATCTGAAAGAAAGTTAAAAATATAATAAACAAATGGAGCTGCTTTAGGGCAGGTCTACGAGAGTGGTCTTTCACCAAATCATCGCTCAGGATTGTGAGCCTCTACAGAAAACTAATGAGTACCCCTGCCACAGCCCCACCCCCCCTGATTTTTCCCCATAGCCCTGAAAATTTCCCCTCTCCACACAAGTATTTATCCAATTCCCTTTTGAAAGTTACTATTGCATCTGCTTCCACCGCCCTTTCAGGCAGTGCATTCCAGATCCAGTTTCTCCCTATCCACTCTATCAAAACCCTTTATAATTTTGAACACCTCTATTAAATCTCCCCTTAACCTTCTCAGTTCGTACTAAGTAGAAGTTACAAGATGGAAACAGGACATTTGGCCCAACCAGTCCATATCGTCATTTACCCTCCACGTAAGCAAGTAGTTCCAAACACATTTACCCATCCCGTTGCCATATCCCATATTGTTACTGGACCAGTAATCCAGAGAACGTGAGTTCAAATCCCACCACAGCAGTTTGAGTTCAGTTTTTCAAAAAAAATTGGGAAATTGCAGTCAGTGGAACTGAATATCGGGCACCGCGTATAACCGGCGGCTGGTCCGATACCGCCCAATTTGCGCCACCGCCCGGGACAAATCTTTAGGTCCTGGTCTCTGGAAAAGTGACCATGAAGTTGGCGGATTGTTGCAAAATCCCCAACTAGTTCACTCATGTCTTTCAGGGAAGGAAATCTGCCGTCCTTACCCGGTCTGGCCTATATGTGACTCCAGTCCCACACCAGCATGGTTGGCTCTCAACTGCCCTGCGAAGTGGCCGGGAAATGTCGCTCAGTTGTATCAAAGAATTATAGGGTGCAGCAGTTCAAGAAGAAGGCCCACCACGACCTTCTCAGGGCAACTAGGTAATAAGCACCAGCCTTGCCAGCAACGCCCACATCTCGAAAATGAATTCTAAAAAAATTCCTTCAAGCCCTTTTCCTTCAGACACCAAACCAACCTGAGGTCACATGACCTGAGCTCATGGGTTCCAATGGGAAAGAAGGTCCATATTACAATATTCAGGATTGAAAAACGTGCCACTTTCGAAGGGAAAGATAAAGCAGCAGGAAAAGCTAGTGGTGTACAAGTGAAAATGAAGAGTCTCCTCATGAGCTGGTTAAAGTAGAGAATGGATCAGAGACTATTAAACTGTTCGGCAAATCGAAATATTAAACGACACAAAATAATTAGCTTGGATATTTATATTCTGTAAGTATTACTCATGCTCGCAGTGTGTAAAGCCATTGTGATTCACTGGGAAGGTTTAGTGAGATCAAAGCAATGTATTGTCAATCGGCAACGACCATCCACAGGAAGAGCCCTGCTGCCCCCTTCTGGAAAGTTGTAATATGGCCAGACGTCAAAAACAATTCCTTGCTTTCTGTTTTCACAGTGATCCCTAAATAGAGGTGGTTATTATAATTTTGTTCCTAATACACCGCCTGGGACATTTATCATTGGGAGGGGTTCTAATGGAAGCTATTGCTTATGTTTTAGGTTCAGTTACGATGATTTGTCAATAGTTCCACTGAACAAAACTACATTTTTTGATGAGGTCTGAAAGAAGTTGGTACTGAGAAGTCATCCTTTCCTGTCCATCAACGCACCAGCAGATCCGTCGCTATTGAGCTGCCAACTGCTCCCTCCAGTCCACCAGTCTGCAGGCCACCCTATACAGTTCCCATTGTCTGGAAGCTTACTATCTGTGGGCACAAGGCAGCCACTTTTGCCCAGTCCAAAACCTGTCAGGAACACTGGGCAGGATGTGGGAAGGCTTCAAAAACTGTTGTGAACATGTTTGAAACTGTTCTGTTCGTTAAAGCTCGAAAAAGGAAACCGATCCACTCCCGAACAGGTCCACTCCCAAACAGGTCCACTTCCAAACAGATCCACTTCCGAACAGATCCACTCCCCTGAACAGATCCACTCCCGAACTGGTCCACTCCCGAACAGATCAGCTCCTGAACAGATCAACTCGCCTGAGCAGATCCACTCCCCGAACAGATCCACTCCCTGGAACAGATCCACTCCTGAACAGGTCCACTTCTGAACAGACCCACTCCCGAACAGATCCACTCCCAAACAGATCCACTCCTGAATACATCCACTCCCCTGAACAGATCCACTCCCCTGAACAGACCCACTCCCGAACAGATCCACTCCCGAACAGATCCACTCCTCTGAACAGATCCACTCCCGAACAGATCCACTCCTAAACAGATCCACTCCCAAACAGATCCACTCCTGAATACATCCACTCCCCTGAACAGATCCACTCCCCTGAACAGATCCACTCCCCTGAACAGATCCACTCCTGAACAGATCCACTCCCGAACAGATCCACTCCTGAACAGATCCACTCCCAAACAGATCCACTCCTCGGAACAGATCCACTCCCGAACAGATCCACTCCCGAACAGATCTACTCCTGAATAGATCCACTACTGAACAGATCCACTACTGAACAGATCCACTCCTCAACTTGCCCACTCCTTTGGACGATAGTTGTGATCTGTGCCGCACGGACCAGGCAATAGCTGTAAGTTCAGCTCAGCCTGGGTACCTTCGCCTCCCCTCTCCCCAGTCCCAGGGCTTGTGATGTGTGGAGATTGCCACAGCGGGAACTCCAGGGGACAGAATTCCTGAGTTGTGGGAGGGCGGAATAGGAGATTTCCGCTGGGAAGGGGGACCAGGAATTTGGGGCAGAACCTGTCGGAATTCTTTCCTTTCCAAAGTTCTGCCTTAAATTCCGGTGGGAGGAGGTGAGGGTGAACCTTCAACACTGTCACCAACCCCCCACACAGAGATCACTGGAGCATGTCTGGGGGGAGTTCCCTGGCTACCTGTCAAAATAGGGCCATTATGCTCTAATAAGGATTGAACATAACTCGCCAGCTGAGAGCTGACCTGAGTCGCTTTGAGTCCTAAGGTAAGGCTTCTAAAGGTAAGTGGATTGATTATGCTAATAAACACTGTTAGTCATGCGTAATACAGCTTGGTGCTGGTTTTGGCAATGATTTCTGCCAGGATTACAATAAAGAATGAAATATAAAATCTATTTCAAATAGTTCTGCAATAACAGGAGGAGCAGCAGCAGATGTCCCATCACCTCAGCAGTTCACCTTAACCCAATGGGATAAAATGTCAAACAAAAAGAACACATAGTAAATAGAAATGTAAAACAGGAAGTAAATATGGATTGCAAAGTGATCATGGGCCTACATTGGGACCTTGACCACCAAGGGTGTCCAAACTGTAGCCTGTGGGCCGCATGTGGCCTCCGAGCCCTGGAGACCAGGCAGCTCGGTCAGTCCCAATGGCGCTTATATTTCTTCCTTGCCGGTTTGTCTTGTTTGAGTTTCTTGGGACTGGAGGGTTGGAAAGGGCTTGAAAAGGAAATAAAATTGCAGGGAAAGAGCTGGCGGAGTGGGACTAATTGGACAGCTCCTTCAAAGAGCCAAATGGCCTCCTTCTCTGCTGCACCATTCTATGTTCTAAGCATTCTTTCCTTATTGCTGGATATCCTAAGTCAGATACAGCAACTTGAGTTATATATAAATTAACAGGAACATGCCTTTAACCTTATATGTGGCTTGCAAGGCTCCACAATATGTGACTGATGAGGACCAACAGCTTGGAAACCCCTGCTTCACACAGTAATTGGGTTTGCTGCAGTGCATATACTGCGCAGATCCGTCAATGTGTATTGTCTGTAACAGCAGAGCAAATAGCATGTATGGAAGAGCATTTATTTGAGGCAAGTTAGCTTGCTGAACTGGTATGGAGTGGAGCCGACTGAAGCAGGCCTGTGCTTGGATTCAATATGGGTTATACTGAAGGAAACCTGCTTTCCTTGTATCTCAACAAACAGCTTTTGCTTGTGCGTGGCACTCCTTTGAAAGCTGGTAACAAAAGGGAGTGGATTCTTATCACAATAGCATCAGTCCTTCAGAAATCCGTAGGGTGCTTGATGGCGAAGACATTTCTCTGGTAGCACCTGACTGAGCTGCGACTATTAATCCGAGCATGATGGTACAGTGACAGGAATCTTTCGGGGTTCACAAGGAGCTCGACGGCCAAGATTATTTCTTTGACATCAACTGTGGAATCGACACCTTGGCCGGGATTCTCCTCCCAGCGGTGGGGTTCCAGGTGGCAGGACCTCTACCCATCCTCTGACACCGCCAGAATCCTACCCAGTGTCCTGGGTTGGGGTTCATCCGCTATCCATGGTTGGGGTCCCAATAGGGTTGCCAACCCTCCCGGATTAAGACCATAAGAACATAAAAATTAGGAGCAGGAGTAGGCCATACGGCCCTTCGAGCCTGCTCCGCCATTCAATAAGATCATGACTGATCTTTGACCTCAACTTTGACCTGATTCCTCTACAGTCCAAAAAAATCTATCTATCTCAGCCTTGAATATATTCAATGACTCAGTATCTATAACTCATTGGGTTAGAGAATTCCAAAGATTCACAACCCTCTGAGTGAAGAAATTCCTTCTCATCTCAGTCTTAAATGGCCGACCCCTTATCCTGAGACCGTGCCCCCTAGTTCTAGACACTCCAGCCAGGAGAATCAACCTCTCAGCATCTACCCTGTCAATCCCCTTCAGAATCTTGTAAGTTTCAATGAGATCACTCTCATTCTTCTAAACTCCAGAGTGTAAAGGCCCAATCTACTCAATCTCTCCTGATAGGACAACCTTCTCATCGCAGGAATCAATCTAGTGAAACTTTGTTGCACCGCTAAGGCAAGTATGTCCTTCCTCAGATAAGGAGACCAAAACTGTGCACAGTACACCAGGTGTGATCTCACCAAAGCCCTGTACAATTGTGGTAAGACTTCCTTACTCTTATACTCCAACCCACCTTGCAAAAAAGGCCAACATGCCATTTGCCATTTGAATTGCTTGCTGGCTGTACCTGCACGCTGACTTTGTGTTGATTGTCTGATTGACTGACTGATTGCCCTGGAGTCTCCCGGAATTAAAGATTCATCTCCCGGACACTGCAAGAGCAACCCTGGAGAAAAAGCACAGAAGCATTAAACAAAAATGGGTGTTTTTTTTTCATTTTCTTTGAACACTGTTCGTTATTAGTTATAGAAATATTGGAGAGGGGTAAAAAGGGCAGTCAAGAATCATCCAATCGGGTAATGAAGAGGGTGTTTGTTTTCAAATTGGTGTGGGAAGGTGATGCGCCACGAGGGTGGACGTGTCAGGCGACCAATGGCAGGAGTGTGGGATCAGAGCAGTTGGCGGTGGGAGGTCATGTGATGAAACCTCCAGGAATATGTCCAAGCAAAGTTGGCAACTCTTGGTCCCAGCAGGAATCTCACCGCCTAGAGGGAGTGAGCAAGCCCAGCGGTGCTGCAGTGGGACCATCGCTGCCGCATTAGTAATGGAGGCCGGGCAGGTAAAGGGGCTGAAACCCCCCGCACCGCAACCCCGCCCCCCCCCCCCCCGCCATAGTTAGGCTACCAAGTAGGCCTCAGCAGAGAGTATGGCCTACACAAGAAGGTAAGTGGGGGCCGTCTCCCTCTGCTGGGGTAACGGAGGGTCTTTACCGTCGCTTCCTGTGGCCATTTTCCCCGCAGTGACACTGGAAGTGATGGTAAGTGCGACAGACAGGAGGGAAGTTTGCCCCTGAGCCCTGCTGCCATTTGCCTGGGGAAGGAACGGCCAACAGCAGTCCTGCTGGGGGTGGGGTGCAAATCTTAGTCGGGGTGGTCGGCCTCACCACCCGCATTTTCTGTCATTCTCCATCACTATCCAACATTGGGTGGGATCACATAGAAACATAGAAACATAGAATCTAGGAGCAGGAGTAGGCCATTCGGCCCGTCGAGCCTGCTCCGCCATTCAATACGATCATGGCTGATCATCCAAATCCAGTACCCCGTCCCTGCTTTAATCCCCACAGTACACATATCCCACCCTACCCCCGTAACCCCACGTATTTAATTCCCCCTAACATATCCCATCCTATCCCCATAACCCCACATATTTAATCCCCCCTAACACTAAGGGTCAATTTATCATAGCCAAATCAACCTAACCCACACATTCACGGAGGAGAATCATGACCCTTGAGTTACAGGAACATTCAAGACTGGAAAGGACCATGGTTCCTCTTCTGGCCAACCCCAGCGCCATCCGACTGGTACAGTAAGCAGCATCTCTCAGAGTGGTACTGACAGAAAGCTTGTCGTAATCCTGACAACTTAGAGCGTTATGAAACTGCAAACAAAGAATGCGATCTACCAGCCTGAATTACCACGGGCGGGATCCTCTGCTGGTTGCAAAGAGCTGATGGGATAGCGAGGTCTTCTGAACGAATAGATGGAAGCGCAGGAGGCAGCAGGAGAACGTGAGAGACGGGTGAATACTTGGCCGGTGTTGTGGTAGCCGCTGCCAGCACCTGTGCCCAACAGAAAGAAAACTCACCAGGGGACCAGGTCTGGAGCTGATCAGTAGCGTCGAGTTCAGGCCAACGTAAGCAGCATTGTTCTGTAATTCTGGGTCAATGTGAAGAAGGTTGTGGGGCAGCATTGGCTCTAAAAATACAAGACAAGGGTGGTACAGGCGACCGCTTGGTTTGGCAGCTGGCGTTGAGGTTATATTTGGTTGCAGTACAAATAGATACAATGAATGAGTCTGCAGAGGTAAGCAGTATAGTAATAAAATGAGGCTGGATAAGTGGAACGCATTTATGTAGCGCCTTTCATGCCATCAGTAGGTCCCAAAGCCAATGAAGTATAGTCACTGTTGTTTTGTTGCCAAATGTCCAGAAAGCTCCCACAAAAAGCTGTTGAGATAAATGGCCAATTAATCTGTTTTGTGGTGTTGGATAAGGAAGGGGTAGTAGCCTTCTCTTCTTCAATTCTTTTCTCTTCTTCATTGCTGTTGGATGTTTTACATCCACCTGAAGAGCCAGATAGGGCTCCAGATAACTCATCTGGAAGACAGCACCTCAGACTATGCTGCTTCCTCTTACACAGCTCTGTCCCATGCAAAATAGCAGCTGACAGGAGTTTCCTGCTTTTCTGCCACGAATGCACTGGTGCAGATTTACGCCCATACATGACAAGCATAGCGCGGCTCCCAATATTGGTGCAACTGACCAGTTTCAGTGTCAGTGACCAACTTCCCACTGACTCCCACAGCTACTTGGACTACACTTCCTCCCACCCCGCTTCCTGTAAAGACTCTATTCCAATCTCCCAGTTTCTCCGTCTCCGCCGCATCTGCTCTGACGATGCCACCTTCCATACTAGCGCTTCCGACATGTCTTCCTTTTTCCTTAACCGAGGATTCCCCTCTACCGTGGTTGACACGGCCCTTAACTGTGTCCGTTCTATTTCCCGCACTTCTGCTCTCACCCCTTCCCCTCCCTCCCGGAACCACAATAGGGTTCCCCTTGTCCTCACCTTTCACCCCACCAGCCTCCACATTCAACGGATCATCCTCCGCCATTTCCGCCACCTCCAGCTTGATCCCATCACCAAACGCATCTTCCCCTCACCTCCCCTTTCAGCATTCCACAGGGACTGCTCCCTCTGCAACACCCTGGTCCACTCCTCTATCACCCCCAACACCCCTTCCCCTTCGCCCGGCACCTTCCCGTGCAAGCACAGGAGATGCAACTCCTGCCCTTTTACCTCCTCCCTTCCCACTGTCCAGAGCCCCAAACACTTCTTCCAAGTGAAACAGCAATTTACTTGTACTTCTTGCAATCTAGTATACTGTATTCGCTGCTCAGGATGCGGTCTCCTGTACACTGGGGAGACCAAACGCAGATTGGGTGACCGCTTTGCGGAACACCTCCGTTCAGTCCGTAAGGGTGACCCTGAGCTTCCGGTCGCCTGTCACTTTAATTCTCCTCTCCACTCCCACTCTGACCTCTCCGTCCTCGGCCTCTTACACTGTTCCAATGAAGCTCAACGTAAGCTCGAGGAACAGCACCTCATCTTTCGATTAGGCACTTTACAACCTTCTGGACTCAACATCGAGTTTAACAATTTCAAACATTACCTCTGCCCCTATTTTTTCACATGGTAGCTGTTGATGATTCTGCCATTCCCATTTACACCTCATCTAGACTCATCTTTTGTTTCTTAACTTGTCCCATGACCATCTCCTTTTGCCTTGCACCATCATCCCTTTTGTCTTTTACTCTCTCTTGCCTTCCATCCTATCACAGACCTTCCCTTTGTTCTTTCCTCCCCCCCCCCCCCCCACCCCACTGTCCCTGCCCCTACACTTGCTTAAAACTTTTTACATCTCCAACTTTTTCCAGTTCTGACGAAGGGTCATCGACCTGAAACATTAACTCTGTTTCTCTCTCCACAGATGCTACCTGACCTGCTGAGTATTTCCAGCATTTTCTGTTTTTATTTCTGACCAGTTTCAGCTTTGAAGAGTCCCCCAAACATTTGTAGGGTTCTATGTAATTCTATGCATTGGTAGCTGAAATTCACCCATCGGAGGGTTTCCCCTTCGGTGCTGAGCATCGAGTGCAACACAGCGAGATTAGAGAGAGAGAAGGGGAAGCTCGCGTGTTTGAAGCAGCCAAGGAGGAACAAGACAGGAAATTTCAGCAGGTCATTGGCCAAAGTAGCATCGATAAAACAGAGAGAGGAAAGGTTGCAATGGTTGACTTTGGGGTTAGAGGTGTGAGAGGAACCCCGAACAAATGACAAATCTTTTCCCGCCTCCTGTCCGTAGTGTATGGTTGTTACTGGGCAGAAGCAATACAAAAATGGAGCAACTCAGCCTTTGAGACAAGGCTTGAAATTACCGATGGTGATATTAGCAGATGAAAATTTAACGGAGGTAATTTTAACCGTCAGGTGAAAAACGGTTGATAGCAAATCAGCAGCATGATTACACCTCGAGTTTTACATTGAATGGAAAAGAAGATCAGACGAGGTGTAAACCAGGCTTCCAATTCGCCAACACCCATATTTCACCCAATGACAAAAGTTAAAATGACCCCCCAATGCGTTCACATCACATTGCTATTTATGAGTGTTATCCCATTTCAAAGAAACCTGTTAACGTGCCATTGAAACAGCGCTGGTGGAATGTCAGGAGATGTGTTGCTCCGCTATCAGGGAATTCGGGTGTATACAGTTCCAACAATGTATCGCTACTTTACCATAGTGACATTATGGAGGACATTTAACGTACACAGCCTGGTCCTTGTAAGACCATCAATGTACTGAATAGCATGGGCACAGATGGATACTAATGGACCGTTAATAGAATTTTCAAACACTCAATAGGGAGTGCATTGCTCTTCATAATGCACGGTATTGTTAATCTGTCATATACTTTATCAATAAAAGTGCCATTGTTCAAAGGAACTAAGATTGCGGATGGCGGAACTGTGTGTTCTAGGGGAGTATGAAAAGCTTTAATTCGGTCACTGGAAATCTTTTCTATAATGTGTGGCAGCAAGGAGCACTGCAATTATGAGGCACAAAGGCACTGAAAATTGCCACGTACTTACTAAGAAGCAAAATCAATCGCTGGCCACAAAGAGTTGTCTTTTCACATAATGGAGAGCGGACTTGTTAAATTCAGTGGTCAATGTAAGAGAGCAAGAATACCATTCACACAATTATACAATAAACGGCAGCTTTTATTTTTTACTTTTTTCTTATCCTGAACCATCAACGTTCTTCGTTACAATGGAGTCTTGATCGTGTTGTGCATGTGGTATGACAGGTGAAGGATTTTCTCTCTCAAAAGAGTTTTGCTTTCTTCTTCCCACAAACTGCTCAGTATTGCTTTGCCCACTTTGAAAATAACACTGCACAACTTTCAGACATCAGGATCTTGTTTCCTGCTAAAAGTTTTGTTAATTTCTGCTTGTGTTGAATGGTGCCGTGTGTTAGAAATGCTGACTTTTCAACAGGGAGACCATTTTGGAGCCAGCCACACAAACGCCAAGCCTCTTGTTTGTAGCAGAAGGCAAGCCAAGAGGAAAGGGAGCAAGGCTTCCAGCCAATAGGACCATTCCCAATGAGCGTTTGGATAATTGGGTGGTGGCCATTTAGCTTGGACCCATTCGGATTCCAATTTCTCAGTTAAGTTCAGTGACAATCTGGATCACTCTTGTGTATTCCAGTAGGCTTTCGCTTGGCTTCACCAGTTCCGACTGAACAGATCGGGCGAATGGTGGGGGGTGCGGGGGTGGAGGGGGTGCGGGTAATCAGGCGAGCATGCTTTCAGCCTAAACCTAAGGGAGCAGGATTTTACGGACGGCAGTATTCCAGGGTCCAAGAGCACTCTCACGTGTGAGGCCTGCCAAAGCACTTCAGAGTGAATGGATTACTTTCCAAGCAGTCATTGCTACCATGTAGGCAAACTTGGCAGCTAATTTGTGCACAGAAAGATCTTCCCCCACATAGCAAATAAGACGAATGACCAGTTAATCTATTTTTGTTGGCGTTGGTTGAAGGAGAAATGTTGGCCAGGAGACTAGGAGAAACTCCTGCTCTTCTTCCAATATGCACAATGGGACACACCAGAACAGGAGTCAGTTTGATATCTGATCTAAAAGACGGCACCTCTGACAATGCAGCATTCCCTCAGTACTGTCCTTGAACGTCAGTCCAGATTATAGGGGGCAATTTTCATTTGCCGACCGGCCCAATCATACTGAAAAAGGAGTATGTAGGCAAACAATTTTTTTTTAACCCGCGTTGAAATGGGCAGCCAACGCTTCCACCCAAAACAGGCGGGAGCCTCATTTAAATATTTAAATGGGGGCCCTTCACCGGTTGTAAGACCTTGACGTAATTTCCAGGTACCAATGGGCCGTGCACCCCGCAACCTCCGCGCGGTTACTGGGCGTGAAGAAGTCTAATCAGCGATCCTAAGGGCCGCTCCAAAAATGGGGCAAAACCTCGGTGCCACCCACTGCCGGCCGCTCAGTGACGCCCCTCTCCCCGGGTTGTCTCTCCCCTCCCCCTTTAAGGTTTAACTTCCCGCCTCTCCCCCCCTGCTGGTTGGTGTGCTGCCTGTCAGCTCTCGTTGATCCAGTTCAAATAGGCCTGACCATGAAAATGGTCAGGCCTCTCGCGAGTGGCATCAGGTGGGCACTGCAACGCACCACCCACTGCCCGCTCGATGTGCGCTACAATCAAAAACCAGCCCTGGATTGGTGCTGGAACCCACACCATTTCATTTAGAGGAGAGAGGGCCACCAACTGAGCCAAGCTGCCATGACAAGGCCCTGTTAATTATGCAGATTACTTAAATTAACTGGAAGGCACAATTTCATTGCAGATCAGGGATTAACATAGCTTCTAGCTACAAGGGAATAGAGTCTCATTCACGGGATGTGGGCATCGCTGGCAAGGCAAGCATTGATTGCCCATCCCCAGTTGCCCTTGAGGTGGTGAGCCGCCTTCTTGAACCGCTGCAGTCCGTGTGGTGAAGGTGCTCCCACAGTGCTTTTAGGGAGGGAGTTCCAGGATTCTAACCCAGTGATGATGAAGGAACGGCAATATATTTCCAAATCAGGATGGTGTGTGACTTGGAGGGGAACTTGGAGGTGGTGGTGTTCCCACGCGCCTGCTGCCCTTGTCCTTCTAGGTGGTAGAGGCCGCGGGTTTCTTTTAAAGCATCCGAATCACCTATTGGTATAAGTGGTATAGGATGAAAGAAGTCATGCCAGCGAGCTTAGCTGGCAGCAGAGTTGTTTGCCCACATCCCCATTATGCCACTAACCATATCTGCAGATACTGGACATTCATCTTTCAATGACAAGGGCTAACAAGGAAAGGGAATACACATTAAATGGTAGGACACTGAGTAGTGTAGAGGAACAAAGGGACCTTGGAGTACATGTCCACAGATCCCTGAAGGTAGCAGGCCAAGTAGATAAGGTGGTTAAGAAGGCATACGGAATGCTTGCCTTTATTAGCCGTGGCATAGAATACAAGAGCAGGGGGGTTATGCTTCAACTGTATAAAACACTAGTTAGGCCTCAGCTAGAGTACTGCGTGCAGTTCTGGTCACCACATTACAGGAAAGATGTGATTGCACTAGAGAGGGTACAGAGGAGATTTACAAGGATGTTGCCGGGAGTAGAGAATCTTCGTTATGAGGAAAGACTGGATAGGCTGGGTCTGTTTTCCTTGGAACAGAGGAGGCTGAGGGGAGACCTTATTGAGGTGTATAAAATTATAAGGGGCATAGATAAAGTGGATAGAAAGGACCTATTTCCCTTAGCAGAGGGGTCAAAAACCAGGGGGCACAGATTTAAAGTAATTGGGGGAAGGTTTAGAGGGAATTTGAGGGGAAATTTCTTCACCCAGAGGGTTGTGGGGGTCTGGAACTCACTGCCTGAAAGGGTGGTAGAGGCAGGAACCCTAACCATATTTAAAAAGTACTTGGATGTGCACTTGGGATGCTCTAACCTGCAGGGCTACGGACCAAGAGCTGGGAAGTGGGATTAGGCTGGATAGCTCTTTGTTGGCCGGCGCGGACATGATGGGCCAAAATGGCCTCCTTCTGTGCTGTAACTTTCTATGATTCTATGATGACTGAGGGCAACTGCCTTGACCGGTTCTGGGTCAGCATGGAGGTCTTCTGAAAGGATACTTGCAGCCAATGCTTGTGGTATTCAAGGTCGCAAACTCCCTCACAACTTCTATGCTCCAGCTCCTTCCCAGCTACCACAGCGGGTGTTTGCAACATTAGTCAATCCACGGTGCCTTGATGCATCAAGCAGATTACTGACGCTTTGTCTTCCAGGGCAACACCTTTACCCTGTCAATGGAAAGCCAACAGCACTCCTGCTCCACCGGGGCCCACAAAAATAATTTGACACCGACCTTTAGTTGACCTTTTTGGTTCCATCGCCTGTGGAACTGGTCGGAGTGGGCACGGCGCAGGTTCCGACCAGTTGTGACCAAAAATGACAATCGGGATCCTACTTACATCATAGGACCTCGATTTCTTTATTAAAAGGGGCCTCTATCCTAAAACAGGCGGGCGCTTTGGACACCCAGCAGTAGGCCCCTTTCAAAATGGAGCCGGCTGAATCGCCGGTGTTAATGGGGCGGTAGGGCTACCGACGCCAATCTCGAGGCCGTTACCACCCCCTTAACGGCAGGTGAAGACGCTGAAAATCGACCCCTTACTCTTTAACCAAGGCATCAATTGAGCAAGAGATTATCTTTTCCTTAAACATGAGCAGTAAGGAATTTTAATCAGCACCTCCTGTAGGATTCAGCTCCCTACTAATTTCTGTCATGATTGCAAGTTGCGCCTTATCTGGCCGCCCCATTATACCTCCCTCTTTCTACGCCGTATGAATGACATTAATACCGTTCATCCGAAATTAGAAGGCAATTTTAAATTGAAGAGAGGAGCAGAAAGGTTGAAGTGAAATCTGCAAATCTCTGGACACAAATCTGAGCTTCCAACTCCTGGCTCTATACATCCTCACAAAATGTGCTTCTAGGTAAAAGGAATCGGCTGGAAAATTCCTGCAGCTACCTGGACAGAATCCACTGCATTGTCTGCTCTGATTTTCCTCAAATCACTTTCTATCTTAATCTGACAGCCAGACTTGATTAACCTGCATGTAAATTACTTTTCTTGCCACCAGCTGCTGTAGTGAAATTATCTTAATTGTACAGTTATTACCTTTAAGCTTTAAAGTGTGCACGTCCTCTTTCTATCTCGTTATAGACTGTAAAGGGAATGGAAACTGGCTGTTGTCGACATATCCTTAAAGGGACAGTGAAGCACAATTTCACCCCTTTTCCTGTCATCTCTCCTGAAGCTGTTGTAATACAATTATATGGATAATGGCAGCTCTCCGCTTCCTCCCCCAAGTGTCCCATCTTCACTTGTGAGTCTCCTCCCTTGCCTCAGCTTATCTGCTGCTGAAACCCCCATCCATGCTTTTGCCAACTCCAGACTTAACTATTCCAATGCTGACCTCCCATCTTCCACCCTCCATAAACTTCATCTCATCCAAAACCTAACTTGGACCAAGTTCCATTCGCCCACCACCCCTGTACTCGCTGACCTACATTGGCTCCCGGTCCGGCAACACTTCAATTTTAAAATTCTCATCCTCATGTTCAAATCCCTCCATGGCCTCGCCCCTCCCGATCTCTGTAACCTCCTTCAGCCCCACAACCATCCGAGAACTCTGCGCTCCTCCAACTCTGGCCTCTTGTGCATCGGCCACTTCCTTCGCCTCACTATTGGCGGCCGTGCCTTCAGCAGTCTCGGTCCTAAGCTCTGGAATTCCCTTTGTAAACCTCTTCGCCTCTTTACCTCTCTCTCCTCCTTTAAGATACTCCATAAAGCCTACCTCTTTGACCAAGCTTATGGTCAGCTATCCTAATGTTTCCTTCTTTGGCTCCATGTCAATGTTTTTGTTTGTTAACGCTCCAGTGAAGTGCCTTGGGACATTTTACTATGTTAAAGGCACTATATAAATGCAAGTTGTTGTTGTTAGACAGTGAGTGCCAATCATTGAGGGCATCATAGCCAAGTCCCAGTGCTATTCACACTCAACCTCTACACTCTTCACTTTCCAGCAGGGGTCAAAACGGGCGCAACGATCACCAGTTTAGCAGTGCAGCGGCTCGCATCCGATCTGCACAAATATTTGGGCCACTGCTAAATTGGTCGGGGCCTTTTCCTATGCGGCCCTGGCAGCCGCTTGAAATGAGCACAGGCCTCCATGGTGAAACTAGGTTCCTACGCCCAGTTCAGACCCGTACTCCTAAATTCATTAAGACGAGATGGAGTTTACGATGTGCAAGCTCCGATTAGTATACCCGGAGTCTTGAGCTGCCTAAGGCAAGGTCCTTAAAGGGACTACTGGAGGCTGCTCAAAAAAAAGCCCCAGAACTTCCGAACAGTTGTTTTTTGTGGAGTCGGATGGAGCAGGGGTGCTTTTCCCAGCTCCACAAAACTACTGCGGGCCGCTGCCGGTCTACCCCTACCCCACACCTGATTGCCTCCCCTCCTCCTCCTTCTTCCCTGTGGGGCTCAGCGTCAGCCAAAATTGGTTAGACCCAAATGGGTGAGCTGTACCGGGGCACCCGATCAGCACCCACAGCTCAGCTGAACTATTCTGATGAGGCTCAAGGAGGAATTTTGTTCGGTCCTCGGGCTCACCCGTTCTGGTGGAGCCATCACTGCGTGCTGCCGGAATTGTGCCCAGTCCAGGGCACTAATGGATTTAGGCCCCGGTGATCAAGAGTGCGACACTCGGCTTCACTTCCTACTCCACAAACCCACTAAGCTCAATTTTAAAACACCAAAAGCTGCCTCCGCTACCACAGGACAGGCCGGGAATCAAACCTGGGACCTTCCTAATCTGTATGGTTTATTATTACGGCAGCAATGATTTTATCAGGGGCCTTACATACATCTGCTCCTTAGTCCCAGTGAGGCTGCTTTTTTTATAATAAGAATTCTCCCTAAATTTTATTTTAAAGAATCACACAGTCTTCTCCTTCGACACATTTTTTCCCAAGATCTCAAAACTATGGAAGTCTTTACTTCTGTCCACTTCCCCTTCCTCCTCCAATCTTGTGTTTCCTAACCACCATACCTGCTTTACTCTGTATTCTCCATTATGCTTTTCCACCTAGTGGGGTGCTTATCTGGGCTTTGGTCCTTCACCCCTATTTCTCAGTAATAATAGGAAAGACGTGCCTTTCCAATGGCCTCATTGATCAGTCTGCTATCCATAGAATTAGAAAGGCCAATGCATTGCTGGTGTCGTAATAAGCCATATAGAGCAGGTAGGTCCCAGGTAGATGAGGCAATATTTGCAGTGTTAAAGTTGGAGTCAGCCCAAAACTAATCCCACTGCCCCACTCTCTCTCCATTGGCCTGTATCCTCCTTTGCTTCAAATGTTTATCTACTCTTCCATGAAAATTGCCCCATTGCCTTTGGGATGGGGAGGGCTAAAATCAGACAGGGCTCTTGCTTCTAATTGCTATTTAACAACTCTCCCTACACAGTACGTGTTGGAGGACATTACGTGAGGACAGGATTCATACAATCATTGGGGGAGAAATTTGGTTGTTTAGCACCTCCAGTTAGCACCTCCGAGGGTATTCCGACAGCAGTTCTCCTACCTCCAGTTAAGCCAGAAGCATTGTCTTAGAAGTCCCCGCTTCAGCAAGGAGGTAGTCACAGAACTCTGCCACCTCCTGCAACCAGACCTTGAGCCTCAGATCAGGTCGACCAAGGTTCTCTCAGTCACAGTCAAGGTCACCGTCACCCTCAATTTCTTCGTCAGCGGATCCTTCCAGTCTGCAACAAGAGATATAGGTAACATCTCGCAGTTCGCCGTCCATCGCTGCATCCGGGAGGTCACAGATGCTCTCTACAATAGGAGAAGGGATTAGATTTCCTTCCCCATCACCAGAGAGAAGCAGGACGAGCGTGCATGTAGCTTTGCCAGGATAGCAGGCTTCCCCATGGTGCAGGGTGCCACTGACTGTACCCACGTCGCTTTGCGGGCACTGCATAACAATCCTGAGATCTTCCGTAACCGCAAAGGTTACCACTCATTTAATGTGCAGTTGGTGTGCGACCACAGACAGCGAATCTTCAATGTCAATGCCCGCTATCCTGGCAGCACCCACGATGCCTTCATCCTGCACCAGACCGGTGTGCCAGCACTCTTCCAGCCACCACATCAAGCTCACGGCTGGCTGCTCGGAGACAAGGGCTATCCGCTCTCCACCTGGCTCATGACTCCCCTCTGCAACCCCAACACTCCTGCCCAGCACTCATACAATGAGAGCCATGCTGCCACCAGGAACATCATCGAGCAGACCATCGGGGTGCTCAAGCAACGGTTCCGCTGCCTTGACCACTCGGGAGGAGCCCTCCAGTACTTGCCGGAGTGGGTGTCCCATTTTGTCATGGTGTGCTGCATGCTCCACAATCTGGCCATCATGAGGGCTCAGCCCTTGCCAGCAGGGATTGTGGGACCACCTCAGGAGGAGGAAGAGGAGGAGGAGGAGGAGCAGGACAACGAGGAAGACGAGGAGGAGGAGGAGGAACAGGAGCAGAGCTTTGTGCAATGTTTGAGACGGACTCCTCTACGTTCCTTATCATTGCCGACAGGCTCTCGGGCAGCCTTGCCATTGGACCTATCATCTCCGTGTGCATGCCCATCACCCTTCTTCTAAAGGCCTCCCCACTGAGGTCCTCATCTGAGTCCTGTGCAGCAGAACTCGCGCGCGAACTCGCCCTCTGGGGAGCTGTCCCCTGAGCTACCCTTCCCCCTGGCCTTGCTGCAGTCTGCTCGTCCCCGGTGCATCACCCTGTGCAGATCCCACTACTATTCTAGCCTCTAAAGGACGCATAGTGCCAGTATCTGAGCTGGTGCCTGTGGGTGAGACATGCAGTGACACGGTGTGTTCTTCCTCCTCCTCTACTCCCGCCTCACTCTCTACCGTGCCCTCAGGGAAAGGCTGCTCAGGTGCTTGCTCATTATCTGAAAGCATAAAGGCACAAGAGTAGGATTAAGGTGATGGGAGAGGGCAGGAAGGGCAGGGCATACAGCATGATTAGCTGGAAAGTGCAAAAGGCTTGTGTGTTGAGGGGGATGTGGGATGTGATAAGAAGGAGTAGGGATGAACATACTGTTGTTGTCCCCAAGGGGGTGAACGTCGCCGGTGGCTACGGCGCTCAACACTTGGTGCCCAATAATCTCCAGCACTCTATTTTCCAGCGCAGACACTGGTTGGGTGTCGGCTTGTCCCCTGCCTGTGCGCTCCTGCTCCCTCCTGTTGTGAGCCACTTTGCCTGCAAGAGAAAGGAAAGTGTGTGAGTGAGTGTGAAGCAATGTCTTTGGGAGTTGTGCCTGCCATAGTTGAATAACTGTCATTGTGTGCAAGGTGTGAGTGTGGGCGTGAGTGTTGGTAGGTAGAGATTGTTGGTGAGTGAGTGCTGGGGGTGTGGTGCTTTGGGCAGTGTGTGCAGACTGTGGTTCAGATGGTGGTATGTAGCATTTGTTGAAGCATTGACTCACCCTGACCACCCGAGTGAGGTCGTTAAATTTCTTCCTGCACTGTGTGTGGGTCCTGGGGACCACAGTGCTACACGAGACCTGCTGGGCTACCTCCCTCCACATGGTGCGGAAGATTTACGGCGAGGGCCTCCTGCCACTTGCTGGGTAGAGCACCCTCCATTTCTCCACAGCAAAGACCAACGCCTCCAATGCTTGATCGCAGAATCTGCGGGTTCTCTCCCTGGGGCGTGGATCTGCCATCATTACAGCTGCTTGAGTCGACTGGCTCCTTCTACTTGGCCTTCTGCTGCTGACTGAGACAGCTGCACAGCCAGCAATGATGAGAATGAGGTTCTGCAGCATCAATGAACCTCCCCTTTAAGAACTGGAAAGAGCCTGTGGCAATGATGACTTGCGATTAGACTGCACCTGATATTGGTTAGCGCTTTGCGTGTAATGCCACTGAGCTAGGCCATTAGTGCTTGATTTAGTGCTCCCATCCTTTCTTTGTGCAATGATACTTAATTTTGCGTGCAGCGAGATTCATTAGCGCCTGGCGCTAAATCTCAAACTTTTCCGAAGTTAGCGCCCATTCCTGGGCGATAATGAATTCAGCCCCCATATAATCTTACAACACAGAAGGAGGGCATTTGGCCCATTGTGCCTGTGCCGGCTCTTTGAAAGAGCTACCCAATTAGTCCCACACCCTTGCAGTTTCCCCCTAGTCCAGCAAATTTTTCCTTTTCAAGGATATAGCTAATTCCTTTTTGAAAGTTACTACTGAACCTGCTTCCACCACCCTTTTGGGCAGTGCATTGCCTCTGGTTCTTTTGCCAATTATCTTAAATCTGTGTCCTCTGGTTACTGACCTTCCTGCCGCTGGAAACAGTTTCTCCTTAGTTACTCTGTTAAAACCCCTCATGATTTTGAACACCTCTATTAAATTTCCCTTAACCTTCTCTGCTGAAAGGAGAACAATCGCATCTCCTTTAGCCTCTCCACATGACTGAAGTCCCTCTTCAGGGTACTTCAGTTATGAAAGATTGGGCCACTAGGCTGAGGTAACAGGGTGTTCCTGATGCACCCATGGAACTACATCCTTTCATGAGAGAAGAAAATTAAGACGAAAAATTACTTTTGCAAGCATGTGTCCATATTCAGGAGTGAAATTGTCTTGACAAAGCTTTTATCTAGCAGTGGTTATTCAACTGGCATAGATATGAAGGGAAGGCTAAGTAGCTTTTAAATGAGAGTACTGGAATGTATTAGCAAAGCACTGAAGAAGCTTTTAACTATCGTTAAGAATTTAGCAAATTGGCCTATCTTAAACGGTACCTTGTGACATTAGTGCGATATTAAACTAAAAGGGCTTAAGTACAATGAGCTCCGATCGAGCAGAACAACCTTATTCGAATGCACCTGCCCTTTATTACAAGGGTGGTTGAAGCAATTAGATACGGTGTGTGATTTTTTTTAATAAGCATAAATCCAGCCTGTAATGCTAAAGCCAGCTCTGCAGTAAGAGATCCCTGTCATCTCCTGGCTATGTAACTCTTACCTCCCTGGAAAGGCACAGTCAGTCCAAGACTCGAATCCTGCTCCTGTATCTGTGGAGACTCTTCCAGTCCCCCTCCCTCATAGTCCTGGACAGGAGGCTTAAAAAGCTTGATGTCCAATCCATTCTCTTTGGCTGGAGATTTACAGTTCGGCGGGGGCCTAAAACGAGCGATATCGGATCTATCGGCCTGCTGTTGTACACTCTGCCTGATTTTCCTTTCCATTGACTTCAATGCGAAGAAAAATCGGACGGGGTATACAACAGTTGCCCGATTCGATATTGCCCGTTTACACTTACACTGAAGTTGAAAGATCCAGCCTTTATCCATCGCCTGCAATCCCCCCCACCCCCGCTCTCTCCCTCACTAACTTTCTTGTGATTCTCTATTTTATCAATGGTACTGAGACCATTGCTCCTCTGAGTTTTTCTGTTTTGTTTCTCTTGCACATTCTTTGTCCGTGCTATGTCCTGAGTGTATTGGAATCAATAATCATCACACCATCTTCTCCTCATTTCCCACCCCAGGGCAGCAACACTGTGGAAATCCTTACTTCCTTCAGTCTTCCCATCTTCTTACAATCTACAGGCTTGTAGAACCCAACCTTGGCAGTACCGAGTCATTACTCCTTAATGGCTTCACCTTCTCCCCTAAGCCAGGAATTTCTTCAGGGGGTTTTCTGATCAGCTGCCATTCTTTCACAATGTAAATGGGTTTCCACTGATCTTCCACCGAAGTTAGAGAGTCCAAAGGCGTTCTCCCCACTAAGCAATTCCCAGCGCCACTCTTTTTGAGCAAGGTGGCTTGTGTACTATGGGCCTTGGTCTTTCACATGGCAATATGATGTTGTGGCAATAACTAAGACCTGGCTCAAAAAAGGGCAGGATTGGGTATTAAATATTCCTGGTTATAAAGTGTTCAGGAAAGATAGGGAAGGAAAGATAGGAGGTGGTGTGGCATTATTGGTCAAGGAGAATGTTACAGTGCTGGAGAGGGAGGATGCCCTGGAGGGGTCAAGGACAGAATATATTTGGCTAGAGTTAAGAAATAATAGCGGTGCCATTGCACTACTAGGTGTATTCTATAGACCACCAAATAGTGGGAAAGATATGGAGGAGCAAATTTGCAGAGAAATTACAGAGAGGTGCAAAAACTATAGAGTAGTAATATTGGGGGACTTCAACTATCCTAATATAGACTGGGATAGTAATAGTGTTAAGGGAAGAGAAGGGGTAGAATTTCTGAAGTGTGTTCAGGGGAACTTTCTTGATCAGTATGTTTCCGGCCCGACGAGGGAGGAGCAAGTGTCAGTCGGTGAACATTTAGGGAACAGTGATCATAGTATCATAAGGTTTAGATTAGCTATGGAAAAGGACAGGGAGCAATCCAGAGTAAAAATGTTTAACTGGGGGAAGGTCAATTTCAGTGGAATGAGAGCGATCTGGCCCGGGTAAACTGGAATCAAAGGTTGGCAGGCAAAACTGTAATGGAACAATGAGCTGCATTTAAAAAGGAAATAGTTCATTCCCACGAGGGGGAAAGGCAGGGCAACTAAAGTCAGGGCTCACTGGATGATGAAAGAGATAGAGAGTATGATGAAGCAGAGAAAGAGTGCCTATGACAGATGTCAGGTTGCAAATACATCTGAGAATCAGACTATATATAGAAAGGTCAGAGGAGAAGTGAAAAAGAAAATAAGAGGGGCAAAGAGAGTGTATGAGAATAGAATGGCAGCCAACATAAAAGGTAATCCAAAAGTCTTCTATAGGCACATAAATAGTAAAAGGGTCATAAGAGGCGGGGTGGGGCCGATTAGGAACCAAAAAGGAGATCTATGCATGGAGGCAGAGGGTATGGCTGAGGTACTAAACGAGTACTTTGCATCTGTCTTCACCAAGGAAGAGGATGCTGCCATAGACATAGTAAAGGAGGAGGCAGTGGAGATACATGACAGGATGAAAATTGATAAAGAGGAGGTATTAGAAAGGCTGGCTGTACTTAAAGTAGATAAATCACCAGGAGCGGATGGGATGCATCCTAGGATGCTGAGGGAATTGAGGGAGGAGATCGCGGAGGTACTGGCCATAATATTTCAATCCTTGTTAGATACGGGGGAGTGGTGCCAGAGGACTGGAGAATTGCAAATGTTACACCGTTGTTCAAAAAAGTGTGTAAGGATAAATCCAGCATCTACAGGCCAGTCAGTTTGACCTCGGTAGTGGGGAAACTTTTAGAAACAGTAATCAGGGACAAAATTAACAGTCACTTGGACAAGTGTGGATTAATTAAGGAAAGCCAGCACGGATTTGTTAAAGGCAAATCATGTTTAACTAACTTGATTGAGTACTTTGATGAGGTAACAGAGGGGGTTGATGAGGGTAATGCGGTTGACGTAGTGTACATGGATTTCCAAAAGGTGTTCGACAAAGTGCCACATAATAGGCTTGCCAGCAAAGTTGAAGCCCATGGAATAAAAGGGACAGTGGCAGCATGGATACGGAATTGGCTAAGTGATAGGAAACAGAGAGTAGTGGTGAACGGTTATTTAACTGACTGGAGGAAGTTATACAGTGGTGTTCCCCAGGGGCCATTTCTAGGACCAGTGCTTATCTTGATATATATTAATGACTTGGACGTGGGTGTACAGGGCACAATTTCAAAATTTGCAGATGACACAAAACTTGGAAGTATAGTGAACAGTGAGGAGGATAGTGATAGACTTCAAGAGGACATAGTCAGGCTGTTGGAATGGGCAGACACGTGGCAGATGAAATTTAACGCAGAAAAGTACGAAGTGATACATTTTGGTAAAAAGAATGAGGAGAGGACATATACACTAAATGGTACAATCCTGAAGTGGGTGCACGAACAGAGAGACCTGGGGGAATGTGTGCACAGATTGTTGAAGGTGGCAGGGGGCAGGTTGAGAAAGCAGTTAAAAAGCCTTACGGGATCCTGGGCTTCATAAATAGAGGTATAGAGTACAAAAGTGTGGAAATTATGATGAACCTGTATAAAACACTGGTTCAGCCCCAACTGGAATACTGTGTCCAATTCTGGATACCACACTTTAGGAAGGATGTGAAGGCCTTAGAGAGGGTGCAGAAAAGATTTACGAGAATGATTCCAGGAATGAGGTACTTCAGTTACGTTGATAGACTGGAGAAGCTGGGGTTGTTCTCCTTGGAACAGAGAAGATTGAGAGGAGATTTGATAGAGGTGTTCAAAATCATGAGGGGTCTGGACCGAGTAGATAGAGGGAAACTGTGAAGGGATAATTACAAGTCCTAGCCCTTTTGGACTACCCCAGATCAGGCGTATTCCCCAGACATTCACCTTCAACAAAAGTTAGAGATTGCCGGATCCCATAAGACGCTTAATTGGGTCTAAAGGTCAGACTACCTCTCCCTACAGGAAAGAAACAGGCCTGAAGATGTTACCGTCCTCCGGATAGTACTTTTAATAAGTTTAACTAGACTGTAACCTCCAGATATTATGAGGGTCCGGAATACCCCCCAGAATTCTGAAACTCCTCACTGAAGAGTGTACAGAAATTGAGTTCGCCAGATGATACAGAAATACTCTGTGAGATAATTTTAAAAATATATAGATTTATTAAAGAACCGACATTTAGTTATGGCAATCGCAACTTTAACCGTTCAAAATACAAATAGCTTACATTTCTTATCAGAGATCCTTATTCTCAAATCTTAACTTCGTTACATTTCCACACTTCTACTTATTTCTTAATCCAGAATATCCACCAAAATCAAATACCTTGATTACCCGAGACTCAATGTTAAAAACTTACAGAGCTTGCCTGTGAAGTTGAGAAACGCTTGCCTTCCCAGCGACTTCTGACTTTCCATTTGAAATGCACTTATTTTTATATCTTTTTTTGGTGGTTTATCCTTTGAAGTTTTCCTGCTGTAAGCTAATTGTTTCAAGTCATTCTTTGCTGACTTTGTTCTATTCTTTACTGTCATATCAGCTGTTAGCTTTTAGACTTGTCTCCTGTTTAGGTGTTTCAAAAACCATCATAAAAAACAATATGACAGTAGTATTTATTTGATGTGATTCTTAGGAAGTCTTTCTATTGAATTTCTAATATCACTTAACTACTTGTAAGCTAGACGTCGTGTCTCCTAACTATTCCATTTTCAATACAAACACAATGTAATTGCTTGGTGTCATCTATTGATGTTATATTTTCAAAGTCTCTCTGTAGGTACTTTTTACAACTTGTAAATTGAAAACACTTCTCTTAGGGTGTTTACTTGTTTTCTTGCTATCTCAATTGGTTGCATATTTAATCGTGTTTCCTGTTTCTAAGTTTAACATAAAACTATTTTACGACAGGTATTTCTTTTACTTGATGTCATCTTTTCAAAGGTACTTGGTTTTTTTCATGTTCTGTGCACCTGTTCGACGTGTTAGATTATAACACTCTACTTGGGTCATTCCATTGTTTTTCTCCCAAACTCTAGACATTCTGGAAGCGCCAATGGTTTGCTTCAATAGGGGCTTTGTCTCTGTATTTACAAACCAATTCCCATTTCAAAGCTTGTGTTCACAGCTTTGTGTTAACAAACCTTCTTATCTCATAAGCCTGTATTTTTGTTTTACGGCCTGTGTCGCCGAGGCTTTCAGATTTTTAACCCCAGTTTGTCATGTTTTAATATTATCAAATCTGTTTATAGGATGGTGTATTTTCTGAAATATGGCTATTCCATTACAACTGTTCCCATTGGCGGAAGGGTGGAGAACCAGAGGACACAGATTTAAGGTGATTGGCAAAAGAACCAAAGGTGAGGTAAGAAAAAACTTTTTTACGCAGCGAGTGGTTAGGATCTGGAATGCACTGCCTGAAAGGGTGGTGGAGGCAGATTCAATCACGGCTTTCAAAAGGGAGTTGGATAAGTATCTGAAGGAAAGAAATTTGCAGGGCTACGGGGAAAGGGCGGGGGAGTGGGACTAGCTGAAGTGCTCTTGCAGAGAGCCGGCACGGGCTCAATGGGCCGAATGGCCTCCTTCTGTGCTGTAACCATTCTATGATTCTATTGTATGAAATGTTTCTCACTAAAATAAAACACAACTAATGACCTTAATTTAACCCTTGTGGACCCTTCGTAGAACCTTACAGCACGGAAGTAGGCATTTGGCCCATCGTATCTGTGCCAGCGCTTTGAAAGACTTATCCAATTAATCCCACTCCCCCCACTCTTTCCCCATAGCCCTGCAAATTTTTCCTTTTCAACACCAAATTGGGGGGATAGTCAATACTGTGGAGGACAGCAACAAATTACAGGAGGACATTAATAAACTTGCAGAATGGGCATATAATTGGCAAATGAAGTTCAACACAGATAAATGTGAGGTGTTACATTTTGGTAGGAAGAATAGGGAGGTCACTTATCACTTGGAGGGTGCGAGTCTAGGTGGGGTAGAGGAACAAAGGGATCTCGGAGTACAAATACACAAATCACTAAAAGTTGCGACACAGGTTAGCAAGGCCATAAAAAAGCAAACCAAGCACTAGGCTTTATTTCTAGAGGGATAGAATTGAAAAGTAGGGAAGTTATGCTCAACCTGTATTGAACCTTGGTTAGACCACACTTAGAGTATTGTGTACAGTTCTGGTCGCCATATTATAAAAAGGATATAGAGGCACTGGAGAGGGTGCAGAGAGGATTTACAAGGATGATACCAGAAATATGACGGTACACCTATCAGGAGAGGATGAACAGGCTGGGTCTCTTTTCTCTTGAAAAAAGAAGGCTGAGGGGTGACCTAATAGAGGCCTTTAAAATTATGAAAAATGTTGATAGAGTGGATACAGAGAGAATGTTTCCACTTGTGGGGAAGAACATAATTAGAGGCCATCAATATAAGATAGTCACCAAGAAATCCAATAGGGAATTCAGAAGAAACTCCTTTACCCAGAGAGTGGTGAGAATGTGGAACTCGCTACCACAGGGAGTGGTTGAAGCGAATACTATAGTTGCATTTAAGGGGCGGTTAGATAAGCATATGAGGGAGAAGGGAATAGAGGGTTATGCTGATAGATTTAGATGAGGAAAGACGGGAGGAGGCTCGAGTGGAGCATAAACACCGGCATGGACTGGTTGGGCCGAATGACCTGTTTCTGTGCCGTATATCCTATGTAATCCTATGTCCAATTCCCTTTTGAAAGTTCCTACTGAATCTAATTCCATCACCCTTTCAGGCAGTGCATTCCAGATCATAACAACTCGCTGAGTAAAAAAATGTCTCTTCATCTTGACCCCTGGTTCTTTTGCCAATTACCTTAAATCTATGTCTTCTGGTTACTGACCCTCCTGCCAGTGGAAACAGTTTTTTCCTATTTACTCTCTCAAAACCCTGCATAATTTTGACCGCCTCTATTAATCTTATCTACTATAAGGAGAACAATCCCAGCTTCTCTCTAGTCTCACCACATAATTGAACTCCCTCGACCCTATCATTCTAGTAAATCTCCTCTGCACCCTCTTCATCTACCTCAATACCTGTTATCTGCATTCATTCCTCCCCCTAAATTACATCATGAATAATCACATTTCTCTCCCTTGTTTTCAGTCTCAAATGATAGAATCAGTAGATCAGCACACACCTCTCCTCAGCCTCAATCATGCATTGAATAAGTAATCTCCCTTCCCTCAGTCCATTAATGATTAAATAAATTCCCATGTTATTTTCCCATAGTCTCCAGAAAGACAATTCTATCAATGTTCTCACACTCTCTCCACAGCCTCAGTAAATTAGGGAATAAATGAATTCTCTCACCTTCTCTCTTTAGTTCCAATAAACGAAGGAAATGACCCTTCTGTATCAAGAGAATACTTCCACACTGTGAGCAGCAAGTCAAGTAGAGCAACCTAGTAACTTTGTGACTACATACCAACCATTGCCATTTTTGTCAAATTATTAGCATGTGTCCCTATTCAGGAATTCCCAGCCAGTGGATACTAGCTGTCATTGAATTTTGAAGAGAATGAATCTAAGTTGGAATGTTTGTGTAGTTTGGGAAGGACAGCTATCAATCTGCAGATTGCCTGTCGGAAGAGCTCCCCATCTCATCACCTATAGGTCAGGTACTGGACAGCCCTTAGGCACTGCCAATTAATTATTGGATGGCAGAATTTGGATGATGCCGACCCGTCACAGGGATTAATACATGATTGAACTCTCTTTTTTCCTGCCCTACCTTGTAAAGGTATATCATTTCAAATTTTCGCTTGTGACTATTTGCTGCTCCAGGAAGCTAAAGAGACCTTCCTCGAGAACTGCTGCTCATCATAAAGTGCACGAGAAAGCATGGACATTGAAAAGACCACTCCTTCCATCCAGTCAGTCCATCCACAGCTCATATACAGTGTATCCTATAATTGACTGTACCCCACCTATTTAATCTCCTTCCACAGCCCATGTCCAGTCTACCCTATCATGGACTGTACCCACCCATTTAATCTCCTTCCACAGCCCATGTACAATCTACTCTATCCATTTAATATTCTTCCAGAGCCCATGTGCAATCTACCCTCTCATTGGGGCTGGATTTTGCCAATGGGGAGCTTTTGGAGGCGGGACTCCCACTTGTCGGGTTTCAGTCCCGCCTCCATCAACTTCTGGCCAACCCACGCTATTTTCCCTTGATTGACCTTGTTAAGCCTGCCCAGTGACATTCTCTGTAGTTTGATGAGGTCTTTCTTTTACAGAAATGAGATGATTGTTGCATCTGAGAACGCAATGGCCATCTGTCATCTGCAACACGGAGGTCCGAGACTCTCCGCATACACACCGACTGAAGCCTGCAGGAAGAAACAAAGGTAAGTACACTTTTACTAACACTTTGCACTTATCTCAGATACTCACCTCTCCACTCTTGCACCCATCACTTACCTTCACAACACACTTTTGCACCCCTCCGACCCCCGACCCCCCGCAGACCCAGTACTCGCCTCGCTGACCTGGCGGGTTTCGGAGCTTTCGGGAAGCCCGCACTTGTGAGGGCAAAAAGGGGAGAATCCTATTTTCTGCCTGTTAACTACCTGTTAACAGGCAGTTAATAGGCTTTAATCCCTTCCCGCCTCCAAGTAGACGGGACCCGGCGCGGGACGGATACCCGCCTCCTGGCAAGATGGCATGGAGGCGGGTTGGGCACCCGCCCCCAAATTCTGCCATTTTCCCGGCAGTCCCGCCTCCATACCCGCCTCCCCAGGGCTGGCAAAATCGCCCCCCAAGTCTTTCTACCCCACCCATTTAATCTCCTTCTACACACCATGGACTTTACCCACCCATTTAATCTCTGTATAAGTACTCCTTGATCCCAAAAGTAATCAAGCAAATTTGCAGAATATTCATCCATACTCAATCCTCCACTATCCGAAGCAAGCCTGCTGCTAGCCACTCAATACCCTTCTCTGTACTGCTCCACCATCCTGCCCCAGCAACACAAGAACCATTGGGGTAAATGTTCTGCTTAGCCTGGCCAGTGATTCCATTGTGCAACTGAGCAGGAGCCAGGAAATCAGGCGGCCATCCCTATTGCCACATCCACTCCCATTTTGCACAGTCAGCCAGCTTCTATCCCGGCCTAAAGTGCTCTCACATGAGCTTCAATTAAATAATACAATTTATGCTAATGTCAGTATAATGAGCGCAAGTGTGATTCCCATTCAATGGGCGATGAAGAGCCAGCCAGGTCAGAGCAGATAGAAAGTGCCTGCTTAAAGGTCTTCCAGTTGTATTTGCCCCATGAAGATTTCCTGTAGTGGAAGTTAACCATGATTTTAAAAGTGTTCGGCTTTTTGGACAGTTTTTTCTTTGGAAGCAAAACTTTTGATTGTTCTGATTAAACAGCAGAATATGGGGATTACTTTGAGAATTTATCTCTTTTTGTGTAATTTTGAAGAGGAAGAAGATTTAGAAAGGAAAGATATGAGGATGCTTCAAAAGTGAAAGTACTTATAATGAAAGGGCTGGATTGTGTGCCTATTGATAGATTATTTCAGCTTGGCAGGTTGGAGGACCAGGGGACATACATTTAAACTATGCAAATGTAGGAATAGGCCGGATGTTAGGCAGTTCTTCGTTTCCCAGAGAGTAGCGAGCCTCTGGAATGCCGGCTGGTGCGGTCGGTGGGTGCTGACTCTCTGCATGAGGGAGCTGGACTGCTTCTTGGCTGGGGCAGAGACCGCATCATATAGAAGGTAAGTTAACTAACAGTTAATGTCGACAGCTGAAAGGACACGTCTAAAAGAGCAACATAGACTGGAAATTACTTTTGGTGACAATGGTGTGTGAATGTTCAATGCATTTGTTTGACATTCTTCATTCACTACTAATATGTCTACCTCTTTGTGTGCAGCTGTGTTACGCACCCACCCCATAAAGGCGTCCCACGCCGAAGTCCATGCCCAACTACCAAGAATCCAGCTTCTTTATGTCAGAAATGCTGAGGATATTTGGGGCCCCCGTCTGTCTTGTCTGCTGTCATACCTAGCCTTGTGCTCCATCTACATGCTTCTGAAGTGGCAGGATTAAGTCAGGGGCTGGCTGCTGGGTGTCAGCGAGAGCCTCTTGAGATTGAGGTGGACCTCTCCTTCCTTGTGCTGGGTCAGAGGAACGCCTTTCCAACTGCTTCTGCCGTGTCCACTGCTGTAGTGGCTTTCTGGATCTTGGCCACTAGATCAGTAGCACATGTACTAACATTTGAGCAGGGGAGGATGGATGGTCCGTATATGACGTTGCCCTAAGAGACAGCTGTGTCTCCCATGCCACTGCTGATCCCTACAGAAGTAATCTTAGCTTTTCGCGATGGTGTAAAATGGGCAATATCTCAATGGACACCCGTTACAGGCCCCGCCCTATATCCCCTTCCATTGAAAGGAAAATCAGGCGTGGTGTATAATGGGCAAATTCGATATTGCCGGTTTTACACCATTGCACAAAGTTGACATTACCCCCAGGAAGTTTAAAGACTACATACAGTGACACCCAAGTGTTCACCCTGTCTGCCAGTTTATGTGTGAGAAAATGGGCGTGCATCATGTAGCTAGATTTGGCTGCAATCTTGGCTTTGTGGACTCATCTTCTCAAATGTAAATGCAACAATAGTTCCAATTTGAAGTGGCAGCAATAAAGAGCAGCATGTTGCAGGATAGGCTTGTACGTGATGCTTTGAAAGAGTCATGTTTTCTGATGGGATAGCCTGCAGCCTTTGTCTTCAAAGGAAACCCTATGTGGCAAGGCATACCTTGCCCATCTACTTGACATAGGGAAAGATTAGCTAGCCTTTCCATTGCAGACTTGCTGAGACTATTACATTTTTATTCCCTCTCATCTTCTTCATCCTTTGGGTGTTGGACACAGCATTACATCACTGGGCTGCTCCCTTCCAAGCTGAGTGCACACATCTCTTGTGGTGAAGGTGTCCTGGGGACACCAACAGAACAACCCTCCTTTCCCACACTTCCTGCAGAAGCATGTCCAAGCAACACATTCAAAATTATGAGAGGTTTTGGTGGAATACATAGGGAGAAACTGTTTCCACTGGCAGGAGGGTCAGTAACCAGAGGACACAGATTTAAGATAATTGGCAAAAGAACCAACAACAACAACTAGTTGCATTTATATAGCACCTTTAACGGAGTAAAACGTCCCAAGGTGCTTCACAGGAGCGTTTTCAAACAAAATTTGACACCGCACCACATAAGGAGATATTAGGGCAGGTGACCAATAGCTTGGTCAAAGAGATAGGTTTTAAGGAGCATCTTAAAGGAGGAGAGCGAAGTAGAGAGGCAGTGAGATTTAGGGAGGGAATTCCAGAGCTTAGGGCCTAGGCACTGAAGGCACGGCCACCAATGGTGGACCGATGAAAATTGGGGATGCGCAAGAGGCCAGAATTGGAGGAGCCCAGAGATCTTGGGTGGTTGTAGGGCTGGAGGAGGTAATAGAGATAAGGAAGGGTGATGCCATGGAGGGATTTGTGAACAAGGATGAGAATTTTAAAATCGAGGTGTTGCCAGACTGGGAGCCAATGTAAGTCAGCGAGCACAGGGGTGATGGGTGAACAGGACTTGGTACGAGTTAGGATAGGGGCAGCCGAGTTTTGGATGAGCTCAAGTTTATAGGGTGGAAGATGGGACGCCAGCCAGGAGAGCATTGGAATAGTCAAGTCTAGAGGTAACAAAGGCACGAATGAGGGTTTCAGCGGCAGATAAGCGAGGCAGGGGCGGAGTCAGGAGATATTACGGAGGTGGAAGTAGGTGATCTTGGTGAGACAGTGGATATGTGGTCGGAAGCTCATCTCGGGGTCAAATACGACACCAAGGTTGTGAACGGCCTATTTCAGCCTCAGGCAGTTGCGAGGGAGAGGGATGGAGTCGGTAGCTAGGGAAGAGAGTTTGTGGCGGAGAACGAAGACATATATACACTTGAAAAGGAGACATTTTCAGGGCTCTGGGGAAAGAGCAGGGGGAGTGGGACTAATTGGATAGCTCTACCAAAGAGCCGGCACAGGCATGATGGGCCGAATGGCATCCTTCTGTGCTGTAAGATTCTATAGTTCTATGATCTGTAAAGGAAGGTATCTTGCAATGTTTTCCAACCTCTGTATATTCATGCAACAAAATTTTCTGGCCAGTGATTTCTTCACTGGGCAAGAAGAAAAACACATCACTTTTAAATAGCAGTCACAGCCCTTTAAGAGCTGCAGTTGTGCACAATTTGCCAATCCCCATTGGCAGTGTCCAGTGTAACCCTATGACTGTGCAATGGCCCAGATTTTGCTGGAGCGGGGCATCTTGCGGCATGCCCTGTTGGTTAGACTAGTTTGTGCACATTTAGGGTTTAACATTTTTTGCACACAAAGATGCCGGAAGTGCGAGCTGATAACGGCGCAGCGAGGGCAACAGGGTATCTGGGACCTTGGTGCACCTCCTTAACCAATGAGATTCAAGGACTGAGAAATAAACAGGGGAAGGACTGAGAAAGAGGGTGAATTAGAGCGGGTGAATTCAATGTCAAATCAGGTACGGAAAGAGAAATAAAGAGAGGGAAAGAAAGATTGAATTAAGAGAGAGAGAAAAAAAGAGACAGAACCGAAAAGTAAGAAAAATATTTTAAAATTTAATATTTGACATTTTTTAAAATCACCAATAACAATTCTCAACCTGAAGGAATGAGACTCCACATTTTTAATTGTTCACTTTCTGGGCCACAGAGGTTGATTGGCATCCATTTAACAATTATCACATTGTTAAAAGGGCACTTACACTGTTAATTACAAGACTCAGCTTTCTGTGGTGAGTTTAGTGGCAAAATGCATTAATATGCAAATACAGCAACATCATGAAAATCATGGGGATGTTAAGGCCGAGATGCCATTTTCGCGAAGCTAACGGCGGAGCAACACAAATCGTCCAGCAACTTCGTCCACACATCGATTCGCAGTTCACGGTGTATCTCTTCCTCGCCACAAGTTGTTGGACGATTTGCACATTAATGACCACGTGTGCCCTTCAGACACTGTTAATTTTTCAGCAAATTCGAGGCCATTATTTTTTATTATTTGTTCTCAGGATGTGGACTGCATTCTTTGCACATACCTACTTGCTTTCCCAAGGTGGTGGTGAGCCTTCCCTTTGAACCGCTGCAGTCCTTGTGGCAATGGTGCTACCGTGATGGTGTTAGGTAGGGAATTCCAGGATTTTGACCCAGCGAGGATGAAGGAACGGCGATATATGTTACGGGGAACAGTAGCATAGTGGTTATGTTACTGGACTAGTAATCCAGAGGCCTGGACTAATGATCTGGAGACGTGAGTTCACCATGGCAGCTGGGGAATTTAAATTCAGTTAATTAAATAAATCTGGAATAAAAAGCTAGTATCAGTAATGGTAGCCATGAAACTATCAGATTGTCGTAAAAACCCATCTGGTTCACTAATGTCCTTTAGGGAAGGGAATCCGGCCTCCTTACCTGGTCTGGCCTATATGTGACTCCAGACACACAGCAATGTGGCTGGCTCTTAACTGCCCTCTGAAATGGCCTAGCAAGTCATTCAGTTGTAAAAAAACGCTACAAAAAACAATAAGAATAAAACCGCACCAGCTATGGACACGACAACGGCACACCCAGCCCAGTTGACCCTGCAAAGTCCTCCTCACCAACATCTGCCAAAATTGGGAGAGCTGTCCCACAGACTAGTCAAGCAACAGCTTGACATAGTCAAACTCACAGAATCATATCTTTCAGCCAATGTCCCAGACTCCTCCATCACCATCCCTGGTTATGTCCTGTCCCACCGGCAGGTCAGACCCACCAGGGGTGGCGGCACAGTGATATACAGTCGGGCAGGAGTGGCCCTGGCAGTCCTCAACATTGACTCCGGACCCCATGAAGTCTCATGGCTTCAGGTCAAGCATGGGCAAGGAAACCTCCTGCTGATTACCACCTACCGCCCTCCCTCAGCTGATGAATCAGTACTCCTCCATGTTGAACACCACTTGGAAGAAGCACTGAGAGTAGCAAGGGCACAGAATGTACTCTGGGTGGGGGACTTCAATGTCCATCACCAGGAGTGGCTCGGTAGCACCACGACTGACCGAGCTGGCCGAGTCCTGAAGGACATAACTGCCAGTCTGGGCCTGCGGCAGGTGGTGAGAGAACCAACACGAGGGAAAAACCGACTTGACCTCGTCCTCACCAATCTACCTGTCGCAGATGCATCTGTCCATGACAGTATTGGTAGCAGTGACCACCGCACAGTCACTGTGGAGACGAAGTCCTGACTTCACACTGAGGGCACCCTCCATCGTGTTGTGTGACAAATGGGATAGATTCAGAACAGATCTAGCAGCTCTAAACTGGGGATCCATGAGGCGCTGTGGGCCATCAGTAGCAGGAGAATTGTATTCTACCACAATCTGTAACCTCATGGCCCAGCATATCCCTCACTCTACCATTACCATCAAGCCAGTGGACCAATGAGCAGTGTAGAAGAGCATGCCAGAAGCAGCACCAGGCGTACCTGCGGTGCCAACCTGGGGAAGCTGCAACACAGGACTATATGCATGCTAAAAAGCGGAAGCAGCATGCTATAGACAGGGCTAAGCGATCCCACAATCAATGGATCAGATCAAAGCTCTGCCACATCCAGTCGTGAATGGTGGTGGACCATTAAACAACTAACGGGAGGAGGAGGCTCCAGAAATATCCCCATCCCGTGAGTGCAAAAGACAAGGCTGAAGCGTTTGCAACCATTTTCAGCCAGAAGTGTCGAGTGGATGAGGCATCTCGGCCTCCTCCTGAGGTCCCCACCATCACAGAAGCCAGTCTTCAGCCAATTCGGTTCACTCCACATGATATCAAGAAATGGCTGAGCGCACTGGATACAGCAAAGGCTATGGGCCCCGACAACATCCCGGCTGTCGTGCTGAAGACTTGTGCTCCAGAACTAGCCGTGCCTCTAGCCAAGCTGTTCCAGTACAGCTATAACACTAGCATTTATCCAACAATGTGGAAAACTGCCCAGGTATGTCCTGTCCACAAAAAGCAGGACAAATCCAATCCAGCCAATTACCGCCCCATCAGTCTGCTCTCAATCATCAACAAAGAAATGGAAGGTGTCGTCGACAGTGCTATCAAGCAGCACTTACTCACCAATAACCTGCTCACTGATGCCCAGTTTGGGTTCCGCCAGGACCACTCGGCTCCAGACCTCATTACAGCCTTGGTCGAAACATGGACAAAAGAGCTGAATTCCAGAGGTGAGGTGAGAGTGACTACCCTTGACATCAAGGCAGCATTTGACTGAGTGTGGCATCAAGAAGCCCTAGTAAAACTGAAGTCAATGGGAATCGGGGGGAAAACCCTCCACTGGCTGGACTCATACCTAGCAGAAAGAAAGATGGTTGTGGTGGTTGGAGGTCAATCATCACAGCCCCAGGACATCGCTGCAGGAGTTCCTCAGGGCAGTACCCTAGGCCCAACCATCTTCAGCTGCTTCATCAATGACCTTCGTCCAACATAAGGTCAGAAATGGGGATGTTCGCTGATGACTGCACAGTGTTCAGTGCCATTCGCAACTCCTCAGATAATGAAGCAGTCCATGCCCGCATGCGGCAAGACCTGGACGACATACAGGCTTGGGCTGATAAGTGGCAGGTAACATTTGCGCCATACAAGTGCCAGGCAATGACTATCTCCAACAAGCGAGCATCTAACCACCGCCCCTTGACATTCAACAGCATTACCATCGTCGAATCCCCCACCATTAATATCCTGGGGGGTCACCATTGACCAGAAACTTAACTGGACCAGCCACATAAATACTGTGGCAACAAGAGCAGGTCGGAGGCTAGGTATTCTGCAGCGAGTGTCTCACCTCCTGGCTCCCCAAAGCCTTTCCACCATCTACGAGGTACAAGTCAGGAGTGTGATGGAATACTCTCCACTTGTCTGGATGAGTGCAGCTCCAACAACACTCAAGAAGCTCGACACCATCCACGACAAAGCAGCCTGCTTGATTGGCACCCCATCCACCACCTTAAACATTCACTCCCTCCACCACCAGCACACCGTGGCTGCAGTGTGTACCATCTACAAGATGCACTGCAGCAACTCGCCAAGGCTTCTTCGGCAGCACCTCCCAAACCCGCAACCTCTACCACCTAGAAGGACAAGGGCAGCAGGTGCATGGGAACACCACCACCTCCAAGTTCCCCTCCAAGTCACACACCATCCTGACTTGGAAGTATATTGCCGTTCCGTCATCGTCACTGGGTCAAAATCCTGGAACACCCTCCCCAACAGCACTGTGGGAGTACCTTCACCACACGGACTGCAGCGGTTCAAGAAGGTGGCTCACCACCACCTTCGCAAGGGCAATTAGGGATGGGCAATAAATGCTGGCCTTCCAGCGACACCCATATCCCATGAACGAATATAAAAAAGCATTGTCCTTCTCGGTGGTGGAGGTCGGAGGGAAAGGAGGTGCTGTTGAAGTAACCTTGATGAGTTGCCTCATGCTGTAGCCACAGAACACTGATGGTGGAGGGGGTGGATATTGAGGCTGAGCTCAGGACATCACATAAGGCTGGTTGTGCGTGATTTTGGGGAGCACAAAGGTTTCTGCTCTCTAGTCCCACCACTTCAGCACCAGGACCAGAAAATATACCCTATTGTGCTTCACGGAGTTCTGTGTTTAAGATTGCATTGGGTAATATTCCATGTGTCCATCAGAGGGAGCAAGCTCTCGACGTAATACTGTCTTTCATTTGGGAAGCTCTTGGGTGAGTCAGCAAGTTAGAGAATATGTTTTAATAAAAACATTGATCTTTTAATGATAGGACCCAGTTCTACACAAAATAGGGACTATTTGATAATCTGAGTCTAAACCTATTCCTGTTAATACCAATTCCTTATGATCTGAAGGAGTTTAATGTAGGATGTGTGTTGTTATGTTGTCCAAGGCCAAAGCATCGGGCCTAGCTTTGTTACATTCTTGGTACTCAAGGTGCTGATAAAGGTAGAGAGAAATAAACCTTATTCAGCCAGAGAGAGAGAGAGAGGGTGGGTCATTTCTGTTGAATTATGCCTCTTGCTTAGCTACAGCAGGTTTTTCCATGAAGAGGCAGACCCCACACTGGAGCTGTATGTTCTAAGTTACTGGAGTAATGATTCCAGTACCATGATTCACTAATAATCCCTGAAAAAAGTACTTGTTTTCCTGCCCGTGTTTCCCTAGTAACTGCGAGGCTGTCTGAGTGTAGGAGTTGTACCTCAAACAATGGAGGGCAGCATTCTTCAGGCGTCCAATCGCTGCTGGAAAACATGCTGTTCCACATCCCGCCTCCTCCTGGACCTCAATAACACAAGCCATCTTTCCAGGCCACTACACTTATTTACATATTGATTCACCTCCGACTCAGGCCTTTTATACATCCCCTTCTCCCCTCGACCCACCATTGGTGACAAAGCCTTTGGGCTCCTCAGTCTTACTGTCTAGCTAAAACACTCTTCCCTCTCCGGTGTCAGCGAGTAGCACTCTCACCACTGAGTCATAAGGTTGTGAGTTCAAACTGCACTCCAGAAACTTGGACATGTAATCTAGGCTGACACTTCAATGCAGTACTGAGGGAGTACATTCAGATGAGATGTTAAACCAAAGCCCTGCTGCCCTCTCAGGCGGACATGAAAGATCTCATGGCACTATTTCGAAGGTGTCCTGGCCCATATTTATCCCTCAACTAACACCTAAAACAGATGATTTGGTCATTTATTTAATTGCTGTTTGTGACATCTTGTGTGCAAATTGGCTGCCATGTTTCCTACATTACAACAGTGACTACACTTTAGAAGTGCTTCATTGGCTGTAAAGCGCTTAGGGACGTCCTGAGGTAGTGAAAGGCGCTATATAAATGCAAGTCTTTCTTTCTCTCCACCTTCTTAAAGTCCATCTTTTCAACCAAACATTTGGTTACAATTCTTAAATCTTCCTCCATGGCGAGGCAGAAGTTCATTTCCATTTTTCCCACTGTGAAGTGCCTTGTGATGTTTTCTACCTTAAAGGCACTGTATCAATACAAGCAGTTATTGTTTTTTGTCTGGATTTGTATTGTTATTTGTGGTCATTCTTCATATGTGAACTTGAACAATTTCTGCTTTTAATCCGCTCACAGATAATCTTCTCCCCATTCTCTCCTGATACTGCTGACTCCACCCGCAAGAGGGTTAGGTGTCCTCTGGCTCCTTGCCAAACTGGGCATTCTTTATATGTGAAGTAAACAGAAAGTGTTGGTAGATTATTCGGCTATGGAGGGGCCACGGACCCATCCGATCGTGTCCTCCCCTGACATCCACGCACTTGTCAAGTCCCCAGTTGGCGAGCAGGTACAAGAATCCTGAATGATTGCTCCCCTCCCTAGCCCCCCACTCTGGTTCTGGCCATTCACTGTTTGTTTCTGGGTATATCACTGGGTTCTACAGAGCAGAATTTGAAGAGCATCTTTGAGGTAAATGGGACGATTTTTTGAGCTTGCACTCCGGGGGTTGCAAGGGGGGTGGGAGGGGTTGGTGGGGGGGAGGGGGAGGAGCCTGTAGGGGGTGGTGTTTTTGTGTCAGCTTCACCTCTGACTTCTGAGTGGTCCGAATCGCTCCCACGCCCTTGGTTCTAGACCTTGGACTTATTTGGGGGTTGTGACAAAAAGTGCAGCAGACAACTGAGTTTGATGCAAGAACTTTGATCTTTATTCAAGAGGGAAAAACACAACACAAACACTCTTAACACTCTAATAAAAGGGGGAACACTTCGGTACAAACGAGGGAAATTACATTAGAAGATTACCTCACCCCTCCCAATACCACTTTACTAGCTAAGTTGGGCTCCAGAGAGCCAGGGATAATGCTCACCAAACGAATCCTTGACAGTTGAGCTGGTTTGCGGTTTCGGGGTTCACTGGATTGGATCGGGTGAATACCCACTTTTCCTTGGTTAGAGTTAGGGTTCAGAGTCTTTTTAAGTAAAAGTTTCATAAGGCCCTTGTTGCCGCGAGGTGTCCGATGGTCACTGAGGCGATCGCTCTGGTTTCTTCTTGCGTGTCGGCCTGCTTCTGGAGCTGCTGGCCTTCTTTGTTGAACTTCTTTCTGTTGCCCCCTCGCCTTGTTGAACTGTCTTCTTCAGAGCTGTGGAACTGCCTTCTTGCAGAACTGTGGAACTGCCTTCTGCCTGCTTGTTGAACTTGTTTCTGTTGAACTCTGTAACTGTACTGGAGAACTCGAACTGTTGTAACTGTGTAACTGCTCCACCCTTGAACTCGAACTTGAGAACTGTTGAGAACGGGCCTTTAATTATACCCATTGAAGCTTCCTTATCTGCATGCCAAATCAAATCCCTGTCATTGTAAGATTTTGGAGGGCTCGTTAACAGTAACTGGTTTGTAAATGTGTGAAGTGGTTTCGGGATAGCTCCATCCTGTCGATCTGTTGTTTAATTGTAGTTGAATTGTCCTCATGTTTTGGGTTTCTTGACTGGGCCTAGGATTTCTATAGAGTAGGCCGAAGTAATCTGTTTTATGCATGTCTTTAATGGGTTCTGTAAATTGGGGTGGAGACTGTTTTTCCTCAGGTATTGTTAGGATGTTAATGTCTGCTAGGGGCCAATTTAACTCCAAGCGAGGTCATGCGGTTCCCCAGACAGTTCCCATTAACTCCAATATCCAAACTGTCTTTACAGAGGTTGATCCCACCTTCCTTTACAGCCTTTTCTCCCTTACAAGTCCAGACATGTCTTTTAAAATACCAAATCTCGGTTTTTGCACTAAAATGTTCTTCAGTTAAGCCCAATGCACTTCACTACCCTGTAATAGTTAGAAAAAGAGTCCAACATCTTTTTCCTTAGGGTTTGTCTTCGAGTTTTGGGGGATCTGTGAATTTTGAGAATCTTACAAGCCTCACCCAGACGCAAGTATCCCGGGCGTGCTGCTCTCGATTTTGCATCCAATTGGATGGGCCTAAAACTTCCCGCTATGCATGGCCAGCTGACAAGGCTCCTCACCGGCCACACAAACTCGTAAACACTGGCCGTTAAAATTCTTCATCTTCTTCATTGTCACTTTGAAAGGAAAATCCTGAATGGAGTTACCATCTGAAAGTAACAAGCAGGCCGACCTTAGCTCTGTCATAGCTACACTGAGCTACTTCACCTCCTGATGGCTCCAGTTCCAGTGGAATTATTAGGCAGTCGCACGACAGGAACATGGTAACTAATTCCGAGGACCAAAGGAGGTGGGAAGGTGATGAGGTGGAAGGGGGGAAATAATGTATCAGATGGTATTCAATGTCAGTAAATGCGAGGTGGTACATTTTGGTTAAACATTAAAAAGTAATAATTGTACCTTGAATGGGGACAAAACTGGGTGATGTGGAAGAGTAGAGGGTTTTGGGGGTTCAGGAGACATTAGAATCAGCACCTCAAGTGGTTAACACCGTAAAGAAAGCTAATGGAATACTGGAGTTTATGGCAAGAGGTATAGAATATAAAAGTCGATATGTAATGATGAATCTACATAAAATCTTAGTAAGACCATAGTTAGAATATTGCGTGAAAGTTTTGGGATCCACGCTATAGAAAGGATGCTTTGAGAATAGAGAGGGTACAGTGCAGATTCACTAGGATGCTGCCTGAAGTGAGGAAACACAAATATAAAAAAAGACAAGAAAAGTTAGGGCTGTTTTCATTAGAACAGAGGTGATTGCAGGGTATTTGATAGAAGCATTTAAAATTATGAAGGGATGGGACAGAGTAGATAGAAACAGACTTGTTTCCAGAGTTTGAGGGGTTTGGAATGAGGGGCTTTCGATATAAGATTAAATGTAAGAGATTTAGGGTCGAAAGTGGGAGGAGCTTTTAACACAGCGGTTCTGAGGCTGTAGGAAGCACTACTAGAGTTAGTGATTGAAGCAGAGACATTTAAGAATAGAAAAACAAAATACAGTGGATGCTGGAAATCTGAAATAAAAACAGAAAATGCTGGAAATACTCGGCAGGTCAGGCAGCATCTGTGGAGAGAGAAACAGAGTTAACGTTTCAGGTTGATGACCCTTGAGTACTGATGAAAGGTCATCAACCTGGAACGTGTAAGGTTTCCAAAATTTGCAGATCCCCAAAACCTAAGGAAAAAGGACTTTGAAACTACCTCAGAGTGATAAAAATGCATTTGGGCCTAACATAAGAGACTGTAAGACCAAAAACCAAGTTTTGGCATTTTAAAAACATGTCTGGGCCTGTGAAGGGAGAAAAGGCTGTGAAGGAAGTTGGGTTCAACCTCTGCAAAAACAGTTTTGGGTATTGCAGTTAATTGCATTGACTGGGGAATCGGGATGACCTCAATCAAGCCCCAGCAAGCATTAACATTTTGACAATAGACCCTAGGAGGAGACAGCCCCACCCAAAACAACAGGTCCCATCAAACCGATTACGGAACCCATTAAAGACATGCATAAAGCAAATATTCGATCGAAGTCCTAGACCCAGTCAAGAAACCCAAAACATGAGGACAATTCAAACTCCGATTAAACAACAGATCGACAGGATGGAGCTATTTTGAAACCACTTCACACATTTACAAAACCAGTTAACACGCTAGTAAAGTCGTTACTGTTAACGAGGTCTTACAATGACCGGGATTTGATTTGGTTTTGATAAGGCCACTTCAATTTAGTATAATTGAAGGCCCATCAAGCAGTTCAGTAGTACAACAGTTCAAGTTCAACAGGAGGCAGTTCTGCAGTTTTGGAGTTCAATTTGAAAGCCTGTTTTCAGCAGAAGTCAGTGCTGGAATTACAGAGTTCAGGAGAAGCAAGTTGGGCAGTTAAAGAAGACAGTTCAGTAAGAAGGGAGTTCTCCAGTTCTCCAGTAAAACAGTTCAAGTTCAACAAGCAGGCAGAAGGCAGTTTCCACAGTTCTGCAAGAAGGCAGTTCCACAGCTCGGAAGAAGACAGTTTAAACAGAAAGCAGTTCAGCAAAGAAAGCCAACAGCTCCAGAAGTAGGCCGACACGCAAGAAGAGACCAGAGCGACCGCCTCAGTGACCATCGGGCACCTCGCGGCAACAAGGGCCTTACGAAACCTTTTACTCAAAAGACTCTAAACCCTAACTCTCAACTGTCAAGGATTCGTTTGGTGAGCATTATCCCTGGTTCTCCAGAGTCCAACCTAGCTAGTGAAGTGGGATTGGGAGGGGTGAAGTATTCTCTAATGTTATTTCCCTCGCGTGTACCGAAGTGTTCCCCACCTTTAGAGTGTTAAGAGTGTTTGTGTTGTGTTTTACTTTCTTGAATAAAGATCGAAGTTCTTTCATCAAAACCTGTTGTCTACTGCACCTTTGTTCACGACCCCCAAATAAGTCCAAGGTCTAGAACCAGGAGCGTGGGAGTGATTCGAACCGCTCACTGAGTCAGAGGTGAAGCTGACCCTACCACACCACCCCCTACAAACGTTAACTCTGTTTCTCTCTCCAGCGATGCTGCCTGACCTATTTAAGAATAGGCTAGATAGGTGGTTGAAGGAAAGGGGATAAAGGGGGATGGAAACAGGGCAGACTCATGGGATTAGGACCACTGCTTACGCGGAGAAAAAACATTAACATGGACTGGTTGTGCCGAATGCTCTATTTCTGTGTTGTAATTCTATGTAATTCTACGTAAGGAAGGTTTCAGACCGATCTGAGCCACTATCTGTGACTGACGCATTGAAGATTCAAAAGGTTTGTACCAATTGGGCGGGAACATTTAAACATAGCGGTTGACACTACATTAATGATTTGCAAGGATGCAATAAACCCAAACTGTACATCTAGAGCTTATCAAAGGACACGTTGTCAAGTTAATGGAACAAGAGATTGCACAGATCCAGAGCAAACACAAGCAGTGGCCAAAATAATCCTCCCTGTGGTAATAATAATAGCCATGATGCGGAGATGCCGGTGTTGGACTGGGGTGGACAAAATTGAGAGGTCGCACAACACCAGGTTATAGTCCAACAGTTTTATTTGAAATCACAAGCTTTCGGAGTTACTACTCCTTCGGGGGTCACCCGACGAAGGAGTAGTAACTCCGAAAGCTTGTGATTTCAAATAAAACTGTTGGACTATAACCTGGTGTTGTGCGACCTCTCAATAATAATAGCAACAGTGGTTGACTTCCTGCTCCCCTCTCTCCTAGCTGATCTCAGTGAGGGCGGTACAATCGGCCTCCATTCAGAGATAAGGGGTTGCACTCCCCCACTCACCATCCAGTGACACCCTGCTGGAACACTTAGGTGTGTGGTGCTCGTGTGAGGACAGGACTGAGCTCGACAGAGATGCGCCTTCAGGTGACTGTCCCCTGACATTCAGCTAGGCCCACCTGTGGTATTAGGGCAACACTGCCTGATGCCTATGGCACTGTACCCTGATAGGAGTCAGCACCTTCAAGCAATTAGAGAGCGCAGGTATGTATAAAAAAGATGGAAGCTGATCTGATCCCCTTCACGGTGGTTTGATTCAGCACCTAACTGCTTGCACAATGTTAGATAGTAGTGGAGTTGTAGGCACTTGGGACACTATCTGTGCTGTCCTGGTTTAAAATGCATCACTAAGTTTTATACAAAAACCAAGCAAAATAAGCTAACTCCCAGATGGGGCCTGTCTAACCCATCTGCAGTGTGTAACGCTTAACTCCAGAAAACAAATCACCCCAAGAGGGTTGTAGCTCACAGTCATTATCCTTTGGACTAAGCTCCAATCTGAGCAACACATAGACCCATGAGTTTTTTCAACACATTTTGATTTGTGCGGTCCATCGGCTGAACTGTTTGTCAGTTATAATATGGGAATGGGGCACATAAGGGTTTTGTAGGTTTGTGGGACACAACAGCAACTTGCACTTAACTAGCACCTTTAATGTAAAAAGAAACATCTCTTAGCATTTCAAAAGTGGCAAAGGACAAGCAACCGCCAACCCTCGGCGGGAGAGATTAGGAGGGGTGACAAAGGGTAGTGGAAATCTAGAACTCTTCCCCCTCTCTGCCCTTCACACGATTACTATCCCAGTCTATATTAGGACAGTTGAAGTCCCCTATTATCACTACTTTATAGTTCTTGCACCTCTCTAATTTCCCTCCAAATTTGTTCCTCTATATCCTTCCCACTAGTTGGTGGCCTATAGAATACACCTAGTCGTGTAATGGCACATCTATTGTTTCTCAACTCTAACCAAATAGATTCTGTCCTTGGAGGATTGGAAAATTATGGCCAGTACCATCGCAATTTCCACCCTTACTTCCCTTAGCATCCTAGCATGCATTCCATCCGGTCCTGGTGACTTATCTACTTTAAGTACAGCCAGCCTTTCTAATACCTCCACTTTATCAATTTGTATCCCATCCAGTATCTCAACTACCTCCTCTTTCACGATGACTTTGGCAGCATCTTCTTCCTTGGTAAAGACAGATGTAAAGTACTCATTTAGTACCTCAGCCATGCCCTCTGGCTCCATGCGTAGGTCTCCATTTTGGTCCCTAATTGGCCCCACCCTTCCTCTTACTACCTGTTTACTATTTATATGCCTATAGAAGACTTTTGGATTCCCTTTTATATTAGCTGCCATTCCATTCTCATACTCTCTCTCTTTGCCCCTCTTATTTCCTTTTTCACTTCCCCTCTGAACTTTCTATATTCAGCCTGGTTTTCACTTGTATTCTCAACCTGACATCTGTCATATGCTCCCTTTTTCTGCTTCATCTTACTCTCTATCTCTTTCGTCATATAGGGAGCTCTGACTTTGGTTGCCCTACCTTTCCCCCTCGTGGGAATGTAGCGTGACCATACCTGAACCATTTCCTCTGTAAAGGCAGCCAATTGTTCGCTTACAGTTTTGCCTGCAAATCTTTGATTCCAATTTACCCGGGCCAGATCCATTCTCAACCCACTGAAATTGGCCTTCCTCCAATTAAGTATTTTTACTCTAGATTGCTGCCTATCCTTTTCCACAGCTAATCTAAACCTTATGATACTGTGATCACTGTTCTCTGAATGTTCCCCTGCTGACACTTGCTCCACTTGACCCACCTCATTCCCCAGAACCAGATCCAGCAATGCCTCCTTCCTCGTTGGGCCAGAAACATACTGATCAAGAAAGTTCTCCTGAACACACTTCAGAAATTCTTCCCCCTCTCTGCATTTCACACTATTACTATCCCAGTCTATATTAGGATAGTTGAAGTCCCCCATTATCACTACTCTATAGTTCTTGCACCTCTCTGTAATTTCCCTCCAAATTTGCTCTCTATATCCTTCCCACTAGTTGGTGGCCTATAGAATATACCTAGTAGTGTAATGGCCCCTCTATTGTTTCTCAACTCTAACCAAATAGATTCTGTCCTTGACCCCTCCAGGACACCCTCTCTCTCCAGCACTGTAATATTCTCCTTCATCAATACTGCCACCCCACCTCCTTTTTTCCTTCCCTATCTTTCCTGAACGCCTTATATCCAGGAATATTTTATACCCAATTCTGCCCTTTTTTGAGCCAGGTCTCCATTATCGCCTTGACATCATATTCCCATGTGGCTATTTGCATTTGCAGCTCATCAACCTTATTTACCATACTTTGTGCATTCACACACATGTACTGTAAACCTATCTTAGACCTTCTTGTATTCTCTCTTAATCTAACCCTACCTAATACCTTACTATTTCTTACTCTAGTGCTATCTGTCTCTCCCAATCCTTTGTGCACCTTGTTTCTGCTTTCTAATGCTACATCCTGGTGCCCATCCTCCTGCCAAATTAGTTTAAACCCTCCCCAACAGCACTAGCAACACCCGCGCCCCCACTTCCCCCTCCCCCCACCCCACGAGGACATTGGTCCCAGCTCTGTTGAGGTGCAACCCATCTGGCCTATGCAGGTCCCACCTCCCCCAGAACCAGTCCTAATGTCCCAGGAATCTAAAGCCCTCCTTCCTGCAACATCTTTCCAGCCACGCATTCATCTGCTCTATCCTCCTATTTCTATACTCACTAACTCGTGGCACTGGGAGCAATCCGGAGATTACTACCTTTGAGGTCCTGCTTTTTAATCTCTTTCCTAGCTTCCTAAAATCTGCCTGCAGGACCTCATCCCTCTTTCTACCTATGTCGTTGATGTCGATATGGACCACAGCCTCTGGCTGTTCACCCTCCTCCCTCAGAATGTTCTGCAGCCGCTCAGTGACATCCTTGACCCTGACACCAGGGAGGCAACATACCATCCTGGAATCACGTCTGTGGCCGCAGAAACGCCTGTCCGTTCCCCTAACTATCGAATCTCCTATCACTATTGTTTTCCCGTGGGCCGCGGACTTGGCCCTGGCTGTATTCCCTAGAGGAACCATTGCCCTCACCAGTATTCAGTCCTGAATGCTGGTTAGAGAGTGAGATGCACTCAGGGGACTACTGCACTACCTGTCTGGTCCTCCTTGTCTGTCTGGCGGTCACCCATTTCCTCTCTGCCTGTACACTCTTAAGCTGCGGGGTGACCACCTCCTGAAACGTGCTACCTCATGGATGCACTGCAGTGACGCAAGCTGCTGCTCCAGCTCTGAAACCTGGAGCTTGAGCTCCTCCAGCTGACGACACTTCCTACACATGTGGTTGTCCAGGACACTGGAAGCATCCTGGAGTTCCCACATTGCATAAGATGTGCATTCCACGGGACTGAGGTGCCCTGCCATGCCTCTACTTAATAGACTATTAAGTAACTTAACTGAAATAAACTTAAGACTTAAAAAGAAACAATCACCAGCTACTCACCAAGCAGCTCCTTCCCTTGTGCTGACATCACTTACCTCGCTCCCTGACGCTCGCACTCCCTCCGGGCTCTGGGCTCTCGGACCTACTTTTTTCTGCGGCCGCTCCTCTCGCTCTGCCGCAGGTCCACTCTCGTGGCTATTAACTTAGAGGCCTTGAGTTCTTTGGCTCCACTCCTCCTTTTCAGTCAGACGTCTCACCCGCCTTCCTCCTCTCCACCGAATTCCTGCGCTCACCAAATTCTCCCACTCTGCTTGCGATCCACCCCGTTTGTGTTCTCCCAGCTCAGTCTCCAAGCTCCAAGCCATGATTTGATTGCATGGCGGAACAGGCTCGAGGGGCTGAATAGCCACTCCTGTTCCTATGATGGAAAGCCTGGTTGATTTTTGTACTCCCACTGCAAATCTTTATTTGCCAGAGTTGCATATTGGCAAATTGGTTGTGCAACCACCATGATTTTCTGCCCATTGACTCTGTGACCACATTCCTGATATGCGCTCTTGACAGGAGAAGCATTACGCTGGGAGTGCGGATTGATAAAATAACCCCGGAAGGGTCCTGGAGGAGGGGTTTATGTTGCAGCCTGACCAAGAGATCCTCTGTCTGAACGCGAGATATGAGTCTCAGAACATTTTTTGAAGCTGATAATGTGACCTACACGAAAGATTTAAACAATAAGATATTGGATATGGGAGCAGTATTCTAGATTTGAATTGATGATAAGCTTAGATCAATTTGAAATCGTGTCATTGGTTAACACGTTCTCCTGAAATTTCCATCTCAGTTATTTTACTGCAGTTTGCTTTAAATTAACACAGTGGAAAGGGGAATTACAGATGAAGACCGAAGGGTCCCAAAGAGGTTCTCGGGTTATCACAGACCCAGGCCTGCGCTTGCACTCAGCAACTAAGTAACCTTCTCCTAGTATGTGTAAAATGTTCTCTCTCTTGCTGAGACCCTGCTACACAACACATACTGGGGGTAATTTCCAACTTCCCATTCCCAGCAAGGTCCTCGGCTCCCAGGGGAAATTCGGGTGGGAGTGGGGGGGGCTGGCGGAGGGGAATGCTGCGTGTGATTTTTCTGGCCATTGATGTTAACTGGTCAGAAAACCATGGCAGCACAGGCCTGAAACTTCAATAAGCAGTAGATTCTCCCAGCGGGAGACCAGAGTCAGTAGATCATTCCCACTGCATTAGCGCTCCTTCTGTCTCACGTGTTCATACACCAGCGATTGTTTGTCCTACTTTATTGTCTCATCTCTGTGAGAAACTGGTGTTTCTATTTGGATGATGACGTCAGTGTAAAAAGGTCAATATTTGAATATTATAAATACTTGTTTAATAGCCTGTAGCACTTAGTAACATTACTAGGTAACATTAATAGGGAACGCTGCTGCAATATCTACCTCATATCCCACCTGATAATTCTCCTTTGCACTTATTCAGTGTTTCCAGATAACACTATCAACACGTGAAGTCTGAGTACTATTTCCTGCCAAGCTAAGTTGGGTGTGATTTTTTAGCACGTGCTCAAATCCCAGTCGGTGTGAAGCTGTTATCATGAAGGCTCATCAATAACTGGAATCCGATTATAGTAAAAAAGCAAGTTATTCTAACTTTGTGTAGATCACTAGTTAGGCCACATTGGGAATATTGACTATATTTTTGGGAACCCTCCGTTCAGAGGAACATTGATGGGTTGAAGAAGAGCTGCTGAAGTTCCGTGACCTTCTCTTTAGGAAGAGAGAATCACAAAGCTGAACTTATTTTCAGTGCTGAAACAAGATTAAAGTCTTGTTCTTGGGATGTTCCGATGTGCTTCAGAGCCAATGGAACTACTTTGGAAGTTACGTTGTTCTGTAAGCAAACATAGCAGATAATATGCGCACAGCAAGGTAACAAAAAAGCAAATGAGATAAATGACCAGTTAATCCGTCGCGTTGGAGACATTAATGTTGGCCAAGACACCAGGATAACTCCCTTGCTCATCTTTGAATAGTACCACAGAATTTCTTTACACCCACTTGAGCAGGCAGATGGGGCCTCGGTCTAACATATTCGAAAGGTGGCACCTCCGATAATGCTGCACTCCTTCAATGCTGCGCTGAATTGTCAGCCTATATTCTGTGCTCAAATCCCTGGAATTGGGGTTTGAATTCGTGACCTACTGACTCAGAGGCAAGAGTCTCTTGAACCCATGAAGGAAGGATGTGATCCAGGTCTTTACAAAGCTGCGAGGGTAGATGTGAACAGGTTACTTACCTTGGATTATGATTATGTAGAACTAGAGAATTCGAACAATAATAAATTCTCAAGCAAGACTGGAGAATATTACTTTGCACAGAATAGAGAATATGTGAAAAGACTCCCATCAAAAGCAATTAATTCTGACAGAGTCTGAATTGTTTGGCCCCACATGGCCTTTTTGATGAGATGGGTTTCCTATGATAGCAGGTAAATGGTAAAGGCACTGAAACAATTTGCAGAAATCCATTTAACCGTAATTTTTCCTATAGGCATTGTGGATATTCATCCTTTTTATTATGTAGGCTCTGTCTCCTACTTTGCTGAAAACTGTGTACAATCACCAATACTAGTCAGAAAGATGCACGAAATATTGTTTGATCTGGGAAAAGTGCCTATTAAGGATTTTTGGAACTATCGGATTGGACGCCTACACAGTTCAAAGGAAGGCTTGCAAAAGCCACTGGTGTGTTGAGACAGTGGGTTTTTCTCTGTGACTCCGTCAGAAATTGCGCTGGATCCCGGTGGAAACTGAGGCAAAATTGGGTGGCCCCCCCCCCCACAAGCGCCATTTCTCTCCCGTCTCCCTGGCCGGGACTGCCACCAGCTGCCCCTTCCCCGCCCGCTGAATCCAAATGCTGGATGGGGGGTTTGGGCACAGTTCTGGCCCATTCCCCTCCCACCCACCCCTTGACAGGGAGATTGGGCTAATTAAGAAGCCATGTGTACCGTGAGTAATTAACCCATTGTGGGTGTTTCCTTGTGGCTTTTTCAAATGGTAAATTTCAATTGAAAAATAGATTTGAGTAAATGGGTGAGCATAGACCATATTGCTAATATCATTTAGTAATGTGATTTTCATGACTTAGAGCCTCACTCCCTTGCGAAAATGTTGTTTGTAAAATTGGTGGGAAAAATGCTTCTTAAGGACTTTTAGAATGATAAGGCCTTGAACAAGGCAATAAAAAGATCTAAGCTGTCCCTAATTGCAAATGACCTGTTAATTATTACCAATCCTTTATGAGTGTCGGATAGCATTCTATCTTCACAAAAGTAAGTAGAGATAAGGGAGGCCATTCGGCCCCTCTAGCTCATCTATCCATAGGGACCCGCTGTTCCCCTTCCCAATCATTAGCATCTAACTGCCGATAGAATGATTCCCGAATGTTGGCCTTCACTACTCCACCTGGGTACTGGAGCCAAACACTCAGCAGTGTTTTCAGATTACCATTGATCAGTTCAGATAGTCTGAAATCCTTTTCATTTTTACAAAAGAGACCAGTCCAGGTATTTAATCAACTTTCCTCCTAACTCGGTCCTTTGACCTCAGCCTCAAAGCTCTTCTCTGCACCACGTCCAAAGGCCTGTGTATCTGTGCCTCGGTGACCAGAACTGAATGTAGCAATGGGGGTGAGGCCTGCCCAGAGCTCTATAGAACTTTGAGCGCAGCATTCTTAGACATTGGCCCAGAAATTAAAGACGGAGCCTTCGTGCGGGGGTAAGGCTTCCCCGCGATATCTCACTGTGCACCTGCCTTTTCATTCCGAGCTCGCACGAACTTGAGTTTCTAGACAGCAGCTGTGCAGTGCTTCCGTATCCCACAGACGCAGTTAATTCGTGCGAGCTGTGGGATCATGTGATTCAGTTACAGCCAATGGCAGCACACCATCTTTCATTCATAATTTTCAGAGCAAGGGCTGTGAAAGCTATGAATCTATACCCCCCCCAAAAGAACAGCTAAACCTCAATTAATTTTTTTTTAAAAACCATCACATTAATAAAATAAGTATAGTTAAATAAATTAACCACTTTAAACAAAAAATTAAATTTTTGAAAAAATTTAAAATCTTTTAAAAAGTTATAAAAATAAACTTACCTTTCTTTAAAGTCTCTAAAAAAGATATACCTGTTGAAAAAATTCAAAATAATACTTAATTAACTACTTACCTTGTTAAAAGAGGGTCTTACGCCTCCTTTCTTTATGTGCAAAATCTTCCATGCTTACCTGCGCGTTCAAAGCACTAAGTGCACTGCGTGCGCGCAGCCTGTAGCGCGCACGCGGTTCACTTAGGAACCGCCCCCTTTTGAAATAACCAAGTGCCGGTTTTCAGCGCATGCGCAGTGCATGCAGAAAACCGGCAATTGGAGACAGAATACGCGAGAGTACACAGTGCGTACTCTCGCGTAGCAAGACTAATTTTTGGGCCATTGGCTCCCGCTCCAACAACAATTTTAAAATTCTCATGCTTGGGGGAGGAGATAGCGGAAGGGCTTGCCATAAATTTCCAACCTTCCCTAGATGCGGGAGAGGTGCCTGAGGATTGGAAAGTGGCAAATCTGACATCATTGTTCAAGAAAGGGTGTAAGGACAATCCTAGTAACTACAGGCCGATCAGTTTAACATCAGTGGTGGGTAAAGTTTTAGAAACAATAATCAAGGAAAAAATTAACGGGCACTTGGAGAGGTTTAAGCTAATTAAGGAGAGCCAACATGGATTTGTAAAAGGCAGATCGTGTTTGACTAATTTAATTGAATTTTTTGATGAAGTGACAGAGTGGATTGATGAAGGGAATGCAATGGATTTTGTCGACATCGATTTTCGGAAGGCGTTTGACAAAGTACCACATAGAAGGCTGGTTAACAAAATTGAGGCTCATGGAATAGGTGGGTTAGTGGAAGCTTGGATAAGGAATTGGCTTAAGGACAGAAAAGAGCGAGTTGTGGTAAATGGTTGTTTTTCAGACTTGAGAATGGTAGACAGTGGTGTTCCCCAAGGGTCAGTGCTGAGGCCACTGCTATTTTGATATCTATAAATGACCTGGATATTGGAATACAGAGTAGAATTTCTAATTTTGCCGATGACGCCAAACTTGGGGATGTGGCAAACAGTGAGGATGATACCAATCGACTGCAACAGGACATAGAAAGGCTAGCAGAATGGGCAGACAAGTGGCAGATGGAATTTAATACAGAGAAGTGTGAGGTGAAAAAGGGAATGGGAGTGACTGGATTGCTCTACAGAGAGACAGCACGGACTCAATGGGACGAATAGCCTCCTTCTGTGCCGTTATGACTCTCTGACTCTTTTTTTTGTTCGTTATGACTCTATTGTGTTCAAATCCCTCCATGCCTTCGCCTCTCCCTATCTCTATAGTCTCCTGCAGCCCTACAATCCCCGAGATCTCTGCACTCTTCCAAATCTGGCCTCTTGCGCATCCCCAATTTTCATCGCTCCACCTTTGGCGGCCATGCCTTCAGCTGCCTAGGCCCTAAGCTCTGGAATTCCCTCCTTAAATCCACTCCACTTCTCTCATCTCCTTTAAGTCGCTCCTTAAAACGTTTTTACTACGTTAAAGGTGTTACATAAATACAAGTTGTTGTTATACACGACTGATTTGGTGAAATAGCTCAACATGATTGCTACTCTGCAATGACTGGATATGGTCATTGTTGAGCCTACAATCACTCCCAGATATCTTTCAGGCCCTCCCTATGCCAGTTCAACACTTACACTTACACTCTTAGACCATGTGCCAGGGTGATCTTCCTGCATTATTAAAATGCCCACAATCAGTACCACTGAAGTTATCCAGTAGTATAAATGGAATGCACACTAACCATTAAAATAGGAACCAGCACAATGGTCACATTTTTGTAAAAATAAAAAGGATTTACGCTACATGAGCTGCAAAATCAATGGGAATCTGTACAAATATTATGGAAATTGCCACTGGAACCTAAAAGAGGTTTTAACTGGTTTACTCACTGGCACAGTTATATCCACAAGGGTAGGAGTGAGCCTTTGGTGCAGTGGTATCAAACTCGCTTCAGAGTCAGAAGGTGCGGGGTTTGAACCTTGCTCTAGACAGAGCGCTGGCTCTGAGTTTCGGGCTGACATCCAGTAGGATACTCTTGTCTGGTGGGTGTGGGTGCCACCTCCCCTGCCATCGTCTGGGAGTCCATAAAATCCTCCTGCCGTATAGGATTAACCGCCCCATCGACTGGAATAAAGGTGGTTACGGCCATGGAAGGAGTGTTCACATTGTGGCCAGTCAGACTGTTAATCAGCCTGCAGATCCTTTCACTACTTCACACTGGCCTCCAAGGGAAGAGCGTGTAGATTGGAAAAGAACAATCCCCAAAGGCTATGCAAATTATTGATAAGCCTACCAATATTTTGCATGACTTTTGAGGACAATGCAGATCTTATGCTGACAGTGCAGCTCTGGATAGCTCTGGAGCTGCCCCTCCCTCAAGCTACTGTGCTGTAATATAAGCAAACTAGTGCTTATGCAGGCACCAATACCCACCTAACAAGATGGGCTTCCAAGGGGTCTCCATGGGCCACTTAAATATAAACAGCCATCTCCAGCACCACTAAATAGCACTTGCCGCCATTTTCTTTTGGCCGCTGGCGGGCCGAGCTATGAACTTACAAGTCAGCGACGTGACAATTATGAGGAGTAGTGGCAATTAGCAGTGCATGGCGCTTACTCCGATCCCAGGGGAGGTCAGAGGCCAGCAACGTCAAGTCGTCAGTGTGACTCTGCGCAGTGTTGCCCGCGTAGACTGGAAGCAGTTCCCACAATGTGAATAAGCCAATTGTGCATCGTAAATGTAAATAAAGTAGCTTGTTAATAGTGGGAAGTGTACTGTGTCAAGATGTTCCCAAGATGAGCTAAGGGTTCATTGATAACCCTTATCAGTGCTGTAGTACAATAGGATGAGCTTGGCTGTGATGTCTGGTTGTTTTTACATAGGGAGCCAAGAATAAGGCTTGATGTCTCACAGCTGACACTAGACATGAACAGAAGGCAGATTCAGCAGTTCTGTTCACCAGAACAGCAGACGCACAACCAGTGCAGAGGGGAGCAGGGAATCGGGAGTACGGGCCCATTTCCTACATGTGCCAATTTACTATTGGGCTGAAACTCAGCATTTTTCTGAGTTTAGTGAGTCGAAGAACTTATTCATATTTTATGACTGAGCCTCATTACAGCCCCAAATTTGATGCAAAAATATTCAAATGAGGCAGAGTGGCCAATCAGAAACGGTGCATTATTTTGTTGCATAAATCTCTATAGATTTTCCATATAATGTCTGTTTCAGTATATCAGATATCAAGCGTTACCACTTAACAATCTTGTTTGAAATCTACTTTGTTCTGACACTCCCAGTGCAGTATTGAGGGAGTGCTGCATTGTCAGAGGTGCCATCTTTCAGATGAGACGTTAAACCGAGGTGGAGGTAAAAGCTCTCCTGGCACTCTTCAAAGAAGTGTAGGGGAGTTCTCACCAGTGTCCTTCAAACAGTATCACTAAAACAGATGATCTAGTCTTTTATTTCATTACAGTAGTGTCAGCTGTGGCTCAGTTGGTAGCACATTTGCCTTTGAGTCAGAAGGTTGTGGGTTCAAGTCCCACTCCAGGGACTTTGAGCACATAAATCTAGGCTGACACTCCTTGCAGTGCTGAGGGAGTGCTGCACTGTCGGAGGTGCCGTCTTTTGGATGAGACGTTAAACTGAGGCCCCGTTTGCTCTATTAGGCGAACGTAAAAGATCTCATGGCACTATTTCGAAGAAGAGCAGCAGAGTTCTCCCCGGTGTCCTGGCCAATATTTATCCCTCCATCAACATAACAAAAGCAGTTTATCTGGTCATTATCACATTGCTGTTTGTGGGAGCTTGCTGTGCGCAGATTGGCTGCCACATTTCCTACATTACAACAGTGACTACACTCCAAAAGTACTTCATTGGCTTTAAAGCACTTTGAGACGTCCGGTGGTCGTGAAAGACGCTATAGAAATGTAAGTCTTTCTTTCTTTACTGTTTGTGGGACCTTGCTGTGCGCAAATTGGCTGCCGCCTTTCCCTACATTGCAACAGTGACTACACTTCAAAGTACTTCATTGGCTCTAAAGCGCTTTGGGACATCCTGAGGTTGTGAAAGGTGCTATATAAATGCAAATTCTTTCCTTTCTTCTTTACACAACAAACTTTAAAATATTTTTAAAAATGTAAGTGGTATCCTCAATCAATTGCAACTAATGATAGATAATAGGAATGATAATTTAAAATTAAAACAACGTTAAGAGTGTTTCCCGTCCTTGCACATTGTAGCTGAACCCTCCAAAAATACTTTTTGTGTTTCCTCTTTGACTGCTATCATACGTCAGGTGCCCTGCTGCGCCTTTCCTTATCAGCGCGTCTGCAAGCGACAAGGAAACTAGCGTGAATCAAGGAAAGTCACCCTCACCGCTGTTTTGAATGGGGAAAAAGTGAGAAGTCGCACAACACCAGGTTATAGTCCAACAGTTTTATTTGAAATCACAAGCTTTCGGAGCGGCTGCTCCTTCGTCAGGTGAAGTGAAGGAATACAAAATCGACAAAGCATATATAGATAGAGAACAATGCATGTGTAGCGTACAATGGCAGACGACTACATTTAATCCTCCTGAATGTTTATCTGCCGAGGTGTGACAAAAGGCAATCAGGTCAGCCAGGAAGGCACCACATCAAAGACATAGCAAGATACAACTGAGACAATGAGGTGGGGTTACAGGGGGTCTAATGTGTCAAAAGCTGCAGTCGGTATGGAAAACGATAAACTTTAAAATTTTTACTTTTTTACTGGGAATCACATCTGTGAACAGGCTAACGACGACTCGAGTCTGGATGACTCTACGTCATGTATCGTGACATAAACCCAAGATCCCGGTTGAGGCCGTCCTCATGAGTGCGGAACTTGGCTATCAGTTTCTGCTCGATGATTTTGCGTTGAATGGGGAAGGTGGAGCTATGATAATTAACTTCTCATCGTTTCTAGTCAGTGGAGTGGATCAAATGTCCCAGGAAAATATAAAGCGCCATAATTAATGGAGTAAGTCACTTACTCCAGAATTCCCTTTTCCTTTTGCCCTGTTCAAGAGTCCCGATGCTGTAGACATGACTCAAGTCCCCAGGAAAATCTGGGCCTCTAAAACCGATCAGGAGTGTACCTGTAAGGAAGGAGCCCCACGGCCTCTGTAGCAGCAGTTTGAGGATCCACGAGAGATCCACTCACTGAATCTATGACCTGCCCCACTGAAGGCTTCGCTCAGATGCCGTGGGAATTGGCAAGTCCCCCATGGCAGCCTGCAGTGCAGGCAGTCATTCATCCATGGCAGCACAGATCGAGGTTTGGTCCCCTCAGCACTCCTCCCCAGACGATGCAGTGTGTTTTTTACAGACATAAGTGTCTCATGGATACAATGCTGCTCAGACAGTGATCGCTGTCTGTGAGCAGGCCCTGTGAGGCCTGAATCCCTAGGTGTTGCCAGCAGAGTCGGTGACATTGCTGGATCTCCAACCAGCAGATGCCTAGCCTTGAGCAGCCAAGAGCACCTGCTCCTCCTCCTCCTCCCCCGTACACTGTGGCTAGCCCTGTGCTAAATAGATTCCCCCAGGTTGTTTGTGCAGTTGTGATGCCGATTGACAGACCTGGTGATTGAGACACTGGGTGCTAAGAGGTGTGGCCTTCCCTGCCGCTGACACTAGCTGTGCCTTCATATTGTTCTTCCATTTCTATGAGAAGAGAAGAGGATAAGTATCCAAATGCTGCCTCAGTTAAACACACCGCAGCACTATTTGTATTGCATGGCACTCTCAGGTGTTACTCAAGTTACACTACTGTGAGAAGTCGCACAACACCAGGTTATAGTCCAACAGTTTTATTTGAAATTACGAGCTTTCAGAGCGCTGCTCCTTCGTCAGGTGAAGGACGAAGGAGCAGTGCTCCGAAAGCTCGTAATTTCAAATAAAACTGTTGGACTATAACCTGGTGTTGTGCGACTTCTCATTTTTGTCCACCCCAGTCCAATACCGGCATCTCCGCATCAAAGTTACACTACGGCAGTTACGCTATTGGATGTTACATGACATGAATGGTATGATACTGGTCATGAGCTCAGGGGAATTCTACTTCCTCACCACCCCCACTGACCCTCCTCCCCCGATGCTCTACTACCCAGTTCGGATGATTAGATTCTTAGCAATATCATACTATGAATTAAAGCAAAATCAATCCCAGGTAAAAGGTTATGGGGAAATGTTACACTGGCTGACGCAGGTAAATATGGAGATTATCTAGCGGCTGGCTGGCAGGTAACATTGCTCTCATGAGGGCACTCTACTCAAAGCCAAGACAGAACCGGAGGAAACTCCACCACTTGATGCCATACCTAACAAGAGGGGAATGATTGACTGTTGAATGCATTGTTACAACAAGCATCTAGTTAATTCAATTCAAACCTGACACCAATAAAGTACGCTATCACGTTCTGGCAACCTATCCTGATCCCAAACATTCATTTGTCCTTTTATCTACTGACTGTAGACTTTCACTCATCATTTAGGGCTGAATTTGAACCCAGGTAGCAAAGGAATAAATGATAGCTGTCTACTCCAGTGTACTCCAGTATCAGCCACAGCCCAGTGGTCGCGCTCTCACCTCTGAGTCAGAAGGTTGTAGGGGTCAAGCCCCTATTTGGAGACTTGAGCACATGATCCAGGCTAGGCACTTCAGTGCAGTGCAGAAGGAGTGCTGAACTGTCAGAGGTGCTCTCTATTGGATTGGATGGTATGTTAAAGTGAGGTCCTGTCTACCCTCTCAGGTGGATGTAAAAGAACCCAGAGCACCATTTCAGAGAAGAGCAAGGGAGTTCTCCTGTGTCCTGGATAATATTTATCCCTCAACCAAAATCATTAAAATAGTTTATCTAGTCATTTATCTCATTGCTGTTTATGGGAGCTTGCTGTGCGCAAATTGGTGACTGCGTTTCCTTACATTACAACAGTGACCAGACTTCAAAAGTCTTTAATTGGCTGTAAATCGCTTTGTGATGTCCTGAGGTCGAGACATATAAATGCAAGTTCTTTCCTTTTTCAGGGGCACCTTTCTTATTCCAAACAGGCCACCTCATTAGGACCTAAGACCTGGGCCTAGAATTTCCTCTTGCTCTGCCGTTGTAACTTCACGGGAAGTGTGGCGGAAACCCTGTGTGCGTAATCCTCCGCCAAAGTTACACCAGAGGTACGGGAGGAAAATCAAAGCCCTGGTCTCCCCAATGGCTCTGCAGGTTTATCCAGTGTGGAGCTGAGCCATACAGCCTAGGAATACTCTTGCTTCGATCATTGGTCTGTATTGAGTTAACTGCTCTGAGCTGTGCCACAATTGTCCTCGGCACCTCTAGGTTGTGAAGAGCAGAAAATCATCCATTATTCCAGCTCCCTGATTGATATTTGGTGACCTCTGCTGGAAGCAGGCAGCGTGGAGTCCAGGGGAGACAAGATCGGATTTGAGTGATGTCCTTTCCCCTGCCCCCACCACGGTCCCAGCCAGCCAGCATTCAGCATCAAGGCACACACATGAGCGGTCACTCGAGCAAGATGCCAGATGGTGCTTGTGGTCCATGTAACTGTACCCCAGTGAGGAGTCAATGCCTTAGGAACATAGGAACAGGAGTAGGCCATTTAGCCCCTCGAGCCTGTTCCGCCATTCAATGGGATCATGGCTGATCTGCGACCTAACTCCATAATACCCGCCTTTGGCCCATATCCCTTAATACCTTTGATTAACAAAAAGCTATCAATCTCAGATTTAAAATTAACAATTGATCTAACATCAATTGATGTTTGCAGAAGAGAGTTCCAAACTTCTACCACCCTTTGTGTGTAGAAGTGTTTCCTAATTTCACTCCTGAAAGGTCTGGCTCTAATTTTTAGACTATGCCCCCTAGTCCTAGAATCCCCAACCAGTGGAAATAGTTACTCTCTATTGTAAGGGTTTCTGGACCTGTGTGGCTTCTGTGCTCAGCCTGGATGCTAGTGCGAGTTTAGGCCTTGTTGCCTGTTCTGGTCTCCAGCCAGTCTGGGAGCACTAGACACCTGTGAGTGGTTCGACCCACTCGCCCTTACGGTTCTGACACTGGCCTTAGATGCGAGAGCAGTAATGGAGAGAAAACTCAGGTAGACCCAGTTGAATGGTACGAAATGGAAAATCTTTATTGCATATTATTCAAGATTACGAAATACATGTCATAAGCACAGATTAATGACAGTACAATCTTACACGCAGTTATGTAACTAATTTCAGGGAAACGAGGAACGAACGACACATCATAAATGGGGGCACACATTACAGTTATCCTTAAAACTTAAACCCTCCCCTATCAATACCTGCTCTAAACTAGACTTGTAGGATCGAGACTCATGCTCACCACTCGTGATAACTCGGAGAATTCCGAAAACTCTGATCGGATGTTTTTCACCGCAGCACCTGATCACCCACGTGTTGGTCAGGGGTCTCTGTACCCCACTTGTTTACTCGTTTCTGCTCCAGCTAGCAGGCTGGACCGTCTGCTGTCATGAAGATCTGTGTTGTCCTCGGAGTTCCGATACTACTCAAAGAAGAGTCTTCCTGTGCCCTCGCACTGATGTGATAAAATTCGAAGAATAGTCTTCCTGCCAGTTGGGTAGCAGTTACCGATTTATCGAGCGCGGTCGGGGCTTACTGACCGTGACGAGATGTATTGTCGTCTTCTTCTCTTCTCATCTCATCTCATCTCATCTCATCTCATCTCGGGCCTTCGGTTCCAACACCGTTTACCGACTTCTCGGGATGGTGTGCCCGTTTCAAGGCTTCACAGCCCAGTTCCACACAGATCTTCGCGGCAAGCCACGAGGCAGATCCTGGCGGATCGTAAAGTTCAGCAGTCTTTAAAAGCTGCAAGAGGCAGAGACACAAGGCAGGCGGCAAGGAGTCGAAAGGATAAGAGAAAGATGGACGGTTGTAGCTTGCAGTTATAGTGCAAAACTCTTCTTTTCCCGCCCAACCTTAATGTCTTTTTCTTTTGTTAGGGTTTGGCGCTCAAATTTCTTGTATAGGGTGATCTCCGTTTTAATGGGTTTCGGGGATACTCGTAACTGTCTGAGTACCTGTTAATACTTTTCCCATTGTGTAACCGGCTAGTATTCTCCCTGGAGGGGTTTTGGGGCTTCCAAATGTTCTCTGTACTACCCGCTAACGGCTCTCTCATCGTAGAGTCGTGGGGATTTTGCATATTAATGTCTTTGGATGGGTTTTTGATTGCTTGGTACAATAGCCCTTATTCGCACCTGGGAGACCGATTTCAGTATTTATGTGTATACTGCAAACCCATAATGTCTCGTGTATTATCTCAAATGTGCTTAGTCTTGATCGATCTTGCACAAATGTTTATTGGAACGCCATCTTGTCTGCTTGTCGAAAAGTCTAGAATGTTCTGCCACGAGGCGTGGCGGCCATTTTACAGGCTGCTTGTGTCCACTTTGAAAACCTGACAGCATTCTGCTGAAATAAAGCTGTTTGAACGAAACTATGTGTTTTCTCCTTATTTATAAAATCGCGATATATTGCGAATTCTACACTATCTACCCTATCTGTTCCCCTTATTATCTTGAAAACTTCGATCAGATCACCCTTTAACCTTCTAAATTCTAGGGAATACAACCCTAATTTGTGTAATCTCTCCTCGTAACTTAACCCTTGAAGTCCGGGTATCATTCTGGTAAACCTACGCTGCACTCCTTCCAAGGCCAATATATCCTTCCTAAGGTGTGGTGCCCAGAACTCCAGGTGTGGTCTAACCAGGGTTTTTTATAGCTGCAACATAACTTCTACCCCTTTGTATTCTCTAGTGAGCCTTCAGTAAGGGAGGGGAGAAAGTGGGCAGAGCAAGTGAAGGGGAAAAAATGCCAAGATCTGTCACGTCATCCATCTGTCAACATGATTCTGGGTAAGAATACATTTGACAAAATGACCAGCTATATCCCTTTCATCAAGTCAGATGACATAGAGTTACTAAGGCTGACTGTATCTTTCTGGTAGCTGAATTAATCAGTCACTGGATGACCTCAGTGTTGATTGAATGGCTCACATACTCTCCCGAGTTGTGACCAGTGATACAGCTTGTCTGTGTAGGCTGGGTTTTAACTCAATGAAAACTCATTATCAACTACCTCGAGCCCTAGTGAGTCATTTCCACACAGAGGCAAAGGTCCCCTTCTGTAAACAGTGAGACATTGTTTACAATCTGTTTAATTATTTGGATAGGATGAAGTTTCGGTAACTGATGGATCATGCAAGTATGAGATGGGATATGAAATATGAGGGCAAGTACTGAGGGTTCTAATCTCCATATAAGGAGTGTAATTGAAAGCCCACATGTTTCATTTGAATGGGATGGGCTGTTTTCCTAAACTCCTCCAGGTTTTATATGACAGATACATGGTTTCATGATTGGGTGTTCAGACTGGTTAATTTTTAACAATAAGTCACAACCTCATTAGTGCAATGTAAGGATAGTCCAGCACAAGGCGTCACGGAGCTCCTGGTAGACCATTATGGTAGAGTGAGGGAGTGGGCGGAGGGGGAGAGGGATACATCTCACAGTAGGAGAAAAAGAGAAGTTAACTTGTAGATGAAACCAAGGAGCTGCTCCAGCAGCCAGTTACAGACTGGCAGTGTTAGAGGCCCGGGAATAGGGCACTAGCCTGCTTGCAACTGCTAGTTGTTATGGTTTCCAAATTAAGTGTACCTTGGAGAACGGTTGACAAGTTATCCTGGGGTACAATCAGGCTGCCGAGACCACTGACCAAGGTAACAGTAACGTTTCCCCTGTGGCCTCAAAAGATGACTTGGTCACGCCCATTATGGGACACAGGAAGAGCCAATCTTTACAATTTATGGGCTTCAAGTCAAACGATGACAGTTTATAACCATGGAGCCCACCTCTAAGATGGAGACTGGGGCCTGGGAAGCAAAGCAAAAAGCTCGCAGTGGCCGTTCATGAACTGGATAGCAAGGAAGGTCACTCACTGGTCTCCCTCTCAGTAAGGACGTGGGGCAGAAAAACCTGATAGAAGGGAAGTGTGCAACATCCATCTTTTTAAAAAATTGCTAAGGCCTGAAGTTACATTTTGTGAAGATTAGCATTCAAACACTTGGCATGTTGATGTTTCCGCTACTTTACCAGAACCGTTAACCCAACGACTTTAAGCTAGCAGATCTCCCATGACATTGCTCAGGGTGAGTGACATGAATCTGTCATTCATGAAAGAAAGACTTATGAAATAATACTGAGTGGCCTGCGGGTGGCGCTGTCCAGGGAGAGTATAAATACTCGGGTACGGGCCCAGCTTGCGCAGGACATTCTTAACAGGAACTAGTGATGGACACAACTAGATCTCCATGTTGTAAAACAGTTGATTAAAGCTTTGTTTAACGCTTAGACCAAGTGCTTAGTAGTTTTCTTACGTCAGTGAGTCAGAGTAAACACTATAATAATGACAGGAACGTTATACCATGTGACACGCAATGGCGGGTCTTTTCCTCAGAGCTGCCCATCGCTCCGCTGCGGTAACTTCGCTATACATACATCAGAAGCACCGTTTACGCACCGGGAGCAGCTCTGCCTATGTATTATAATATAGTTGATCTCCCGTACAAATAAAATTATTTCTCTCTTCCTGTAACCGTGTCTCTGTTCCTTTCCCACACTTTAATTTTTGTGTTGTTCTCGCTAACTCTCTGTTCAACTCTCTCTCTCTCTCTCTCACTCTCTCTCTGTACAGCTCTCACACACTGTTCTCTCTGGGGGTCTGTGTCATGGTGTTTGTATACCGAGTTGTTTTCTCACTATTTCTGTCTCAGTCTTTCAGTAAACCTCTCCTCCCTTTCTTTACATGGAACTCTCCCCTCCCCCCCACCCACCAAGGCTGTGGATGCTGGGTTAATTAAAATTTTTGAGACTGAGATCGATAGATTTTTTTTCTCGGTAAGGGTGTGCCAGGTCTGTGACATGACGTAACATTCCAGGAATAGGCCAAAAGCATAACACTAGCAGTGATTTACCACACGTTAAGTTCCAACTCTCAATGATAAATGCCAGCATAAGGCAGGAACAAAGGCCAGGAGATTCCCCATAGCGGGAAAGGGGCAAATGGAGGTAAAAGCATGGTTGGACTCAGGTTGTAGGCCGTTCTAGTGACCTGATAGATCTGGCATTCCCAGGGGCCTTGGAGCAGGCCAATTAGCTGCCTTCTCATGGGAACAGGGGGCAGAAAGACTTGAAAAATGTGGTCCTTTTTCATTAGAACAACACGGATTATGGGGCGAGATGACAGAAGTATTTAAATTGATGAAACGATGGAACAGGGTAGAGAGAAACAGACTGCTTCCAGTAGTTTTTTAAAAAATGTTCTCAAGCTTACCTTTGCTTGGTGGCCGCTGAAGAATCCTCGGGAGCTAATTTTGAAAAGGGGTCCTTCTACAGGCGTTAGGCCCCTCATTAACATATTCAAGCAGCCTAGTGCCTTCTTTAGGTTTCCTGAAAAATGGGCCCCAAGAATTTAGCAGTGGGATCGATGCTTGCGCAGATTGGGCAAAGGCCATCCCACTGAAAAGAGGGCACGACGCATACCGATTTCTACCCCAAGATGTCATATTAAAAATATTAAAAGGCCAAAAGCATAACACGAGCAAAGTTGCAAACAAAGTGGGCGTAAAGCAAAACAGGCTGCAAAGGGTTAAAGATTACTGCACCCTCAGGTCACTAAATTCTCTGTGTCGGTTCTTGGTAACAGTAAACAGCATTACGTATTGCACTCGGAAATTGCTGTTCACATTCAGACTTTGAACAGAAAGAGAGGAGCAGAGCTTCCAGATGTTAAACATTAACTACATCGCATCCTCTCCCATCCCTGCAATCTCCAATTTATTGCATTCTATTGCCACAAGAAGACTAATGTGAAACCATCAGAGATGACAATACACTTTCCTTTTGGGAGAAGTTTTGTAGACTGGGCTTTGGATACCAAACTGCAGTCAATTGAACCAAAATAACCCCCCCCCCCCACCCCCAGCCTCCTCCATTGCAAAAGTCCTTCATTGGCTGTAAAGCGCTTTGTGACATCAGGAAGTCTTGAAAGGCGCTGTGTAAGTGAACGTCTTTCTTTTTCTCCATTTTACCCTGTTCCCCAGTAGCTCAGTGTCTACCCTTTTCTCCTCCTGAATGCAACGTGCTTTGAGGCGTCCTCCTGCGCGTGAGGAGCACTGTATAAAGTTCCTGTTGATGATACTGAAATTAAAGTTGGACACCCTTCCCACTCCCTGACGTGCTGTCCCTGTGAATATTTGAAATATTGGCAAATGAAGTTCAACACAGATAAATGTGAGATATTACATTTTGGTAGGAAGAATAGGGAGGTCACTTATTACTTGGAGGGTGCGAGTCTAGGTGGGGTAGAGGAACAAAGGGATCTCGGAGTACAAATACACAAATCACTAAAAGTTGCGACGCAGTATCGCAAGGCCATAAAAAAAGCAAACCAAGCACTAGGGTTCATTTCTAGAGGTACAGAATTGAAAAGTAGGGAAGTTATGCTAAACCTGGATTGAACCTTGGTTGGACCACACCTAGAGTACTGCGTACAGTTCTGGTCGCCATATTATAAAAAGGATATAGAGGCACTGGAGAGGGTGGAGAGAAGATTTACAAGGATGATACCAGAAATGCGAGGGTATACCTATCAGGAAAGGATAAACAGGCTGGGTCTCTTTTCTCTTGAAAAAAAGAAGGCTGAGGGGTGACCTAATAGAGGTCTTTAAAATTATGAAAAATGTTGATAGAGTGGTTACAGAGAGAATGTTTCCACTTGTGGGGAAGAGCAAAACTAGAGGCCATCAATATAAGATAGTCACCAAGAAATCAAATAGGGAATTCAGAAGAAACTTCTTTACCCAAAGAGTGGTGAGAATGTGGAACTCGCTACCACAGGGAGTGATTGAGGTGAATAGTATGGATGCATTTAAGGGGAGGCTAGACAAGCATATGAGGGAGATGGGAATAGAGGGTTACGCTGATAGATTTAGATGAGGAAAGACGGGAGGAGGCTCGAGTTGAGAATAAACGCCGGCATGGACTGGTTGGGCCGAATGGCCTGTTTCTGTGCCTTATATCCTATGTAGTCCTATGTAATTTCATCACATGAAGCGCTAAGTTTCTGTAAGGGTTTTGTCTCTCAGCCTGTGAGATTCGTGTGGCTCTGTGCAGCCCGGGTGCTAGTGCGGGTTTAGGCCTTGTTGCCTGTTCTGGTCTCCAGCCAGTCTGGGAGCACTAGACACACCTGTGAGTGGTTCGACCCACTCGCCCTTACGGTTCTAGACACTGGACTTAGATGCGAGAGCAGTAATGGAGATGAAACTCAGGTAGACTCGGTTGAATGGTACGAAATGGAAAATCTTTATTGCATAGTACTTAAGATTACGAAATACATGTCATAAGCACAGATTAATGACAGTACAATCTTACACGCAGTTATGTAACTAATTTCGGGGAAACGAGGAACGAACGACACATCGTAAATGGGGGCACACATTACAATTATCCTTAATACTTGAAACCCTCCCCTATCAATATCTGTCCTAAGCTAGATTCGTAGGATTCGAGACTCATGCTCACCACTCGTGATAACTCGGAGAATTCCGAAAACTCTGATCGGATGTTTTTCACCGCAGCGCCCACGTGTCGATCAGGGGATCTCCTGGCCCCACTTGTTTACTCGTTTCTGCTCCGGCTAGCAGGCTGGAACGTCTGCTGTCATGAAGATCTGTGTTGCCCTCGGAGTTCCGACTCTACTCAAAAAAGAGTCTTCCTGTGCCCTCACACCGGTTCGATAAAACTCGAAGAAGAGTCTTCCTGTGTCAGTTCTGTAGAACTCAAAGAAGTCTTCCTGGCAAGGAAAATGTCTATTCGACCTACAGGCGCGGTTGGGGCTTACTGACCGTGGCGATAAGTATGGTCTTCTTCTCTTCTCATCTCATCTCATCTCATCTCATCTCATCTCATCTCATCTCATCTCGGGCCTTCGGTTCCAACACCGTTTACCGACTTATCGGAATGGTGCGCCCGCTTCAAGGCTTCAGAGCCCAGTTCTACACAGGTCTTCGCGACACGACACGAGGTAGATCCGAGCGGATCGTAAAGTTCAACAGTCTTTTGAAAAGAGACACGAGGCAAGCAGGAACAAGACGGCGAGTCAAGAGCAGCCACGAGGATAAACACCAGCAAGATAAGAGAAAGATGGACGGTTGGAGCTTGTAATTATAGTGCAAAATCTTCCGTTTCCCGCCCAACCTTAATGTCTTCTCTTTTGTTAGGGTTTGGCGCTCAAATGTCTTGTATAGGGTGATCTTCGTTTTAATGGGTTTCGGGGCTACTCGTAAACGTCTGAGTACCTGTTAATATTTCTCCCATTGTTTAATCGGTCGGTGTTCTCCCCGGAGGGGTTTTGGGGCTTCCAAGTGTTTTCTGTAACTACCCGCTAACGGCTCTCTCATCGTAGAGTCGTTGGGATTTTACATATTAATGTCTTTGGATGGGTTCTTGATTACTTGGTACAATAGCTTTTATTCGTACCTGGGAGACCGATTTCAGTATTTATGTGTATACTGTAAACCCATGATGTCTCGTGTATTATCTTCAATGTGCTGAGTCTTAATCGATCTTGCACAAATGTTTACTGGAACGCCATCTTGTCTGCCTGTCGAAAAGTCTAGAATGTTCTGCCACGAGGTGCGGCGGCCATTTTACAAGCTGCTTGTGTCCACTTTAAAAACCTGACAGCATTCTGCTGAAATAAAAGCTGTTTGAATGAAACTATGTGGTTTTCTCCTTATTAATAAAATCGCGATATATTGCGAATTCTACAGTCCCTCCTGTTGATGCGAATAACTCCGCTTATCGTATCAAAAATATTGTGGTGAGCAATATTATCTCGATTTTCTCCGAATCCAGAAAATGTAATCCCATAACTTAAACTATCTAGGGTCTTTGCGTCGTCCTTATTTCCCAAGAAAATTACATTTTATATCACCGTAGGCATCATTTGCCTTTAAACTTACACCACTTGTTTTCCTTCCAGGTGTAACCAGGCCGATGCCTCTCGTCTCACCTGTATATTCATCTTTTTATTTAGGGAAAGGAAAAACAAAACCCAAACCAAACAATCATTTTTAACGACAACACCATCACCAAAATAACCAACACCAACTCTCAACACATGTCGAGTTCCAAACGTATTTACAGTCTTTGAAAATCATGATCGAGTACAAACTTCCGCGGCGCACGTAGCAAGCGGGAGTGACGCCATTTTCCGATCACACGGTGCTTTCGTCGTGCACGCGCACGTAACGTTCTCGCCACTCTCCCGTGTTTTCATGCTTGGTGAGGTGTTTGCCTCTTTTACAATGTATGATCAATAGGTACACTACAATAAAAACTTGGCATACAACTAAAATGTAGGAGGCTATTCTGATCCATGAAGGTACTTCAATATTGGTGAACAGATTCCACCACGGTGGAATTACTATATCCAGAATGTCTGTTCCTATTTCGACAGTTTTCTGTTCTAATGTGTAAAAATGTTTCTGTGACACCGCGACGGCTTTTAAAAGCTTGGTGAGGTGTTCAGGGAGAGGGGGAATGAGGTATCCGAAATGCGCGACGAATCGCTGCAAGTCGGTGAAATTCTCTTTTACTGTTAGATGAACAGTGGATGGTTCAGGGATTGGGACAATTCGCTGTTGTGCTACTTGAACTTCCGCCCTGGGTTTGAAACAGAAACTGCTGTCACTCACCGGACACCGGCTACGGTTTCCATGCTGGTAGTGTTGCGCTGCAGTGGTAACACAATATGTTCCACCCCCGATGTATGCTACCTGCGGAGGCACATGATCTTGTGCCATTGCCTCCATGGTGCAATTCATGGACTTGGCGCCAGCCGTTCTGAACCCGCACTGTGGTGTTAAAAAGGCATTCAGGTGCTGGGGACACAGGATTATGTGTGCTCCCCTGCCACGACAACCAGAGAGATCTGTACCTGTCATCGTTTGCTCCCAGCGGATGACGTAAGGTGGAACCGCTGCATAGCGAATGTGGGCTCCCCCCTGAATGACACCAATGTTCTCTACCCGATACACCGGGGCGGGCTTTGCTGTGTCGCCCAAAACCGGCATACGTAATACTATACCCATGATAGTATGGTTTGATCGTCCGCAGTCCACGGGGACTGGGTAAGCTTCTGAAGCTAGCCTGAGCTGGCACGGGCTTAATGCGTTCTGAAAAGGGTGGAGCGCCCGCAGGTGTTTGTTACTTATCCAGGACGGGACCAAACCTTGTTTTAAATCCTCCAAATTACTGCGGCCCTCGCCCAGTAACCACGCCCCGTAAAGCACGCACACCTCGTTCTGCGCAGCTTGATCGGATGCATTCCGATCTTCCCTAATCGGGGCATTTACCGTCTTTGCATGTTTCTCCAACTCTGCTATAATTTCCTTTAAATGGAGAGTCATGGCTTGGTCCTCGTGTAAACCCGACCAAACCACTTTATTCTCATCTGTTAGAATGTCTTTTAATTGCGTCTTTAAACCATTAATCTGGGTCTGCAGCTCCACACTGTCTAGAGCGTTGACCACAGATGTACCCGTGTTAAAAGCAGTGAACACGTCGTTCACTACACCCCTTCTTTGCCTCCCTACTTGATCCAAAACTTCATGTGGTGCGGTGTACAAACTTGTTTTATCAATTTCCGCGAAATCGAATTCGTAAAATTGCCTGAACATCTTGGTCAACAGGACCTGATACAACTGTTCCGTCTTTTTGGGGCACCACTCTGGTAACCGCACCTCGGTGAGATTTAAAATCACCGAGGCCACCGCGTAATGTACCCCCTGAAATAGTATCTGGTCTGTGGGGACCAGTACCAAACCATTCCCGGGTCCCTTACTAGTTTTAGGGCACCCTTCCTCTTCAGCTAGAACCACCGGAATCGTGGGCGGGGCTTTGCGTGGGCGCGTAATGAGCTCAGTGGCATTTACCGGGATCGAAGAGTATGGGGCTCCGCACCCCCTGGTGCTCGCATCCCACCTCATCCCCTGTCCGTTATCCTGCCATTGGTTAATGAAAAATATGGAGATGCCTTTGGGGCAAGCGTACTTTGACCCCCACATGCATACATAAATTCCCTCATCCGGTTCCCACCATTTGTCCCAACAGACTCTCACTTGTCCGTTTGTCCCCGTAATTGTCCGATGGGTATTATTACCCAGTCGTTCCCACTCGACCGAAGAGTTCCTCATGTTTTTGCTCAGCTTTCGCAGCCACCACCATCGGCTCAATGGGACATTCCCATTACAAGTCAAACAAATCCGTTTGCCGACGGTGACGCTGATTCTGGGTGCGATGATCCTTACTTTGGGGCACATTAAAGAAGTCTCTTGGTAGGCAAACCCCGATGTGCTAGAATACTCCGTTGAGTTTGTTCCCAGCCATCCTGGCCACCTTCCCTTGTGGAAATAGGTGGTGGTCTCCTCAGCCTCCCGTCTTCCGGTCCCATCCACCGCGATGGGGGCCGTGTCCCCGGAGCATCCAAACACCACGACATCCTTGGTGCGACCTCGATAGGCCAATCCACATCCAATTGCCGCGAGCAATACTAGAATTCGTTCCATCCTTCCTTGGTTCCTGTGATCAGATAGAATGAGGTAGCCAGCCTCGCAAGAGTCTCTGGCTTTTGTGAAGGGTGAGCGGGTCCCCTGACCTCGCCTCACGTAAACTTCAATGTTCACTGAATAAACTTTAACTAGACCTATCTCTAAAGCTCCCATCATTTTACCATTTTCTGTTAAAATTAAACTACAAACTTAACCTTATTTAAAACTATAAACTTATTCTTAACCTTAAGCTATAAACCTAGAAACTTATCCTAAACTTATTACTGTACAGCGCCGCCCGTTCCCAGGGCGGCCCCTTTTAAATTCTGAGAAGGCTGCTGCGAGCTCTTCCCGACGGTGGGAGGGCACTGACCCCTTCCTTTGATCTGCCGCAGCCTGTTGCCTCACAGCGCCAGAGACCCGGGTTCGAATCTGACCTCGGGTGACTGTCTGTGTGGAGTTTGCACATCTCTCCGTGTCTGCGTGGGTTTCCTCCGGGTGCTCCGGTTTCCTCCCACTGTAAGCAGGGACAGGGTACTGGATTTGAATGATCAGCCATGATCGTATTGAATGGTGGTGCAGGCTCGACGGGCCGAATGGCCTACTCCTGCTCCTAGATTCTATGTTTCTATGTTTCTATGTTGCTGCTGCGATGGGACCGGGTCCTACCTGGGCTGCCTTAACCTTGAGTCTACGCCTTGGGACAGTCTGGGGCCATGACCACATCTTCCTGGGCTGGGGTTCACTACTTGACCTACGAGGAGTTGTCGGGGGCAGGAATCCCAGGACCGACGGATCGGGTTTCGAGACTTTCGCCGGGACGACCTGTGGTCCCACCACAGTCGCTGGCTCCGCCTCCCCTGACTCCGCCTCCCTGACCTCGGGACTTGCAGCTTGTGGCACTGCCCTGCTCGGCCCAGCAGGCGGCCCTTCACTCGCAATCCCTACCTCCCCCAAGGGCAGGACGTTCAAGGTGGGCGGCTCGGGCTCTGAGGTTTTCACCGTCACGCCCTGTGGTCTCACAGTGGCTGGCTCCGCCTCCCCTAGCTCCTCCCTCCTGTGTTCGGGACCTGCAGCCTCGGTGTCCACCCTGTGTGGATCTCTATCTGCAGCCCCTGTCCTCCCTATACCTGAATCAGGGGCGACCCTTGCGTTCCCCGATTCCCACTCATCCTCATCACTATCCTCATCTGACTCGAGTTCCGGGAACTCTCCCTCATCTGACTCCCAACCCCACAAAAATGTTTCACAATTTTCCAGGATGTCACCTCCCCTGATGCAAGCTGCTTTGCCTGCCTGTGTGCCCTGTGGTCCTACCTGGGGCTGCGAGTCCCCACTCGCAGGGTTTGCCCCTGTGGTTTTCCCTTGTGCACCTGGCTTGTACAGTTTGCACTGGTTTACATGGAACCACTTAGTGCGCCGAGGTACCTTTACGGCGTAAACCATGGGACTCGCCTTATCTACAATGTTGTAGGGTCCCATATACAGTGGTTCCAGACTCCCTACTCTGGCGTAGTTTCTGACCATAACCTGGTCTCCTACTTCCCACTCCCACGTTTTGCGGGGTTCCAGCAACAGGCGATTGCCCTGATGCTGCCTTCCCATGTTCCCAGCCGCCTGCTCATAAACCTGCTTCAGGCGCTCCAAGAGGGTCTGGGCGAACTTGTCCCTGCTTATTTCTTGGAGCTGACCCTCAGTGAGCACCGGCGCTAGCACATGGGTGGGGGTTCGCATGATCCTCCCCGTCATCACCTCGTGCGGGGAGTACCCCGTACTTTTTGACTGACTGGCCCGGACCCCCATGAGGACTAAAGGCAGAACCTCCGCCCATTTTTGGGGCGAGTTCCTAGTCTCTTTCCTCAATTTCTCCTTCAGGGTCCGGTTCATGCGTTCAACAATCCCGGATGACTGGGGATTGTGTGCTACGTGCCACTTCCCTTCAATGCCCAAAAGCATGAGGGTGTTCTGCATCACCTGGCCGGTGAAATGACTCCCTTGGTCTGACTCCACAAAACGGGGAAGTCCCCACCGCGAGAACACTTCCCGGACCAAGATTTTTGCAGTACCCAGTGCCGTAGCTGTTCGACAGGGGAAGGCTTCCACCCACTTGGAAAACACATCCACCAAGACGAGGCAGTATTTATAGCCTCCCTGGGTGGTGGGCAGGGGCCCTATATAGTCGATCTGTATCGACTGCCATGGTCCCTCTACCCTTCTTACGTGCCCCATGGGCACTTTCCTTTTCTGGGGGTCTGGGTTGTTTGCAGCGCACACGAGACAGTTTGCACAGAACTCTCGGACCTGTTCCCTGAGCCCTGGCCACCATCCCGCTTGCTCTACCCGTTGCCAGGTAACCTCGGGCCCGGGGTGCCCTGCCCCTGGTCCCTCGTGAGCCAACTGGAGGAATTCCCTCCTGTGCTGCTGCGGCACAACCCACTGCTCCTCGCGGAACAGCATGCCTTCCTTAACTGAGAGGGTTGCCGTACTGTACGGACCCTCTACCTGCTTCCCCTCAGCAATGGTTTTTAGGACTGCTTTTAGGGCGGGATCCTGGTTCTGGACGGTCTTAAGGTCTAGGGGCAATGCTACCCTGGTGTTCCCGGGATTCCCGTCCCTGCCTTGGATCGCTGCCATGGGTCTGGTCCCATAGGGGTCCCAGAAAATGCCGTTGCGGGCACCTTCCCTGGCTAGCGCATCCGCCTGCTGGTTGCCCTCCCCACGGGGCTCTGTGGAGGAGTGAGCCTTCACCTTATGGATGAAAATCTCCCCTTCCTCCCCTACTGCTGCTAGGATCTTTTCCAGCAAGGGCTTCACCGTTAAAGGTCGCCCGTCCGCGGAGGTGTATCCACGGCGGGACCAAATGGCCAGGTATTCCGTACACGAATTACATGTGAACATACTGTCCGAGCAAATCGTGTATGGGGTTGGGAAAATGTCTGGGTGGGTAACAACGTACACCACTGCAGACAGCTCAGCCTGCTGCGCGCTCATGGTGCTAGGGAGCTTGATCGCCAGGGCAAGGTTTGCCGCAGGGTCATAAACTCCACACCCTGTGAGTCGTTCGCCAGCAGATACTGTGCTAGAACCATCAACATAAATCTCGCGCCCAGTGGGATGTATCCCGGCCCGCAATCCTATGTTGACGTCCCACACCCCTTCCACCGAACATCGGTGGGCTGTACCGGGGTATACCAAATTGGCCGCAAGCCTGGGCTCGCAAAGACCTTTTACTCTAAGATCCATCTGGGAAAGAAGAAGGGTCCAGCGCGCAATACGCACGCTGCTTACGGTCCCATCTTTAATTCTCCCATCTAAAAGCATCTTAGTTGGTGTGTGATGGGTGAGGAGAGTGATGGGAGAGAGCCCTGTGAAGATCGCTGATCTTTTCACAGCCCAATGCGTGGCTAAAAGGTGCCTTTCGCAATTGGAGAAACTTCTCTCCACATCCGTTAACACCCTGGACGAATAGACAACCGGCCTCAGCTTGCCGTGGCGCTCTTGGAGCAGCACAGCGCTCAAGCTGTCCCCGCTGGCAGCTACCTCCAGGAAAAACTCCTTCCCCCCATCTATGGCCCCTAAGGCTGGCGCGGTCTGCAGATCCCTTTTTAACTTCTCGAAGGCTGCTTGGCAGCCCTCGTCCCAAGACCACTCCACTCCCTTATGGAGGAGTCGGAGGAGCGGCGCCGCTGTGGCCGCATAGTCTTCGATAAAATCCCTGCAGTAACCGGTCAGTCCCAAGAAGGACCTCACACCCCTTATGTTGTTAGGAATCGGTAACTCTTGCACCGACTCCCTCCTAGCCTTATCTATGGCTCTTTCCCCAGCGCGAATGGTCAGCCCCAGGAATTTTACTTCCTGCTGACCGATACGTGCTTTCTTAGGGTTTACTTTAAAACCCTTTCTCGCTAGCAGCTCCAATAACTCGGCCAGCAGTGGTCCATGCTCCTCCCTTGAATCCGTAAATAGGAGCAAATCATCCACGTACTGCACTATCTGATTGGGCTGACTAAACTCCTTTAAACTTCCTGCCATACACTGATGGAAAATACTGGGGCTATTGTGGAAACCCTGTGGCAGACAGTTCCATGTGTACTGTTGTCCTTTGAAAGTAAAGGCAAACTTGTACTGGTCCTCTCGCCGCAGCGGGATGGACCAAAAACCGTTCGAGATATCCAGCACCGTGAACGTGGTCGCGGACGCTGGGATACTCCCTATTAGGTCAGCAACTGCTGCTACCGTGGGCGCGCAGGCGGAAATGTTACTGTTAAGGACTCTGTAGTCCACCGTGGCCCTCCACGAATTATCCGGCTTCCTGACCGGCCATAATGGGGAGTTCACGTGTGTGGCTATCGGCCTCAACACGCCTTGCTGCACCAAGGAGGACATTGCTGTCTCCATATCGGGTTCTGCTTCTTTGGGGAAGTTATACTGTTTTTGGGGCCGGGTCATGGGGTCCCCATCTACGCTGACCTCAAACCCGGCAACCCTCCCACAATCGTGCTTGTGGGTTGCAAACGCGTGCATATTATCTGACACGTACGTTTGCATGTCCGTTGGGACATCTGCGACCATAAGCCCGAGGTCGTAGCCTCCGGATGGCTGCATGGTACACAGGACCCCTGTTTCTTCCTCCCCCGGAATTACCACTACCTTACCTTTTTCACTCTTAGCCCCCCAGAGACAATGATTTCTGAGGTCCACGAGGATCCCGTGTCCTGATAGGAGATCGGACCCGAGGATACCTCTACCACCCCCCTCCTGCCATTCCATCAATATGCACTTCCACTTGATGTGAAGTGCCCCCAAACGAATGGATAGCGGAAAGGAGAACGCGCCAGCCTGTTCTTTTCCCGTGAACCCCGCTAATGTGAATGGGACCTTGGTAGATAGCGGCGAGTCAAAAGGGCTATCTGTATGAATCACGGTACAAGAAGCTCCCGTGTCCAACAAATAACTACCCTTCTGTTTCTCTACCTCCATCTCCACCAAGGGTCGCTTCCACGCATCATAGCTGAGCGGACACAGGTAGACGGGCTGCGCGGGCTCTAGTCATTGGGTATGGTTAGACGGGCCTGCGGCACCTACGGGGCCGGTAGCAACCGCCACTTTTCCATGTGCACTCATGAAGTTGCGCATGGCTCCCAACACTGATTCGAGGTCGTCGGGAGGGGTGGGTGCACTAGCTTCCCTAACCGAGACAGGCATCTGGGCTCGGGCTGCGGGATTTTTATCCCTGGAATCCTTCCAAGGGTTCCTGCAGTTCTTGCGCCAGTGCCCTCTCCTCCCACACCCGTAACAAGCATTACTTGCCTGCGGGGCGCGGTTACCCTCCTGATGCCACTCCCTTTGAGCCGGGGCTGCGGGTCGTACCTCATGTACTTTTCCCTTAAGGGGACGTGTTCCCATACCCCTTATATTGCGGTATCCTACCGTGAGTCGATTTAAGACCGACTCTTCCGTAATGTTGGGGTCAGTGGGATCAAACCACGCTTTTGCCTGCTCTCTGACGGCTGGCAAACTGTTGGCTACTATGCACCTGAGCCAATGAGTTAAACCGACGCCGTCCACAGCGTCGCGCTCTGGCGCACCTGGACAGCTGCGTTGATATACTGGCCACAGCCTGTCGGCAAAAACCTTCGGGGGTTCTCCCTCCATCTGCACTGTCTGTCCCACTCTAGCAAACGGACCTTCATCGTCCGTCCCCAACACTTCTAGGACCTCATTTTTTAATGCCTCATATGTCTTGGTTCCCCTCTTGCTCTCGTCCGAGAGACACTGAAGGATTGAACTGCCTAACGAAAATAACAGCATTTTTGCTGTTTCCCCATCATCGCAGCCATTAATGGCTGCGGTTTGCTCAACTTCTCTGAAGTGTACGGAAGGGTCGTCTGACTCGGTCAGCTTCCGTACGTGATTTATCATAACTCTCAGCTGGTGTGAGCTGTGAGGCAACACAAGCTGGTTGAGGAGAACCCCTGGTTCCTCCCCACCGTTTCTGTTTGGGCCCCTTTTTATACCCGTAACTGGACACAACGGTCCCTTTTCCACTTCTTCCTCAGTGGGCTCTTTTGTTTCTTCGACTACTTCCTCCCTTACCCAGGTTTCCGAATAGCTGGGGGGCGTGGAGGGCGTAGTGGCTACTACTTCCTTTGCTTTACTTGGTGGGAATTTCTGAAACTCCTCATCTACTAGCGGCTGGTGTGCTGACGGACTGATAAGGCACACCATGCCGTGCGCTTTGTTCACGGCCCTTTTAAGGTGCTCTATCTCCTTTTGGCAGGCGCTATGATCGGCCCCCTGAAATTTATCCTCAAGGGCCATCTTATATGCCGCCCTAACCCCCGTTAAGCTCTCTTCCTGGGCTCTTATCTGGGCAGCTTGGCGGGCACATCGTTCCTTTAGTCTGCCCTCACTTAACTTTGCCTCAGTGACCTGGCACTCGAGGTAATCTATTTTTGCTTTATGGTGACTGGTGATTTCCTGGCGTTCTCGGTGCAACGTGCTTAAATTCCTAATGAGCAACTCCCCTCCAGAGACCTTCTCATCCATTTCCTCCTCTAAATGCCTGATCCGAGCTGTTTGCGCTGTAATGACCTGGTTTGAAATCTAGACCTGCCTTTTGTAACACATTAACCAGACTGCTTTCTCGACTGTCTTTTTATGTTCCTTACTATCTGTCCACCTCTCGGCTGCCTCTAGTGGATTCTTATCCGCTAACAAGTCACTTATCCATTTCTTAGTTAAATTTACCTTTCCGAACACATAATCTGCTATCTTTTCCTGCATAACATTTCGCACATTCACACCAAAGTCTAACACACTACCCTCTCGCTGCCAGTGTCCTGCCGCGGTCGCCATTTTCTGTAAGGGTTTTGTCTCTCAGCCTGTGAGATTCGTGTGGCTCTGTGCAGCCCGGGTGCTAGTGCGGGTTTAGGCCTTGTTGCCTGTTCTGGTCTCCAGCCAGTCTGGGAGCACTAGACACACCTGTGAGTGGTTCGACCCACTCGCCCTTACGGTTCTAGACACTGGACTTAGATGCGAGAGCAGTAATGGAGATGAAACTCAGGTAGACTCGGTTGAATGGTACGAAATGGAAAATCTTTATTGCATAGTACTTAAGATTACGAAATACATGTCATAAGCACAGATTAATGACAGTACAATCTTACACGCAGTAATGTAACTAATTTCGGGGAAACGAGGAACGAACGACACATCGTAAATGGGGGCACACATTACAATTATCCTTAATACTTGAAACCCTCCCCTATCAATATCTGTCCTAAGCTAGATTCGTAGGATTCGAGACTCATGCTCACCACTCGTGATAACTCGGAGAATTCCGAAAACTCTGATCGGATGTTTTTCACCGCAGCGCCCACGTGTCGATCAGGGGGTCTCCTGGCCCCACTTGTTTACTCGTTTCTGCTCCGGCTAGCAGGCTGGAACGTCTGCTGTCATGAAGATCTGTGTTGCCCTCGGAGTTCCGACTCTACTCAAAAAAGAGTCTTCCTGTGCCCTCACACCGGTTCGATAAAACTCGAAGAAGAGTCTTCCTGTGTCAGTTCTGTAGAACTCAAAGAAGTCTTCCTGGCAAGGAAAATGTCTATTCGACCTACAGGCGCGGTCGGGGCTTACTGACCGTGGCGATAAGTATGGTCTTCTTCTCTTCTCATCTCATCTCATCTCATCTCATCTCATCTCGGGCCTTCGGTTCCAACACCGTTTACCGACTTATCGGAATGGTGCGCCCGCTTCAAGGCTTCAGAGCCCAGTTCTACACAGGTCTTCGCGACACGACACGAGGTAGATCCGAGCGGATCGTAAAGTTCAACAGTCTTTTGAAAAGAGACACGAGGCAAGCAGGAACAAGACGGCGAGTCAAGAGCAGCCACGAGGATAAACACCAGCAAGATAAGAGAAAGATGGACGGTTGGAGCTTGTAATTATAGTGCAAAATCTTCCGTTTCCCGCCCAACCTTAATGTCTTCTCTTTTGTTAGGGTTTGGCGCTCAAATGTCTTGTATAGGGTGATCTTCGTTTTAATGGGTTTCGGGGCTACTCGTAAACGTCTGAGTACCTGTTAATATTTCTCCCATTGTTTAATCGGTCGGTGTTCTCCCCGGAGGGGTTTTGGGGCTTCCAAGTGTTTTCTGTAACTACCCGCTAACGGCTCTCTCATCGTAGAGTCGTTGGGATTTTACATATTAATGTCTTTGGATGGGTTCTTGATTACTTGGTACAATAGCTTTTATTCGTACCTGGGAGACCGATTTCAGTATTTATGTGTATACTGTAAACCCATGATGTCTCGTGTATTATCTTCAATGTGCTGAGTCTTAATCGATCTTGCACAAATGTTTACTGGAACGCCATCTTGTCTGCCTGTCGAAAAGTCTAGAATGTTCTGCCACGAGGTGCGGCGGCCATTTTACAAGCTGCTTGTGTCCACTTTAAAAACCTGACAGCATTCTGCTGAAATAAAAGCTGTTTGAACGAAACTATGTGGTTTTCTCCTTATTAATAAAATCGCGATATATTGCGAATTCTACAATACCTGAAGAAAAAGAAAACTGAATGATTCAATTGATTGCACTTTAGATTTAAATACTGGTGCATCTAAAGCAAGTGGGGCTAGATGGTGCAACTGTGAAACCTGGGTCGAAATCCAGCCCAGAGTGAGGGGATGGAAGTCTCGTTCTCTTTGCTGGCCATTGGGGATCTTCATGATACACATTTGGCATCATAGAGTCATAGAGTCATAACGGCACAGAAGGAGGCCATTCGGCCCATCGAGTCCGTGCCGGCTCTCTGTAGAGCAATCCAATCAGTCCCATTCCCCCGCTCTATCCCCGTAGCCCTGCAAGTTTATTTCCCTCAAGTGCCTATCCAGTCTCCCCTTGAAAACATTGAGTGTGTCCGCTTCCACCACTTCCATCAGCAGCGAGTTCCAGGTCCTCACCACTCGCTGCGTAAAAAAGTTTTTCCTCACATCCCCCCTGTATCTCTTGCCCAAAACCTTAAATCTGTGTTCCCTAGTCCTTGTACCATCAACTAGTGGGAACAGCCTTTCCCTGTCTAGCCTATCCAAACCCGTCATAATCTTGTACACCTCTATCAAATCACCCCTCAACCTTCTTTGCTCTAATGAAAACAAATCCAGCTTCTTCAACCTGTCCTTGTAGCTAAGATCCCCCATCCCTGGAATCATTCTGGTAAATCTCCTCTGCACCCTCTGAAGGGCCTTCCCATCCTTCCTAAAGTGTGGCGGCCAGAACTGGACGCAATACTCCAGTTGTGGCCTAACCAGCGCTTTATAAAGATTCAGCATAACTTCTCTACTTTTATACTCAATACCTCTCTTTATGAAACCCAAGATCCCATATGCTTTGCTAACCACTCTCTCAATATGTTCTGCCATCTTTAGGGTCCTATGCACATTAACTCCCAGGTTCCTCTGTCCCTGCACACTCTTTAAAACTGTGTCATTATGTGTATATTGCCTCTCCCTGTTCCTTCTGCCAAAATGCATCACCTCACACTCCTCTATATTAAATTCCATCTGCCACTTGTCTGCCCATTCTGCTCGCCTTTCTACATCCTGTTGCAGTTGATTGGTATCATCATCACTGTTTGTCACAGCCCCAAGTTTGGTGTCATCTGCAAATTTAGAAATTCTACATTGTATTCCAATATCCAGGTCATTTATATATATCAAAAAAAGCAGTGGCCCCAGCACTGACACTTGGGGAACACCACTGTCTATCATCCTCCAGACTGAAAAACAACCATTTACCACAACTCGCTGTTTTCTGTCCCTAAACCAATTCCTTATCCAAACTGCCACTGACCCAACTATTCCATGAACATCAATTTTGTTAACCAGCCTTCTATGTGATACTTTGTCAAATGCTTTCCTAAAATCCATGTAGACAACATCCATTGCATTCCCTTCATCGATCCTCCCTGTTACTTCATCAAAAAATTAAGTTAGATTAGTCAAGCATGATCTGCCTTTTACAAATCCGTGTTGGCTTGTGAAGGAATAAGCCATATTCAGAAAAATACACCATTCTATGAAAAAATTCTGGCCTTTGTAACATGACAAACTGGGCTTGAAAATCTAAAAACCTAACAATGGAGAAGCTGTAAACAGCATAGAGGCTATTGAGATAAGATAGTTGTTGACACTGAATCAATAACCTTATTGAAACAGGAGGTTGGAGGTTCCCGATAGGCTGAAGCTTTGGAAAGAACACAATGGTACACCCTGTTAAGGTGTCCTAAATTACACTTTGGAAAGAAACACAGAAAGTTAAGAAACATATGCCTTCATAAAAATGACATCAAATGAAACACAGGAGACACGATTCTGTGTTGCAACCAGCTGAGGTAACTAAGAAGACAATGGTGCACCTGGTTGAGGTGTTTTTAATTTACACGTCGTAAAAAGACACAAACAGAAGACCTTGGTAAGAATGACATCAAATAGATGCATCTGCTGTCACACCGTTTTTATGATAAGCTTCGAACACCTAAAGGTAGAGACATGAGTCTGCAATGCTACCAGCTGAACTGACTGTAAGAATAGCAGGGGTCAGCAGAAAAATGACTAGAGATAATTAGCTTACATCAGCAGAAAACTTCAAAGGACATACCACTCAAAAAGGATATAAATATTGAACTTTCAAATGGGATGATAGTCTCGCTGTAAAGGAGCAAAGCGATTCTCAGGCTTCAGAGGCAAGCTCTGTAAGTCTACAACTCTTTGTACCTCAGGTATCAAGGTATTGTACTGTATTTGATTTTGGTGGATATTCTGGAATAAAGACTAAGAACTGTAAAAATGTAATGAAGTTAAGATTTGAGAATAAGGATCTCTGATAATAAGAATTATAAGATTTCTGTTTTTGGAACTGTTAATGTTGCGATTGAATCACCAACTATAAATTACATGTCGGTTCTTTAATAAATCTATATATTTTTAGAATTGTCTCGCATAATACGTCTGTATCAAACTCGCGAACTCAATCTCTGTACACTCTTTGGTGAGGAGTTGTAGAATTCTGAGGGAGTTTTCTGGACCCTCATAATATCCGGAACGTTACAGTCTTGCTAAACTTATTAAAAGTGCTATCTGGAGGATGGTAACATATTCAGGTTGTTCCTTTCCTTTAGGGAGAGATAGTCTGGACCTTCAGACACAATTAAGCGTCTTTAGGATTCGGCTACATCAAACTTTAGTTGAAAGTGAACGTCTGGGGAATACGCCTGATCCAGGGTAGCCCTACAGGGGCTAGGACTAGTAATTATCCCTTCAGGCTCTCCTTAATTAGCTTAAACCTCTCCAAGTGCCCGTTAATTTTTTCCTTGATTATTGTTTCTAAATCTTTACCCACCACTGATGTTAAACTGACTGGCCTGTAGTTACTAGGATTGTCCTTACACCCTTTCTTGAACAATGGTGTCACATTTACCACTTTCCAATCCTCAGGCACCTCCCCCGCATCTAGGGAAGATTGGAAAATAATGGCAAACCCTTCTGCTATCTCCTCCCCCAATTCCCTTAGCAATCTGGGATGCAAGCCATCTGGACCAGGCAACTTATCCACTCTCAGCATACCCAGCTTTTCTAGTACATCCTGTCTATCAATTTTCACCCCTTCCATTGCTTCTACTTTTTCCACTGCTACCGATATTTTGTCAGCATCCACCTCCTCAGTAAACACCGATACAAAGTACTCATTGAGTATTCTAGCCTTGCCCTGCGCCTCTAAGCATATAACACCTTCTTTGTCGCTAATAGGCCCCACCCCAACTCTTACTACCTGCTTACTGTTTACATGCCAGTAGAAGATTTTTGGGTTCCCTTTTATGTTAACCGCTATTCTACTCTCATATTCTCTCTTTGCCAATCTGATTTTCATCTTCACTTCCCCTCTCAACTTATTGTATTTGGTCTGGTTCTCCCTTGAAGAATTCACCTGACATGCACCATACACCCTCTTTTTTTGTTTCATCATCTTCTCTATCTCTCTGGTCATCCAATGAGCCCTTGCTTTGGTTCCCTTACCCTTCCCTCTTGTTGGAATGTACCTAGCCTGTACTTGGAACATCTCCTTAAAGATCACCCATTGTTCCGTTACAGTTTTTCCTGTCAGTCTTGGCCTTTCTCTGAGAGGTGCTGGTCCAGCCCAATTGAGTAGGTGTTGCAGACAGGCCTTAGATGTCTTCCATGGTGGGGGTGGGGAGATGGAGGCCCACTTTAATACCCAAAACTGTCGACTTGCAGTTCCTCCCTCCCCCTCATGTTCCTCACAGAATATGACCATTAAATGAACACGCACACATTCACAATTTTCCAATTCACTAAGCAAATTTGTGGCACAATAGTACTGAGCTGGAAGTATATAGTTCTGCATGTTCACTGCCATCTTCACTTCCACATGATGTTCAGATACTTCTGTGATGCTCCTCAGAAGGTTGAAAAATGGACGGACTCCACAACCAGGACGACAAAAGAGGCCCAATGTGAGGAAATCCAGAACTGAAGGTGAACAAGGAGCTAGAGACGAGCAAGGTCTGGACAGAAAAGGGGATGAGACAGTGAGAACATTGTTTGTGGGGTCACTCTTGTCCTCCTGGAGAAAGCAGATGCCCATCCAAAGGGTCAACTTTTCTTTGGTCGAACAGAAAAGTCAATTGCTGGGTCAGGAGTTAAATAAATCCAGAACAGTGGGATCCATAAAGCTAATAGATAAGTTGGGGGGCAGAGAGAGAGAGAGAGAGACCAGATTCAGAAACTTATTCAATTCTGGGGAATTAAGGGGACATCAGACACAAAGGAGATTCAAGTAGCAACATCAGCAGAGAAGCGGAATAAAGTGTGGTGACAAATCAATGCCACAGGTATGACTAGAAAGAATTCAACTAAAAACTTTCCATTTCCATCTTGAAGTAGGCCTAAATGAGCAGTTGTAATAGCAGATAGGTGGTAGAAATGTGGGATGGAAGGGGCAAATTTTCTCCCCGCATTGTGAGGTCTCCTGCTCCAGAGAAACTGTGGAATTGATTCAAGGTGGAGAGGAGTGGCTGAGTGAAGTTAAATGAGAACAAGATTAATCCGGTGCCTCAACTTCTATCAAAGAGAATTGTCCTTCAGTCTGAAAAGTCCCGTCACCCCTTGAGGTATAGTAACAGACAAACACTTTGTAAGACACTGCCTAGAAAGAGATGTCAATGAACCACCAAGAGGCATAAGAATTTGCAATGGAAGTCAGGCTAGCAGGGTGGGCAGACAGGTGGAAGATGCAGTTGAATGTAGAAAACAAATTGAAGTGATACACTTTGGAGGTACGAACAGGGAAAGGGAAGACAGCTTAAATCGGAAGGTTTTTAACAAAATGCAGCACTTAAAGAAAACCAAACAGAGGAATGGGATGAGGAGGCTCAAAGTTGAGAAGGCTCCAGTCATACCGTGGGTCTAATTGCCTTTACTTGGTCTTAGAAAATATTTTATAATCAGAGCAATTCTTCAGGAACCCTGCACTATTAACCTTAGTCCAGCCTTACAATAGGGCAATGCCAGTTTCTGAAAAGTCTCATTATCGCAATGACAACCGTGACTCAGTTGGTAGTACTCTCACCTCTATGTCAGAAGGTCATGGGTTCAAGTCCCACTCCAGGGACTTGAGCACAAAATGTAAGCCGTACTGCCAGAGACACTGTCTTTCAGATGAGACATTAAACTGAGGCCCCCTCAAGAGGGCATAAAAGGTCCCACGGCACTATTTTGAAGAAGAGCAAGGGGGTTCTCCCAGTGCTCTGGCCAATATTTATCCTGCAACCAGCATCACTAAAAACAGATTATCTGGTCATTTATCTCATTGCTGTTTATGGAATCTTGCTGTGCAAAAATTGGCTGCCACTTTTCCTGTGTTACAACAGTGACTACACTCCACAAGTACTTAATTGGCTGTAAAGCACTTTGGGCATCCTGAGGTTGTGAAACGCACCATATAAATGCAAGTCTTTCTTTTTTAGAATATAGCTCGACTTAGGGATGTTCACTTAATAATGACAAACCTTCCCCCAAAAGGTCTAATTCAATCCATTCCTAAGTGAATGATATAGGGGATGGAGTTCCAATGATCAGTGAGTTTCAGCTTTATCTGCAATCTATAGGAATTGGTGTACAATGATATTCATTCAAACATGATTAAATTTGTCTAGAAGTCAAATCTATCAGATAAATTCTACATCCACACACTTCCTCAGAAAATCTCCACCATTTATATTGTGGGCTGTTTCATAAGTCGGCAGTAAATGGTGGGATAAGAATTCCTACCATATTGCTCCTGGTGCACACTGGGAGCACAAAACATGAGATTGTGCACTCCCAGCCTGCGATTTTTCTGTCCATTAATTTCGATGATGCAAAGTCGCAGACTGGGATTGTGCAATTTTGCGACGTCTGCTCAGACCCGAAGGATGTGGTGGGTGGTATTCCACAGAGCTCCACGTTGGGTCTGCTCTTATTAACTGTCGACAGAAAGGATCTGGACTTCGGAACTCAAGATATGCTAATTTTACAATGCTGCTAACACATTGTGACCAGGGGAAAATTGTCCCCCTAGGATATGATACGATGGGGACAGAATGTAAATTTTGTCCATGCAAGTACTACAGAGTTGGTCTTAGCTCCCTGGGCTAGGGAGGAGCAAAATCAGCCTCTGGTCACCTGCTGAAAAGCATGCGTATGTGTACATTAGGTAAGCCTAGGATTGAGCTAGGCTTGAAAGCATCCCATGGTAGAATATCCAGATGACTGTTACCGCCTAGTCTCAAATGTAAAGAATGGTCGCTCAGGTATAGGCAACGGGCTGGCAACAGCCTGTGTTCCTGGTATGAGTCAAGAAAGGAGAGGAGGAAAGTCTAAAACAATATGTTTAAAGGCGAAGAATTTATTGACCTTGAGTGTCACTTAGCACCAGTGGAGCGAAGCCTGTGATAGCTCTTCAAGGTCAGTGCTAACTGTGGGGACATGTTTGCTAATGCATTAGTGCAGTCCCTGAGATGGGAACGATTGTCTGTTTTATCTTGTGCACGGCACACAACAGACAAGAAGGCTCCTGGCTAATCATTATCTCGGTTTATCAATGGTTGGACTCCAAAGTATCAAAAGAACCTTGTGATCGCCACCGCAGCAGGTTACAAAGCACGGCCTGCAAAGAATATGCCCTTTTATGCTGGAACAGGGAGCAGCGCGCTGAGTAAAACATGTTGCTTCAGTTGGCGAATCTGAAGTGGAAATGAACCATACAGATGAGGAAGATCCCAAGTTCCATCTCTGTTCCGTGCTGAGGCAGTTCTCAGCTGGGGCAGAGGTGCTGTGATTGGCCTCAGTATCCCTGGGCTATGGGAAAGGGCAGGGTTTCCATTCCTGATTGCTATCCAGTGGCCCATGGCAGGAAAGAGCATGTGTTTGGATGTTACATGCTGATTGGATTGGGTTTCTGCTGTGATGCCCATCACGATCGAATGGCCCGTTGACACTCAAACCCAGATTTTTCGATCGGTAGTGCTTTGACTCTTACCACCAGCATTACGATAAGGCCAGTCAGCAATTACGGGCTTTACTCTCCAAGCTTGTACATGAAGAGAGCAACTGTACCCCAGCATGAGCCAGTAGCAGTGGGAGGAGCAAGGAGACGATGGAAAGGTGGATTGTTAGAAAGAGGCTCCATCTACCTTCTTCAGCTAGGTATGGAGTAAGTGTAGTGTTAAAGACCAGGCAGGACCTTTAAGTGAGTATCAGCGAGGTCAGTAAATGGCACCTGCGATAAATTAAATCCCCTCATCCTTCTTCATTAATGAAGACTTTGGACACACTTCAGGTCCAGTCAAACTGGCTCAGCAATGCATGAAATATTTAGATGTTACTAAAGCATGTGTTAGGAGCAAACTCACCGCATCAAGGGAGTATCCTCAAGGTTATGTGTAGTAAGGCAATGTTAGTGGATTTTCAATTGATTTTGATGAAATAAATCCATCTCAAAATATCAGAATTCACTTGTAATAAGGAGAAAGTACCAGCATCGTTACCAGAAGTGCCTTTTAAAAACAAATCTTGAGATGTGCGTGACAGCAGCAAAGTAGTATTTATTGCCCGCCCCAAGTTGCCCTGAGGGCATTAAGAGTTAACCACATAGTGTGGGACTGGAGTCACATGTAGGCCAGACCGGGTAGGGGTGGGAGTTTGTCTTCCCTGAAGAACATTAGTGAACCAGTTGAGTTTTTACAACAATCCGACAACTTAAAGTAAACAAAACTCTTATGTCTCCATAGATGATTCTTCCTTGGAGTCATTGTAACCTTGGGAGGAGGGAGGTGAAAGTGGCCGTCTAGCATGAAGAACCTAGTGTGATTGAGGAAGGCATGCAAATCAAAGAGGTGCAATGAAGTCTACTTGGGGAACAGAGCTTACAACGTACGGTCAGGCAGTAGCAGATATCCTTCCCAAATCCGACACATCAACCAGACTCTACAGATGTTAGGGTACACCACAGTCCCAGTGTTCTGATGTTGGACAAACTTGGTTGCCATGAGTTCATCCATGTACATAATAAAAGCATAAATACATTCCAGAATGTTTTACAATATTGTGAGGCCCAATTTTTACATCATGCTTTTATGAGCTCCTGTCCTGTGTATCACCATGTTGTCATTTAGACTCCATAGAGTTAGGTCAGTGCTATCGTGAGTGATGATTGGTCTTTCCTGACTAAGGCGTCGCCAATGTCTTTATCTGTTTTCCTGCTGTCTCTCTCTCTCTGTTTCTTGCATTGTATGTCTATCTATCTGTTGGTACCTCAACGACAGTCTGTCTGCCCTGATACTGAATGATCCAATGAGTGGAGATGGGGGAGAAAGGAAGAGAATGTTTGTGAACAGAGCTAGAGAGCAGAGAGAGAGAGATTGCATGGAGAAAGAGGGAGAAATTTCAGGGTGAGACTGTGAAAAGTGAGACTGTGTGGAGAAAAACTGGAGTAGACAGAGGGAATCTTGAGAAGAAGAGGATAGAGAAAGAGGCCCTGAAATTCCTGGGTCCAGCAGGGTAGAATGAGGGCATAAGTTGGGCTGGGCAGCAGGAGCCGGAGATTTTGGGCAGGACCCAGTTCTGCTGTGTGTCTGTCCCTTTTTTCAATTGTTGTGAAATTCCAAGGGTGCATCTTGCTTCTTCGTGACATCACTCAAGGAGGCGGGACTGGCAGGACGGCACCCCTCCCATTAGCAATCCCACCCTTTCCTGTGGTCATGGTGATGTACACCTGCATGAATCAGGCATACTGACAGAATCAAGCTGGAGTTGGGACTTAATGCTGGTTTCCTATCACCGAGAGGTCAACTGCCCTGCAGAGAACAGCTGTAAAGAAATTACGAGCATTTTATTTAAAATTCAACTATTCAGCTGCAATATCTTGTCCCTTTCCCCACTCCCCCGCGCTCAGGGGCAAGGTGCACTCTTGAACTCCCTGGTTTCCTTGGGGGCGGCACACAGGAAGTGCAGGAAATGGCACGAGTGCCTACCCCTTTTATGCTAATGAGCTTGTCCCATGGATTTGGTGCAGGTCAATATTGGACCACACTGGCGGCCAGAAGTCCCACTCTGCTGCATGCCCGGTGACTGAGGGAGGCTCGAGGAATTTCATCCCCGGAATCATAGAAATTACAGCACAGGAGGAGGCCATTCAGCCCCTTGTGCTTATGCTGCTGCTAGCTTTACTACTGGAGCTGTCCACTCTACTCCCATTTCCCTACACTTTCCCTGTATCCTTTCATCTTTCTCCTTTTCAAATACTTATCCAATTCTCTTTTAAATTTTGTCAGAGCCTCTGTCTCGGTCGACTGTTATGTTGAAGCATTCATGTTTTTAATAATACGTCTGTGTGAAATTAATTCTTCTTACTGCCCCCTTTATTCTTCCAGTATTAACTTTCTGTCGATGCCCGCTCTTATTACTGAGTCCCCAAATCAGTGGAAACAATGAGGGTAATTTTGACTTTGTGCGCTAGTGTACAACGTGTGATAGCGAGACGGCAGCCCGTTTCACACCTCCGCCCATTTTTATTTCCAATACACTATCGCACAAAATCAAAAAGACCCCCAAACTTTCACTATCCTCTCAACATCTTCACCATCTTGAAAACTTTTATTAGATCCCCCTCAACATTCTCGGTTCAAGTGAAGAAACCTCTATTTTTTTTCTGTTTTGGTCATTCGTATTTTAATTTTTACTATTGGAAGATTCCTTTGTTGATTCAGATGTAGCAGAAGGTGCTACAGGCTGGATCCAATTGACTAACTTTATAAAACTGGGACACTTTAAGTAATCAGTTCCAACTGCCCGCTGTTTGTTGTTTAATCCCCACTTGTGTTATGGACACAATACAACTCTCATGTTTCCTACATTACAATGGTGACTACACATCAAAAGTACTTAATTCGCTGTGGAGCGTCTTGGGACATCCTGAGGTCGTGACAGGCGCTATAGAAATCCAAGTCTTTCTTTCTTTCTCAGCTGTGGGATAAATTCTGCATTCCGCCATTCGGTCATCGCGTGTCCTCTCACACGCTGACCTCTTTAGAGAGTCAGATTCGATTACTGTTCAACAGGAGGGTTTGTACAATTTGGTTTACTTGCAAAAGCAAGGTCAGCACTGTTGCTCCAGTGATGTTCTATCTGTACTTCCAAAGTTTTAGAGAGGGAGAGAAAGGTGAGAGAGTTCCTATCACTCTCTGTTTGCACAATAGACAGTGTGCAGGACATTTGGACTGACAAACACAGAGAGGTAAAAGCATTCTCGTATTCAGTCTGTTTTACTGTTAACATTGTTTTAATGGGATGTTATTCCACAGCTGGGATTGTTGTTTTATACCAGTCGTTGGTATCTCTTTCAAATTAATTGAAATAAATCAGATCAGTCACAACTATCTTCAACGGGTGATACCAAACTAACTGGTGTCAGCCATAGCTCAATGGTAGCAATCTCTTGCCTTCTGAGTTCAGGAAGGTTGTGGTGTTCCAGTCTCGCTCCAGGGACTTGAGCACAAAATCTAGGTTGACACTTCAGTACAGTACTGAGGGAGCGTTGTGCTGTTGGAGGTGCTGTCTTTTGGATGAGACATTAAACCAAGGCCCTTGCCCTCTCAGGTGGACGTAAAAGATTCACGACACTATTTCGAAGAAGAGCAGGGGAGTTCTCCCCGGTGTCCTGGCCAATATTCTTCCATCAAACAACACCTAAAAAAAACCAGATTGTCTGTTCATTTATTTCATTGCTGTTTGTGGGAGCTTGCTGTGTACATTTTTGTTTGTCGCATTTCCCACATTACAACAGTGACTACACTTCAAACGTACTTCATTGGCTGTGAAGCACTTTGGGACGTCCTGAGGTCATGAAAGGCGCTATAGAAATGCAAGTCTTTCTTCTTTAACTAATTATCACTGGTACATTGTATTGATCGTATCTGCCGTTTTTATTTTTGGTTTCTCATAAACATGATAAGGGCTGCTGAGCATGGAGTAGGAGAGTGCAAGCCAACCTATCACCCAGTCCAGTATTAAGTAGACTTGTACAGTGGCAGTAGTTATCACATAGGAACATAGGAACAGGAGTAGGCCATTGAGCCCCTCGAGCCTGTTCCGCCATTCAATGAGATCATGGCTGATCTGCGACCTAACTCCATATACCCGCCTTTGGCCCAGATCCCTTAACGCCTTTGATTAACAGAAAACAATCAATCGCTGATTTAAAATAAACAATTGATCTAGCATCATTGCCATTTGTGGAAGAGAGTTCCAAACTTCTACCACCCTTTGTGTGTAGAAGTGTTTCCAAATTTCACTCCTGAAAGGTCTGGCTCTAATTTTTAATTGATGTGGTACCTTCCTGACCTGATTAACTTTATCACACCTCGGCAGATAAACAGTCAGGATGATTGAATTCAGTTGTCTGCAATTGTAAGTTACACATGCTTTGTTCTCTATCTATATATGCTTTGACGATTCTGTATCTCCTCACTTCACCCGACGAAGGAGTTTTAACTCCGAAAGCTTGTGATTTAAAATAAAACTGTTGGACTATAACCTGGTGTTGTGCGACCTCTAATTTTTAGACTATGCCCCCAGTCCTAGAATCCCCAACCAGTGGAAATAGTTTCTGTCTACCCGATCTGTTCCCTTTAATATCTTGAAAATTTTGATCCCTTAACCTTCTAAATTCCAGGGAATACAACCCTAATTTGTGTAAAAACAAAAACAAAATACTGCGGATGCCGGAAATCTGAAATAAAAACAGAAAAATGCTGGAATCACTCAGCCGGTCAGGCAGCATCTGTGGAGAGAGAAACAGAGTTAACGTTTCAGGTCGATGACCCTTCGTCAGAACTGGAAAATGTTGGAGGTGTAACAGATTTTAAGCAAGTGCAGGGGCAGGGAAAGGGGGGAGGGGAGGAAAGAACAAAAGGGAAGGTCTGTGATAGGATGGAAGGCAGGAGAGATTAAATGACAAAAGGGATGATGGTGCAAGACAAAAGGAGATGGTAATGGGACAAGTTAAGAAACAAAAGATGAGTCTAGATGAAGTGTAAATGGGAATGGCAGAATCATCAACAGCTACCATGTGAAAAAAAATCGGGTCAGAGGTTATAGTCTGAAATTGTTAAACTCGATGTTGAGTCCAGAAGGCTGTAAAGTGACTAATCGAAAGATGAGGTGCTGTTCCTTGAGCTTACGTTGAGTTTCATTGGAACAGTGTAAGAGGCCGAGGACGGAGAGATCAGAGTGGGAGTGGAGCGGAGAATTAAAGTGACAGGCGACTGGAAGCTTAGGGTCACCCTTACGGACTGAACGGAGGTGTTCCGCAAAGCGGTCACCCAATCTGCATTTGGTATCCCCAGTGTAGAGGAGACCGCATCGTGAGCAGCGAATACAATAAACTAAATTGCAAGAAGTACAAGTAAATCACTGTTTCACCTGGAAGGAGTGTTTGGGACCTTGGACAGTGGGAAGGGAGGAGGTAAAATGGCAGGTGTTGCATCTCCTGTGCTTGCACGGGAAGGTGCCGTGGGAAGGGGAAGGGGTGTTGGGGGTGATTGAGGAGTGGACCAGGGTGTCGCGGAGGAGGCGGTCCCTTCGGAATGCTGAAAGGGGAGGGGAGGGGTAGATGTGTTTGGTGGTGGGATCACGCTGGAGGTGGCGAAAATGGCGGAGGATGATACGTTGAATGTGGAGGCTGGTGGGGTGAAAGGTGAGGACAAGGGGAACCCTATCGTGGTTCTGGGAGGGAGGGGAAGGGGTGAGAGCAGAAGTGCGGGAAATGGAATGGACAAGGTCGAGGGCCCTGTCAACCACGGCAGAGGGGAATCCTTGGTTGAGGATAAAGGAAGACATATCGGAAACATAGAAACATAGAAACATAGAAAATAGGTACAGGAGTAGACCATTCGGTCCTTCGAGCCTGCACCGCCATTCAATGCGTTCATGGCTGAACATGCTACCTCAGTACCCCATTCCTGCTTTCTCGCCATACCCCTTGATCCCCTTAGTTGTGAGTGTTATATCTAACTCCCTTTTGAATATATTTAGCGAACTGGCCTCAACAACCTTCTGTGGAAGAGAATTCCATAGATTCACCACTCTCTGGGTGAAGAAGTTCCTCCTCAGCTCAGTCTTAAATGGCTTCCCCTTAATCCTTAGACTGTGACCCCTGGTTCTAGTTTTCCCTACCATTCTGCCCGCATCTAATTTGTCTAAACCAGTCAGGATTTTAAATGTCTCTATAAGATCCCCCCTCATTCTTCTGAACTCCAGAGGATACAAGTTCAGTTGACCCAATCTTTCTTGATATGTCAGTCCGGCCATCCCAGGAATCAATCTAGTGAACCTTCGCTGCACTCCCTCAATAGCAAGAATGTCCTTCCTTAAGTTAGGAGACCAAAACTGCGCACAATACTCCAGGTGTGGCCTCACCAAGGCCCTGTACAACTGCAGCATCACCTCCCTACTCCTGTACTCAAATCCCCTTACTATGAAGGCCATCATTCCGTTTGCTTTCTTGACTGCCTGCTGCACTTGCATTCCCACCTTCAGTGACTGATGTACCACGATGCCCAGGTCTCGTTGCACCTCCCCTTTCCCTAATCTGCCACCATTCAGGTAATAGTCCGCCTCTCTATTTTTACCACCAAAGTGGATAACCTCACATTTATCCACATTGTACTTCATCTGCCATACATTTGCCCATTCACCCAACCTGTCCAAGTCACTCTGTAGCCTCCTAGCATCCTCTTCATTGTTCACACTGCCTCCCAATTTAGTGTCATCCGCAAATTTGGAGATATTACATTTAATCCCTTCGTCCAAATCATTAATATATAATGTAAACAGCTGGGGTCCCAGCACCGAACCCTGCGGTACCCCGCTGGTCACTGCCTGCCATTCTGAAAAGTACCCATTTACTCCTACTCTTTGTTTCCTGTGTGCCAACCAGTTCTCAATCCACGTCAACACATTACCCCCAATCCCATGTGCTTTAACTTTGCTCACCAATCTCTTGTGTGGGACCTTGTCGAAGGCCTTCTGAAAGTCCAAATACACCACATCTACTGGTTCCCCCCTGTCCACCCTATTGGAAACATCCTCAAAAAATTCCAGAAGATTTGTCAAGCATGATTTCCCTTTCACAAATCCATGCTGACTTGGACCTATCATGTCGCCACTTTCCAAATGGTCTGTTATGACATCTTTAATAATTGCTTCCATCATTTTACCCACGACCGATGTCAGGCTGACCGGTCTATAATTCCCTGCTTTCTCCCTCCCTCCTTTTTTAAAAAGAGGGGTTACATTGGCCACCCTCCACTCCATCGGAACTGATCCAGAGTCTAAGGAATGTTGGAAAATGATCGTCAATGCATCCACTATTTCCAAGGCCACCTCCTTAAGTACTCTGGGATGCAGACCATCAGGCCCCGGTGATTTTTCAGCCTTCAGTCCCATCAATTTCCCCAATACCTTTTCCCGACTAATAAGGATTTCCCTCAGCTCCTCCCTCTTACCAGATCCTCTGACCCCTTTTATTTCCGGCAGGTTGTGTGTGTCCTCCACAGTAAACACCGAACCAAAGTACTTGTTCAATTGATCTGCCATTTCCTTGTTCCCCATTACGACTTCCCCTGTTTCCGACTGCAGGGGACCTACGTTTGTTTTTACTAACCTCTTTCTTTTTACATATTTATAGAAGCTTTTGCAGTCCATTTTAATGTTCTCTGCAAGCTTCCTTTCATATTTTATTTTCCCTGCCCTAATCAAACCCTTCGTCCTCCTCTGCTGAGTTTTGAAGTTCTCCCAGTCCCCGGGTTTGCTGCTACTTCTGGCCAATTTGTATGCAACTTCCTTGGTTTTAATACTATCCCTGATTTCCCTTGTTAGCCATGGTTGAGCCACCTTCCCTTTTTTATTTTTACGCCAGACCGGGATGTACAATTGTTGTAGTTCATCCATGCGATCTCTAAATGTCTGCCATTGCCCTTCCACTGATAGCCCCTTAAATATCGCTTAAATAAAGCACTAGTATGGAAGGTGGCATCGTCAGAGCAGATGCGACGGAGTCGGAGAAAGTGGGAGAATGGAATAGAGTCCTTACAGGAAGCGGGGTGGGAGGAAGTGTAGTCCAGGTAGCTGTGGGAGTCAGTGGGCTTATAGTGGATGTTGGTCGACAGCCTATCAACAGAAATTGAGACAGAGAAATCGAGAAAGGGAAGGGAAGAGTCAGAGATGGACCATGTGAAGGTGAGGGAAGGGTGGAAATTGGAAGCAAAGTGAATGAAATTTTCTAGCTCAGGGCGAGAGCAGGAAACGGCACTGATTACAGTCATCAATGTACCGGAAAATACAGTGAGGGAGGGGACCTGAGTAGGACTGGAACAAAGAATGTTCCACATAGCCCACGAAAAGGCAGGCATAGCTAGGACCCATGTGGGTTCCCATAGCAACACCTTTAATTTGGAGGAAGTGAGTGGAGTCAAAGGAGAAGTTGTTCAATGTGAGAACAAGTTCAGCCAGGCAGAGGAGGGTGGTGGTGGATGGGGACTGGTTGGGCCTCTGTTCAAGGAAGAAGCAGAGCGCCCTCAGGCCGTCCTGGTGGGGGCCACTAGGCCTCTTGTAAGTCATGAATCGTTGAGGCCCCAGCACAGATCCCTGCGGGACACCACTAGTCACAACCTGCCAATTTGAGTACCTACCCATTATCCCTACTGCCTGTCTCCTGCTGCTCAGCCAATTTCATAACCAGGTCAATAATTTACCCTCAATTCCATGGGCTTCAACCTTAGTTAACAGTCTCTTATGTGGGACTTTATCAAATGCCTTCTGGAAGTCCATATAAATAACATCCATAGACATTCCCCTGTCCACTACTTTAGTCACCACTTCAAAAAATTCAATCAGGTTTGTCAGGCCTGACCTACCTTTCACAAATCCATGCTGGCTCTCTCTGATCAACTGAAAATTTTCGAGGTGTTCAGTCACCCTATCCTTAAATATAGACTCGTGCAATTTTCCAACAACAGATGTTAGGCTAACTGGTCTATAATTCCCTGGTTTCCTTTTCTCACTATTTTTAAATTGTGGAGTGACATGTGCAATTTTCCAATCTAAAGGAATCAAGAGAATATTGGAAGATTATAGTTCGGACATCTGCAATGCACTCACCTACTTCCTTTAAATCCCTGGGAGGGAAACCATCTGGTCCTGGGGACTTGTCACTCTTTAGTACCATTATTTTCTTCATAACTGTTAATTTGCTTACATTAATTTTATTGCGTCCCTGTCCCTGATTTATCTTCCTTGGGATTTCTGGCATGCTATCCTCTTCCTCTGCTGTAAATACTGATGCAAAGTAATTATTCAACATGTCCGCCATTTCCTTATTATCATTGATAATATCACCGCTTTCGGTTTTTAAGGGGCCAACGTTGCTCCTGACTACCCTCTTTTTCCTAATATAATTGTAAAAAAATTTGCATTGATTTTGATATCCCTTATTTTGTATTGATTTTGCTATCACACACCAGTAAGTAGCTGTTAACGCTGTTCCTTTCCATTGAAGCAACAGAAAAATAAGTTATTGTATTTTTTTTTAAATATGCAAGAAAATAAAATTAGTTGCAAAGTAACTGTAGCAAAGAAAACACATTTTTATTTTAACCACGATAGGGTTTCCCTTGTCCTCACCTTCCACCCCACCAACCTCTACATTCAACGGATCATCCCCCGCCATTTCTGCCACCTCTAGCGTGATCCCACCACCAAACACATCTTCCCCTCCCCTCCTCTTCCCACGGCACCTTCCCGTGCAAGCGCAGGAGATACAACACCTGCCCTTTTACCTCCTCCCTTCCCACCATCCAGGGCCCCAAACACTCCTTCCAGGTGAAACAGCGATTTACTTTCAATTAGGCGCTTTACAGCCTTCCGGACTGAACATTGAGTTCAACAATTTCAGATCGTAACCTCTGCCCCATTTTTTGGACAGCAAGTGCTGATTCTGCTATTCTCATTTACACCTCCTCCAGACTCATCTTTTGTTTCTTTACTTGTCCCATTACCACCCCCTTTTGCCTTCCGCCATCATCCCTTTTGTCTTTCAATCTATCCTGCCTTCTACCCAATCACAGACCTTCCCTTTTGTTCTTTTCTCCCCTCCCCCTTTCCCTGCCTCTGTACTTACTTAAAACCTGTTACATCTCTAACATTTTCCAGTTCTGATGAAAGGTCCTCGACCTGAATCAATGTCCGGGATTTTACTAACCTCGGCGGGTCCGTGGTGGGCGATGTCGGTGGCGGGTCGCGACCCCGCTGCTGGCTCCATCCCACTCTGTGAAATGAATTTCCCTTGATAGGGCTTGTTAAGCACACCCAGCGCGTTTCCCGGCCAATTAGAGGAAGCGGGTCTGGTGACGTCATTCATGATGCGTCATCAGCCGGTTTCCTTAAAGGGACCATGGCCAACTTTAATTTGACATTTGTGCTGTCAGTGTTCTACAGCATTGAGGTGCTGCAAACACTAACAATCACTGCACAGAGGCGCAAGGCTGCACCCAGGCTCTCCTATGACTCCCTCCATATGCTTATGGAGGGAGTCACAGCACGCAGGATGGTCCTCTTCCCTTCCCAAGGACGGAAAGGACCACCCCAGGAGATCAACGCAGCCTGGTTGCACATTGCAGAGGAGGGCTCAAGCAGGGATATGGTCAGGAGGACGTGGGTGCAGTGCCGCAAACGTTTCAATGATCTCAGTAGATCACGAAACGTTAGTACACAGCCACACTCAACCTCATCCTACTGTGCCTCTCATCACATCCCCATCACTCTGCCTTCCCTACCCTACTCCTGCACATCCTTACTCACACCAACTTACCGAGTACCTCCACCCATCCCTCTCTATCTACATTATCACATCCCCATCTCACTAGCCACCCCTCACACTCACCCTCATCTTAGTGCAATCATACCAACTAACAGAACACAAAGGTAGGCACTTGGGTGTTTTATGCAATATTCATGTAAAGTTTCTGTTAATGTAGTGTCAAACATTGAAACCTTTATTTTCAACACTTTGCGTTCTTGGACAGATTTGTGTGCACCTTTGGAAGTGGCTTAGTGAGTTACAGTGAATGGTGAGACATAACGGTACCCCCCGCAATGGTGATGAGTGTGAAAGGAATGGCTTGGGCATTGTAGGGATGCTTTATGGTGTTGGTGTGGGGTGGTGCCAACCTGGCGCATCATGTGGCAGCCAGGGTGTACAGCGTCGAGTGAAGTAAATCTGACCATGGTGAGGCCATCCCTGGCATCCCGGGCAGCAATGTGGTCAGGTGCTGATGTCCTGTGTCCTGTGCAGCATCAGGTGATTGCGGAGAAGGTTGCTGGTGTTGTTGTTGGTGCTGCTGGTGTTGGGGCTGATCGTGGTGGGATTCTGAGGACAAAGCTGAGAGAGTATAAAGGGCACCCATGCTGATGGAATAGATGGCAGGTGAAGTAGAGATGACAGAAGCGATCTGTCAATGGTGAGAGAGGTAATGAGGTCAGACTGGATGGAGACTTGTGGAAAGACTTGCAGCATCCTGAATCTGTAGTGGAAATGCAGTGAGGAAGAGCTTGTGGCTTAGGAAAGATATCTTTGTAAGGTGGGAGCTTTTACTTTATATTTGAAGCTGTCAATTCAACAGCTGATTCAATGGCCACTGAACTCTCGCCTCAGCTTGACAGATGTGATCCCCGAGCAGCGAGGACCCCGTGGGCAAGCACGTAAAATCAAAAGGTGAGCTCAAATGTATTCTTAATGATCTCTAAACAAGGTCATATTTATCTGAATTGGGTCCCCCGCCGCTGCGTGTCGGGTCTGCTCAGCACTGACAGACCCGACATCGGGGAAAGGCGCATGGCGGCAGGTTCACAGCGGGGCCCCAACCCGCTGGGGGAAAAAAACACTTTCCCACCCGACCCGCCACCGATCACGCCCGCTGACTCCGCAAAATCTCAGCTGTTAACTCTGTTTCTCTTTCCATAGATGCTGCCTGACCTGCTGAGAATTTCCAGCATTTTCTGTTTTTATTACAGTGTAATTTTTATTCTTGTTCCCGGTTTTCTGCCCTAATTCCCTTACTTTGCCTTCTATCCCGAAGCCGCTGACCCTTGCTGGGGCACAGTTCCGCTGGCCGCTACCCCATTCCTCTCCCAAATGGCTATTCATCACGTGCGAGCCTTGACAGGCTGTGTCTAGTCATGGTGTTCGATGGACCAACTAGTCTTTCCCTGCCCGTCATTTTCATATGTTCATCGGCAGTCCATTCGCCATGGAGTGATCCAGGCACTGGCCGTAGCAAATAATCGACCGATTTTATAAACAGGAAGTTAAAAAGTATCCAACAGTGATGGAAGTCAAGTCTCGGGAGGAGCTGCCATTTTATTGACAAGATGTAAGCTAACCAGAACGATGGAATTACCAGCAAGCAGCTACAGATTCTGGCTATCAGCGCAGTAATCGCATCTCCACAGCCCTCCTCTGCTGAACACCGTCGTGTATCCAAAAAGTAGAAAGTGTTTGTCATTTGTCTTTGGTCATTGGTCGGTGGTCATTGGTCAGTGGTTGTTGGTCATTGGTCGGTGGTCATTGGTCAGTGGTCATTGGTCGGTGGTTGTTGGTCGGTGGTTGTTGGTCATTGGTCGGTGGTCATTGGTCAGTGGTTGTTGGTCATTGGTCGGTGGTAATGGGTCGTTGGTCATTGATCGTTGATCTGAATCAAAAGTAAAGACAAGGGCCCCGAGATTTCTGGGCCTGAATTTGCCAGGGCTCAGCCTCTCTTTCCAACCCCATCCGAAATCCCGGCACATTCAGGGGCAAGCCCGTAATATGCCCGCCCACATGTCGTGTAAAGAAGGGAAATTTCTCAACCTCTGCCCCCTTCTCAGCCGGACGCCCTAGTTATGCCAGAAACAACACGCGCGCCTACCCAAGATACTTAAGCTGGCCTAACCTTGGGATTTTGGGTGAGGTCAGGGACCTACTTAGTGGCCGGGCAGTAGTTCAGCTCTACCCAATATTCACCCCTTCCAAGGCCTCCCCACAAGTTTCAGGGCCACAGAATTCAACAAAAGCAAAACATAAATGAACACATTAGATGTATACTAAATAGAGGTACAATTTCCACCCTTCCATTGCCTTCACACGGTACGTCTCCGACTCTTCCCTTCCTTTCCTCGACTTCTCTGTCTCCATTTCTGGGGCTAGGCTATCAACCAATATCCACTATAAGCCCATTGACTCCCACAGCCACCTGGACTACACTTCCTCCCACCCCGCTTCCTGTAGTGACTCTATTCCATTCTCCCAGTTTCTCCGTCTCCGTCGCTTCTGTTCCAATGATGCCACCTTCCATATCAGTGCTTCCGATATGTCTTCCTTTTTTCTCAACTGAGGATTCCCCTCCACCGTGGTTGACATGGCCTTCAACCGTGTCCGTTCCATTTCCCACACTTCTGCTCTCACCCCTTCTCCTCCCTCCCAAAACCACGATAGAGTTCCCCTTGTCCTCACCTTCCACCCCACCGCCTCCACATTCCGCCACCTCCAGTGTGATCCCACCACCAAATATATCTTCCCCTCCCCTCCCCTTTCAGCATTCCAAAGGGACCGTTCTCTTCGCGACACCATGGTCCACTCCTCTATCACCCCCAACACCCACTCCCTGTCCCACGGCACCTTCCCATGCAAGTGCAGGAGATGCAACACCTATCCTTTTACCTCCTTTCTTCCCACCGTCCAGGGCCCCAAACACTCCTTCCGGGTGAAGCAGCGATTTACTTGTACTTCTTTCAATTTAGTATACTGTATTTGCTGCTCACGATGCGGTCTCCTCTACATCGGGGAGACCAAACGCAGATTGGGTGACCGCTTTGCGGAACACCTCCGTTCAGTCCGCAAGCGTGACCCCGAGCTTCCGGTCGCCTGTCATTTTAATTCTCTGGATCAGTCCCACTCTGACCTCTCTGTCCTCAGCCTCCTACACTGTTCCAATAACATCCAACGCAAGCTCGAGGAACAGCACCTCATCTATCGATTAGGCACTTTACAGCCTTCTGGACTCAACATCGAGTTCAACAATTTCAGATCATAACCACGGCTCCCATTTTTTTGGACGGCAGCTGTTGCTGATGATTCTGCCGTTCCCATTTACACCTCCTCTCCACCCAGCTTTTGTTTCTTTACTTGTCCCGTTACCATCTCCTTTCACCTTGCGCCGTCATCTGTTTTGTCATTTAATCTCTCCTGCCTTCCACCCTATCACAGACCTTCCCTTTTGTTCTTTCCTCCCCTCCTGCTTTCCCCGCCTCTGCACTTGCTTAAAACCTGTTACATCTCTAATCTTTCCCAGCTCTGACAAAAAGTCATCGAGCTGAAACGTTAACTGTGTTTCTCGCTCCACAGATGCTGCCTGACCTGCTGAGCATTTCCAGCATTTTCTGCTTTTATTTCAGATTTCCAGCACCTGCAGAATTTCACTTTTGTTGAAGTAGAATTCGGGGCAGCTTTACAGCACAATCTAATCTCAGGGTTCAGGTGACACTTATTTAAAAAAAGCAAAGCTTCGCTCTCACTTTCTGTTCAGGTGGATGAAAACGAGTAGGGAATTCTTCTGGTGTCCCGGCCAACATTCCTCCCTCAACCATCATCACCAAAAATAGCTTAACTGGTCTTTTATCTTATTTGCTTTTTGTGGGGCCTTGCTGTGTTTATTTACATAGCTACAGTGACTACAATTCAGAAACATCTTGAGGATGTGGAAATCACTATATAAATGTAAGCTCTTTCTTTGTTTAGGAGGCTTTTAAAGGTTTGGAGGAGGCAAAATGGTTCTGGAAAGAGTTCCAGAAGTCAGGAGCGTAATGGTTGAAAGATCAGCACTTAACTGGTGAGGCCAGGAGACAAGCAATAATCTGGATTCTGAGAATGTGGTCTGGGATGTAAAGCTGGAGAAAGGGGTGAGGCTGTAAGCTGGTTTGAAGCTGGGGATAAGGACCTTTCAGTTGATTTTCTGGGTGCTGAGAGCTAGTGGAATTGGGCAAGCAGAGGGGGCAATGCGTCCATGGGACTTTGTGTGGGAGAGGGCTGAGGCCATAGAGTTCTGGATTAGCTCACGCTTATGCAGGTGGAGGTAGGGAGGCTGGTGAGGAAAGCGTTATAGAAATTGGTTGTGGATAAGGGTTTGAGCAGCAGAGGAGGAGAGGTTGGGGCGCAATGTTCTAGGAGTGAAAGCAAAGGTTTCTGGAAAAGGACTGGGTCTGGGGTAGAAAGCTGAACTCGGAGTCAAAGAGAACACAGAGGCAGCATACCACCAGACTCTGCTGAGCGAGTAGTGAGTGGAGCTTGGATGATGTTGGTGCCACATGCACATAGGTTCTGGTAAAAACCAAACAAAATGGTTTCATCCTTACTGATATTGCACTGTAGTAAATTCCAACAACTCCAGGACTTCATGTTTGACAGTTGACTGGTACAGCAACAGTCCTGTTCACAGTACAGGTGGCAAAGAGGTCTATTTGGGTGTATTGGCACATCTGTGAAAGCTGACCCTCTGTTGGTGGATGATATTGCTGAGTGATGGCATGTTGCTGACTAATGGGATTGTGCCATGCAGGTTACAGGAAGAGACATAGTTTGAGGAGATATGATTGTGTTGGATAATGTAAGAGTGGTGATGCACCATGGAAGAGAGCGGACAGAACAAAACAGAAGGACCAACAATGCCAAAGGCAACATGGAGTCTGATGAGCACAGGAAGGGACCCATGGTCGCAGTCTCGTAGGATGTCTTTCGTGACTTTAATCAGGACAGTCACAGTGTTGTGGACTGTTCAAAAGTTGGAATGGAGGAAACCAACCAGGCAGCACTGAGACAGGTCAACGCATGGGCGATGGCAAAGAGATGTTCAAGGACATTGAGAGAAAAGGCAAGTTGGAGATAGATGAGTCAAGGGTAGGCTTTTTAAGAAGGGGTGTGATATAAATAAACATGGGGCCAAAAGGGAAGTTGGGTTTACAGGTGCTAGATTGGAAGGGGGTCAAGGGAGTGATGGTGGGAGTTATTGATGAAATTATTATGAGGAGGGCCAGAAGGACGAGAAGATGGTGGGAAAAGCAAGGAATGTGGCGGTTATTTACTGAATTCGAAGAGGGTTATGAAGTATGGGGCTCAGGAGGAAGATAGGTTGGTGGAGACAATGATGGCTAAGCATAGGGCCACCATTTTGGAAACCAAGAAGTCCATGAATAAAACCATTGGCTGCAGAAAGTATTACTTGGCAACTAAATAAAAGATAGTTAAAAAATATTCATGTATCATGCAGCATGATTCATGCCATATATACTTAAATCATATGCACTATGATTTTTTTTATACTTGTGTCCATATTGGTCTGTTAGTGCTTAATGACCACATCATTCAATGAGTGCCATCCCTGGAGGTCATACTATTGCCTACCATTTTGGTGACAATTTATTTTTTCTGTTCCTTCTTTCTCTACATGACCCCCCACACCCAGTTTTTCTGAGCCAAACACCGATGGTAGTAGAGATGGCAGTCAGAGAGCGCACCCTGCTCTCAAAATTCCAAGACTGATCTAGTGATAAGGGAAACTTTGATGTTCCCTTCCTTCCTATGGGAAGTGCCTTTGATTTGGTGATAAGAGTTGTATTGGTGGAGTCCTGGGAGTAGGCAGCAGATGGTGCATGAAGTTGGTAGAGCCAGGAGGAGTAGCACAGCACATTAGGGCCATAGAGTCACAACATCATGGGTTCCTACCTTGAATTTCCTATGTAGCAAATTCTCATGGTAAAACAAGGGTACACAGCCCATAGGGAGTGTGGGAAAATCCAAGTGAAAGACACCATCATGTGGTGATTATGTACAGTTCCAGTGCAGCTGGAATTTTGGCTGCGCCTTATCTGGAAAATGGTTCACGCGATAAGGAGAACTCCAAAAAGCCACTTAAAGTGAGAATAAATAAAACATAATGCATCTACTTTGTGGTATAAAGAAAAAAATAAAGACTTGCATTTATATAGCGCCTTTCACAACCTCAGGACGTCCCAAATTACTTAACAGCCAATGAAATACTTTTTGGAGTGTAGTCACTGTTGTAATGTAGGAAACGCGGCAGCCAATTTGCGCACAGCAAGGTCCCACAAACAGCAATGTGATAATGACAAGATAATGTGTTTTAGTGATGCTGATTGAGGGATAAATATTGGCCAGGACATCGAGGATAACTTCCCTGCCTTCTTCAAAATAGCGTCATGGGATCTTTTACGTCCACCTTAGAAAGCAGACAGGGTCTCGGTTTAATGTCCCATCCAAAAGACAGCACCTCCGACAATGCTACACTCCCTCGGTACTGCACAGGAGTTTCAGCCTAGATTTTTGTGCTCAAGTCTCTGGAGTGGGACTTGAACCCACAACCTTGTGACTTGAACCCACAACCTTATTTCTGTTTCTTGAGGAAAGGAAGATTCTCTCACAGACCAGGGATCCTGCCTTTATATAATTTAACCAAATGCCCGCCTTGCTGTCCATTTATTGTTAAGGTTGCAGCAAAGAAATGTAAGCAAAGGCAAGATGGAACTATCACTGGTTTCAGCCATCTTTCCTATAATGGGAGTATGTTGCAAATGATGCTGAAATGTATTCCTGTGTTGGGACCAGGAAAATGCAAAGCAAGGAAGGTTCAGTTATGTACATTGGAATATTAAGAAAGAAAGAACTTACATTTTACATAGCACCATATCACATCCTCAGAACATCTTAAAGTGCTTCACAATCAACAAATTACTTTTGTCAGATGTAGCGCAGTTACTGTTATCTTTGCAAACACATTTTGTGCACAGCAAGGTTCCACAAACAATAAATGAAATGAAATGAAATGAATGACCAGTTAATCTGTTTTTGGTTGTTGTGGTATGTGTTAAGGGAGGAACATTGGCCAGGACATCAGGAAACCCTCAGCTCTTTGATGAATGGTGCCATGGGACCTTTTACGACCAATAAGATCTCAGTTTAATGTCTCATTCAAAAAGCAATGCATCCAACAGTGCAACACACTCTCAGTACTACTCCAAAGTGTCAGCCTGGATTACATGCTCAGATTGTGGCCTGGCTCTTGAACCCACAAAGAGGGTGCTACGAATTGAACCAGGATAACGTTTACCCTGGATTTTCAGTAGATTACCATAACATCGGAACAGGAGTAGGCTCGTCAGCCCCTCAAATCTGTTCTGCCATTCAATTAGATCATGGCTGATCAGCATCTTAACTCCATTTACCCGACTTGGTTCCATATCCCTTAATACCTTTACCTAACAAAAACCTGTCTATCTCAGTTTTGAAATTTGTGATTCACCTAGCCTCAACAGCTTTTTGGAGAGGAGAGTTGCAGATTTCTTTACTTTTCTCTCTGTTTTTTTCCTGTTGGGAGTGAATAGAAATATTCAGACTTAAATCATATGCTGAATCATTTTTGTTTGAGGAATTTTTACAGCTTTCAAAACTTTTACAAAGGAACTTGCAAAGTCAGTCAGCGTAATAACCCACTGTAGGTCATTGATACAGCTGCAACAGGACCTTAATTTATGACTCTTCTTCAACTACCCTCCTTACAAGGTTGCATGAACTCAAAAGAGCTTTTAACTAAGAGTGAGAGGAGGCAATAGAAAAAGACTCAAGACTATTTGGTGACTTGTGTAATGAACCAAATTGCAGTTCAAAAATCCCCCAAGTTTCCAACTGTTAATAAATAACCATGTACTAATCAGCTTTGTAAAATAGATTAGTAGCTAGTTTGATTTTAAAGCACCTGACTAAATGCTGAGCATTAGATGTTGGGGAGAAATTTCATAGACCATTTTGCTCTTATAGGGCTAGAAATTCGTAGCCTTAGCGCCACTCCGTAGCGCCATTAAATGGTGCTAAAATGCTGGCCGCCGATCTTTCGCCAGCTGGTGGTGGGTCCCGCGGCAGCTGCCGTTTTGGTCCCTACCTTTGCGCTGCCAGTACCTGGCAGCGCCGTCCCAAACAAAATGGCGGCGTTGTGAAGTCAATCAGCGTGCAACGCCGACTTACCGTCGCAAACGCGAACGTCGACCCTAGCGCTGAACTCAGCACTGGTCCTAAGCATGCTGACAGTGGCGATATCAGCACCTCGTAAATGGACACACACATCTTTCAGGTAAGTTTGTATTTAAGCTTTTGGACTGGGTCTTTTTGGTTTTATTGAAGTAGTGCCTTGCTGCAATAGATGCTAAAAGATTTTTTAAGTGTGTAGGGAGTGCAAGGCCTCAGATGGTAAATGAAGGCCTCTGAGAAAACAGAAAATGCTGCAAGTACTCAACAGGTCAGGCAACATCCGTGGAGAGAGAAACAGAGTTCACGTCTCAGGTCAAGATGCTGCCTGACCTGCTGAGTATTTCCAGCATTTTATGCTGACATTTCACATTTACAGCATCTGCTCGCAGAGGGAAGAGGAAGACACAGAAGAGGAGGAAGCCAGAGCGGAGGAAGCAGAAGAGGAGGAAGCAGAAGAGGAGGAAGCAGACGGAAGGATGCATCCCAGACAGCCCCTTTGTGGCCGGGATATCCAGGATGGAATCATCTGCCTGCGGTCCCAGTAACCACAACCCCAATTCCCCTTTCAACATTAGTCCCACACCTTACCTCCTCTCTGTTACTGAACATCACAACGCCCTCTTGGCTACGATGCTGAAATAAAAGCCATCAAAAAGCAAACTTTCCAATCCAACTATATACGTCTCTCCATCCAATGTGCTATCAAGAAATCAACTCATCACCCGTATGCATTCGCTTAGTGACTGTCTTGTGTGTGCCTTTGCCTATCCTAGTGATGTCATGCAGTGCTACCCCAGTGGCTGCAGCATGGCTGGTGGAAGGCTGCTGACTTTCAGTGGAGGACACTGCAAATGGCCTTGCTGGTTGACCTTGAGGAGCTGGTGGCTGGGAGAGTCATATCAATCTTCTTCTTCTTGCTCTTCTTCACTCTCCTCTCCCTCTTGTTGACCCACTGGATGGGCAGGCTGTATTCCCTTGAATTCAGAAGAATGAGAGGGGATCTCATTGAAGCATACAAAATTATTACAGGGCTTGATAGGGTGGATGCTGGGAGAATGTTTCCCTTGGTTGGGGAGTCTAGAACCAGGGGCCACAGCCTCAAGATAAAGGGTAGGCCATTCAGGACTGAGATGAGAAGAAATTTCTTCACACAGAGGGTGGTGAATCTTTGCTGTAAATGTGAAAATCTTTGGAATTCTCTACTCCAGAGGGCTGTGAAGGCTCAGTCATTGGGTATATTCAAAACAGAAGTCGATAGATTTCTGACTAGTAAGGTCATCAAGGGATATGGCGATAGGGCCAGTGAATGGAGTTGAGGCAGAAGATCAGCCATGATCTCATTGAATGGCGGAGCAGGCTCGAAGGGCCGAATGGCCTACTCCTGCTCCTATTTCTTATGTTCTTATGTTCTTATTTCTTGGGTGTGTGAAATGAGGAAGGCACAAGGGTGGAGTTGTGGTGACAGGATGGCGGGAAAGCATGAGGTGCATGCCAGAAGGAGAATAACGTATGATACCAGCATCTTGTATCCTTTCAGCCTCACCACTGGCCAAGGCCTCAGCCATGCCCCTGCCAAGAATGGCCTGCACCGTCTCCTCCAAGGGGGTGAGGTGAGGCTAGGAAAGGGAGATGTGCCTCATGATTGGTGCAGGTTGTTGGTAGGTGAGTGATTGGGGGTCATGCATTGAGCAGTGTGTGAGGCTAGTGATGCAGTTGATAGGAGACGGCTTTTGAAGATGCATTCACTGACCTTGACTAGTGATCTGAGGTCATGAAGCTTCTTTGGGCACTGGAGCCAGGTGGTGGGAGCGACACTGCTGGCAGTGACTGCTTCAGTGATCTGGTCCCACATCGTTCTTTCTGGAGGGCCTCCTGGCCCCTGTGGGTAGAGGACCTCTGTTGCAGTGTTGACCCCCTGCACAAAGCTGGAGTGCTGCATGCGAGACCCTGGGTGCCCCTTCCCTGGCTTGCTGAGCCATTTGTGATAGTGCTGAAGAAGTTTTCCCATTTTTTGAGGTTAGGAACGGAATTCAGCTTTAAGAGCCGAATATTCACATTTGGGACTTCTTTTTAATGTTATTTTTTTTGTAAGGCAGAAAGGGCTGAAAACTGCACTGTTTCACTTCATTTTAATTTGTATTACTTCAGAGTGCATGGCCCCTTTAATTCACAGGCCTTTTCGTTGCCCACAATTCCTTGCGAGCTCCACAGCCTCACTTCCAGAGGCTGTGCGAAGCTCGAACGCCGCACCTGGACAGGAACTTCGCCTCGGAGGTCTCCACTAAGGAGGGCGTTACATGGAAGGTTAGCGCTGAGCCAATAATCTCCAGCCCACCACCCACCCAGACGAATTTTGCCCCATTAGCGTTGTAGCCATTTTCAGCAGCTGTTAACTCCACCGGCAACATTACTGGCTAACACGAATTTCTCCCCCCATAGTTTTTACTTCTGGTTATCCAGCTTCCCTCAAGAAATCTAATGAATTGGGTGCAGTCTGTGATGGAGCAAATTGTACATGGTTTACGGGAAGAACTGGCTTGGTGTGTGACGTAAGAAAACTACTAGGCACTTGGTCTAAGCATTAAACAAAGCTTTAATCAACTCTTTTACAACATGGAGGTCTAGTTGTGTCCTTCACTAGTTCCTGTTAAAGAAGGTCCTGAGCAAGCTGGGCCCATGCCCGAGTATTTATACTCTCCCTGGACAGCGCCACCAGCAGGCCGCCCAGTATTATGTCACAAGTCATTTCCCATGAATGACAAGATTCATGTCAGTGTGCTAGATTGATGACCTTCTACTATTGCGTGCTCTCTTGTAAAATCCAATCTATAAGTTACACATTCAGACAGGTACATACAACCTGCAAACCTAGGGATAGAACTCATTTACTGTTGCAAAGAATCCTTCACTGCTCAATTGAAGGCTAAACTTCTGACCTGGTTTTACTATAACTTATTCACAATCCACTGTATGGTGTGCCTCCCCCCGCAAAGTCATAATCCTGATATAGAACTGTAGGGAAGGGACAAGCCAATAATCTTTTTAATAAGGAAACCTGGGCAAAAGGCCAAGATACATACTGGAGGACATCACAGATTTGAAAGGAATAGGAGAGAAGATGAGGTAAATCAAGAAGTAATGGTTAAGTAGTTGCAAGTTTGGGTTTTCAAAGCCTGGAGTTTGTAGGAGAACGTAAAGGCTCAGGGAAGTTCCACATTTCTGTGGTCCTAGGAAAGACTGAATTAGGACGGTAGTTGGTGAGGACGCTGAGAGAAGGAAGAACATATAGGATTGGATGGTTGAAGCTTAGGAGAAACATAAGAACATAAGAAGTAAGAGCAGGAGTCAGCCATACAGCCCCTCGAGCCTGCTCCGCCATTCAGTAAGATCATGGCTGATCATCGACCTCAACTCCACTTTCCCGCCCGATCTCCATATCCCTTGATTCCCCTAGAGTCCAAAAATCTATCGATCTAAGCCTTGATCTATGCTCAAAGACTCAGCATTCACAGCCCTCTAGGGCAGAGAATTCCAAAGATTCACAACCCGCTGAGTGAAGAAATTCCTCCTCATCTCAGTCTTAAATGGCCGACCCCTTATCCTGAGACTATGCCCCATGGTTCTAGACACTCCAGCCAGGGGGGAAACAACCTCTCAGCATCTACCCTGTCAATCCCCCTCAGAATCTTGTATGTTTCAATGAGATCACAAGAGACAAAGGGCTGGATTTTGCCAGCCCTGGGGAGGCGGGTATGGAGGCGGGACTGCCGGGAAAATGGCAGAATCTGGGGGCGGGTGCCCATCCTGCCTCCGTGCTATCTTTCCAGGAGGCGGGTAGCCGTCCCGCGCCGGGTCCCGTCTCCTTGGAGGTGGGAAGGGATTACAGCCACTTAACTGCCTGTTAACAGGTAGTTAACAGGCAGATAAGAGGATTGTCTCCATTTTACCCACACAAGTGCGGGCTTCCCAAAGGCTGCGAACCCCGCCAGGGTCAGCGAGGCGAGCAGTGGGTCTGTGGGGGTCGGAGGGGTGCAAAAGTGCGCTGTGGATGTGAGTGATGGGTGCAAGTGTGGCGAGGTGAGTATGTGAGGTAAGTGGAAAGTGTTAGTAAAAGTTTACTTACCTTTGTTTCTTCCTGCAGGCTTCAATCGGTGGGTATGCGGAGAGTCTCGTACCTCCGCGGCAGAGATGACAGATGGCCGTTGCATTCTCCAATGCAACAACCATCTCATTTCTGCAAAAGAAAGAGGTTTGATGAGGTCTTGAATTCAAGAACTCAACAAAGTACCGAGAATGTCAGTGTTTGACAGCTTCACAGAGCTGTCAAACGATGACAATTCATCTGTCAAAAATTTTTGACAGATGAAACGTCATACGCTGACGTTCTCCGTAACCAGCTTTCCCTTAATTGGCCTGCTAAACCCGCTGGGCGGGCTTAACAAGGTCAATCAAGGGAAAATAGCGTGGGTTGGCCAGAAGCTGATGGAGGCGGGGCTGAAACCCGACAAGTAGGAATCCCGCCTCCAAAAGCTCCCCATTGGCAAAATCCAGCAGAAGGTTTCAGAGGAACAATAGCAGTAATGTTAGTGAAATAGAGAGTAACTAGAAAGAGGTAGGAAGCTGGAGATGAGGAAAGGATCACTCAGCAGGCAACAAGCTCTTTATTTGACCCTGTATAGGAGTGAGTGAGGTGTTAAAAGAACTTTTCCCAGAAGGGTAACAAATCCAGAGCCAGCAACAGTGCATTCCGCTATGTCAAGATAAATTGTGCAAAGCACTCAATTGCACAAGAGTAAAGTCCTTAATTTGCTTCCATTAGCTCTTATGTAAATGTAGCTCACTTATTTGAGTATTTTACAAACAGAAAACTGCTTATTTATGCAAAATATTGAGATTCATTCCCATTGCCTTGTTTGCACATTTCATCACTGTGCAGTCTCCCGATCCAACCAACCCTGTGTCGCTTTAACAAGGAGCTCATTTCCCAAACTGTGGAGTGGACATTTTAATTGAAACAGACAACTAACTCTCACTATGTTTGTGTCTCTGCAGATAAGGAGCTTCAGGTTCTCTTGGTCAACACCAACCCTTCTTTATTCAGCAAAAGGAAGGGATGGGAGTGACAATCATTCAGATTTGCTCTCTGTTTCTGACCTTCGTGGGACTAGTCCTTGCTATTGTTTCCTTGATGTCTAATGAGTGGAGGATCTCAAGCACATCGACCACACTAATTACTGCCAGCTGGATCTATGATGGGCTCTGGAAGACATGCACTGCCAATGCTATGGGGGTAGTACAGTGCATCTACTATCAGTCTATGCTTTCCTTACACCGTAAGTGGGCGCTCCTCCTGAATTTCCAGTCATCGGTAATTAAAAAAAAGTTCAAGGGGAATTGATATTATCCATTTCCTAACCGAACCTTTTCTGAATCCTAGCAGGCCTCCGATGGCATTGCTCTTGGTGAGGACACACTGGCCGGAAATCTCCTCGGAGCTGCTGCCGCTCCACCGTCGGAACATCACTGGAAGTGTGGTCGGAAACCTCACTCACGGATGTAAACGGGGTTTCCGCTGCAGTTACGGCGAAGTTACAACAACGGAGCGGGAGCGTCTCCGAGGAAATTCCACGGCCGTTGTTGTACTATAATCCATATGACATCAGGGCCACTGATTTACAGCGACTAAATAAGTCAAACTCTTGCATTATTAAATGGTGGTTTGGGGGTTTTCACCAGCGCTTACAGGATTGAATTCCACAGCTTTGTCCAATATTCTGTGAAAACTATAACTGAGCCGAGAACTTCCGCTTCTTCTTGGGGTGAATGTCAGGTATAGTGGCTGTGGAAGGACTGTGGCTTAAGCTGAAGCCGTCAGAGCAACCCTGGCAAATTCCAACAAAGTTGGGGGTGGGGGAGGGAGGCTGGTGTAAGGTACTTTTATCGTTCTGCAATTCAGTGCTTCGTGGATGCCTCTATTATACCACAACTGGTGTGGGCACTCGCCTCAATCATGGTAGTGACCTCCATCCCCGGAGTCATTTTTGGGCAAAAGAGTGGGCGGAGGTTCTGCCCCCACCGCACTTCCGGGAGCAAACGGCAAGAACCTCGAGCCTCTGGTATGCAATAGTCCTGGGTGGGGTTTATTGACATTAGAAACGGTTCCTCACTTTGGTAGCATCAGGAGATAGTTTTATGCAGAACTGGAGACTGGATCCTGGAGGTTAGAAGCACTGCAGTGGTGCTACTGCGGCCTGGCAGCACTGGGAGACGATCCTTTGGTCTCCAATCACTGCGGAAGAGAGAACCTGAAGTTCAACAAAGCTGGGGTGGAATGTGAGGCTTGACTCACTGGTGGGTCCCTGGCACTTGTTAGTAGTGAGGGAAGGGAGAAGACATGGTCTTGACAGCACGGGGAATGCCACTGTGTTAGGATTTCTACGGATCAGATCTCAAAGAAATGGAACACAAAATACTCTGTTAGCCTCGAGGGCAATCTTTTTTGAGGAAGAATGAGGATACTCCTTCTAAAGGTCATTAATCCAGCTGTCATTGAACCCAATGCCACATGGTTTAGGAGACAACTTGACCTAGTTCTGCTTAATACCTGGATTGTTTAATCCTCATCTTTTCACAAAAAAACAGATTAATTAATTCTTACTGAATTAATTTTCAGAGAAATGGTCCATCAAAGATCGTAGAGCGACAAACTAGACAAAATAGTAAAGGAGAGTCTAACAAACGATCAATGGAAAGGTTGAGAACTGCTAGCAGCTGGATAGGGGAGCAGTAGGGGGGTAATTGAATGTGGCACCGTGACATGGTTGCAGGTTGCTGTGGGTTACCAAAGGTGATGATGCTTATCCAAGGAGAGGAATTTGCTGCCAAGAGAATTCAGAAGGAGTGGTTCAGATGGGAGACCAAGTCTTGTCATTATTCATTGTTAGTCCTCAATTATAAACAAAAAGCTAATTCTCCTTTAATTTTTATTCCTCATTCACATTAAAACACTGACATCAAAGGTAGCCCTTATCTCAATTCCAGCATTGTAATGCAAATGATCACCATCAAATAACGACAGTCAATCGTTGACCCTGCCCACTCGCACAGGTCCAAGGCCTGTTAGTTTAAATCACTCCCCACCTTTGCCCTTCTGGCTGGCTTGGATCGTTATACTGTGCCAGATTACTTGAAATACCCTGTTTCACAATCTGAGCCAAGTATGTTGAACAACTGCGATGACAAGCAATTAGCATGTTGTCTAGCCAGGTATCAAAGACACTACTTGGCAGAATAAGGCCATTGATTCTGCATTTAATCACATTAGCAGATTAAACTCGCTCTTGTTTGACAGAAACTGAAGCCTCGATTTTAATTCCTGGTGGAAATAACGTGTACAGGTTGAAAGACGGATGGGAAACTGTCTGGCCCTCCACAATGTGAGGCCCTGGAGATTCTAACTCCTGGGATTCAACTGCACAGACCCTGTCAGTCTCCCACCCAAACCCAGCAGGAAGGTCTATCTGGCTGGAGGGCGGGAGATGGATTTCGGGTGGCAGGAGCCTGTTGGTGAGGACCCGAAGGAACAACAACAACAACTTGTATTTATATAGCGCCTTTAACGTAGTAAAACGTCCCAAGGCGCTGCACAGGAGTATTTTAAGACAAAAAATTTGACACCGATCCACATAAGGATAAATTAGGGCAGGTGACCAAAAGCTTGGTCAAAGAGGTAGGTTTTAAGGAGTGTCTTAAAGGAGGAAAGAGAGGTAGCGAGGCGGAGAGGTTTAGGCAGGGAATTCCAGAGCTTAGGGCCTAGGCAACAGAAGGCACGGCCACCAATGATTGAGCGATTATAATCAGGGATCCTCAAGAGGGCAGAATTAGAGGAGCGCAGCTATCTCGGGGGGTTGTGGGGCTGAAGGAGATTACAGAGATAGGGAGGGGCGAGACCATGGAGGGACCTGAAAACAAGGATGAGAATTTTGAAATCGAGGCGCTGCTTAACCGGGAGCCAATGTAGGTCAGGGAGCACAGGGGTGATGGGCGAACGGGACTTGGTGCTAGTTAGGACACGGGCAGCCGAGTTTTGGATGATCTCAAGTTTACGTAGGGTGGAATGTGGGAGGCCAGCCAGGAGTGCGTTGGAATAGTCAACGATGTCCGACAGTCAGGTAAGTGGTCAGGAGAGTCGGGAGGGCCTCATAGTCGGGGTTGGGGGAGGGAAGCCCGGGGCAGAGGAGGCTCATGCTTTCCCTGTGGGCCCAAGAGGAGTATTCCTGCTCCTCCTGGCGACAAGGAAACAAAACATTTTAAAAATAACTTTCTGAGCCTTTTGCTGACGGGTTGGCCTTCCCTTCAATCAGTTTCTTTTCCATTCCCAGGATTTACCCTGAATACCAACAGCTTTATAGAATAGCATAGTACTGTACAGAAAGAGGCCCTTCGGCCCATCAAGTCTGCGGCGGCTCTTTCGAAGAGCAATCCAGTTAGTCCACTCCCCTGCTCTTTCCCCATATCCCTGCAATTTTTCTCTCCAAGTATTTATCCAATTCCCTTTTGAAAGCTACTATTGAATCTGTATCTACCACCCTATCAGGCAGTGCATTCCAAATCCTAACCATTGGTTGCATAAAAAAGGTTTTCCTCATGTCGCCTCTGGTTCATTTGCCAATCACCTTAAACTTGTGCCCTCTCGTTATTGATCCTTCAGCCATTGGAAACTATTTCTCTTTATTTACTCTATTTAAATCCTTCATGATTTTAAACACCTCTACCTCTAACTCTGTTTCTCTCTCCACAGATGCTGCCTGACCTGCTGAGTATTTCCAGCATTTTCTGTTTATATTTCAGATATCCAACATCCGCAGTATTTTGCTTTTGTACCTCTATCACAGGGCTGCCCACAGTCCATTTGGGTTGTCACTTGCTGAAAGAAGTCAACGAGACAGGCCAGATATTCTTCCCTTCCTGAATCCAGCTTGGCTGCTGTTTACTAGATTGTACAGATGCTCATGCAGTTTCTCCTGTTATATGTTACATGGAATAGAAGTAAGTCTATAGTTGCCTGTGTCTGTTTTAGCCATGATGTGGAGATGCCGGTGTTGGACTGGGGTGGACAAATGTGAGAAGTCGCACAACACCAGGTTATAGTCCAACAGCTTTATTTGAAATCACGAGCTTTCGGAGCGCTGCTCCTTCGTCAGGTGAAGTGAAGAGATGCATATAGGCACAGCATATATAGTCAGAGAACACTGCCAGATGATTACAGTTAATCTTTCTAACTGCCCTTTATCACACCTCGGCAGAGAGATAATCACAGCAATCAAAGGTGTGGATGGTGTCCAAACAGGTCAGTCAGGAAAACATTACATCAAAGACAATGTGGCAGATGCTGGGGTCTCTGACTATATATGCTGTGCCTATATGCATCTCTTCACTTCACCTGACGAAGGAGCAGCGCTCCGAAAGCTCGTGATTTCAAATAAAGCTGTTGGACTATAACCTGGTGTTGTGCGACTTCTCACATGTGTCTGTTTAGTCAGCTTTTTTCAGTATAGATGCCGATGGCCTGTTTCCAATTCTCTGGTACCACCCCATTGTCCAACGAGTCCTTCATAATGATTAGCAATGCCTTACGAATCTCCTGTCTAGCCTCTCTCAGCACTTGGGGACAAATGCTATCTATGCTTGGGGATTTATTTGTACTGAGCCAATTTTGCCTGTCTGGAACGTCCATCACATTTATAATGAAGTCATTGATTTTACTTGGGATATCTTTGTTTGGAGCGGGCATGTTGCTCATTGCTTCACTTGTGAATACTTGGAGGAAGTTGCCATTCAGAATATTTACTATTTTGTGCTCATCCTCAGTTTTAATCTCATTTGCACCTTTTATGATTTTCACCTCTTCTCTGACTACCCTCTTGCTGTTGTGGTACTGAAATAATTTTTACTGTTATATTTATCTTCAGATGTTATGTTTTCTTCCTCGATTTTTCTTTGCCTCAATGAGTATCTTTTTAACATGTTTCTGCAATTTTTTTTGTATTCACCCCATTGAATCCCTTCTCCTTTTTCCATGCAGAGTTTCTACATACTATTTTCCCTCTTTCTTCACTTTTAATTTGTTTGTTGATCCCTTTAGGGTCATGTTTGCTTGGTCGAAGTTTCTTGGCTTTGGGAATATATTTATCTGACATGCTCAGCACTACACCTTTAAAGGTTTGCCATTTTGCTTCTGATGAAGTGTTGTTCAACAACCTCGCCCAATCTTTACCCAGCACTGATCTCAGTCCCAGCACTGCCGGTCAATGAGGGACCCTGATCTCAATCCCAGCACTGCTGGTCAATGAGGGACCCTGATCTCAATCCCAGCACTGCCGGTCAATGAGGGGCCCTGATCTCAATCCCAGTACAGTTTTGCAAATGAGGGACACTGATCTCAATCCCAGTACAGTTTTGCAAATGAGGGACACTGATCTCAATCCCAGCACAGTTTTGCAAATGAGGGACCCTGATCTCAATCCCAGTACAGTTTTGCAAATGAGGGACACTGATCTCAATCCCAGCACAGTTTTGCAAATGAGGGACACTGATCTCAATCCCAGCACAGTTTTGTAAATGGGGGACACTGATCTCAATCCCAGTACAGTTTTGTAAATGAGGGACCCTGATCTCAATCCCAGTACAGTTTAGTAAATGGGGGTCCTGATCTCAATCCCAGCACAGTTTTGTAAATGAGGGACACTGATCTCAATCCCAGCACAGTTTTGCAAATGAGGGACACTGATCTCAATCCCAGCACAGTTTTGTAAATGGGGGACACTGATCTCAATCCCAGTACAGTTTTGCAAATGAGGGACACTGATCTCAATCCCAGTACAGTTTTGCAAATGAGGGACCCTGATCTCAATCCCAGCACAGTTTTACAAATGAGGGACACTGATCTCAATCCCAGCACAGTAATGTAAATGAGGGACCCTGATCTCAATCCCAGCACAGTTTTGCAAATGAGGCACTCTGATCTCAATCCCAGTACAGTTTTGTAAATGAGGGACACTGATCTCTATCCCAGCACAGTTTTGTAAATGAGGGACCCTGATCTCAATCCCAGTACAGTTTTGTAAATGGGGGTCCTGATCTCAATCCCAGCACAGTTTTGTAAATGAGGGACACTGATCTCAATCCCAGTACAGTTTTGTAAATGAGGGACACTGATCTCAATCCCAGTACAGTTTTACAAATGAGGGACACTGATCTCAATCCCAGCACAGTTTTACAAATGAGGGACACTGATCTCAATCCCAGCACAATTTTACTAATGAGGGACACTGATCTCAATCCCAGTACAGTTTTGCAAATGAGGGACCCTGATCTCAATCCCAGTACAGTTTTGCAAATGAGGGACACTGATCTCAATCCCAGCACAATTTTGTAAATGAGGGACACTGATCTCAATCCCAGTACAGTTTTGTAAATGAGGGACACTGATCTCAATCCCAGTACAGTTTTGTAAATGAGGGACACTGATGTCAATCCCAGCACAGTTTTGCAAATGAGGGACCCTGATCTCAATCCCAGCACAGTTTTGCAAATGAGGGACACTGATCTCAATCCCAGTACAGTTTTGTAAATGAGGGACACTGATCTCAATCCCAGTACAGTTTTGTAAATGAGGGACACTGATCTCAATCCCAGTACAGTTTTGTAAATGAGGGACACTGATCTCAATCCCAGTACAGTTTTGCAAATGAGGGACACTGATCTCAATCCCAGTACAGTTTTGTAAATGAGGGACACTGATCTCAATCCCAGTACAGTTTTGTAAATGAGGGACACCGATCTCAATCCCAGTACAGTTTTGTAAATGAGGGACACTGATCTCAATCCCAGTACAGTTTTGCAAATGAGGGACCCTGATCTCAATCCCAGCACAGTTTTGCAAATGAGGGACACTGATCTCAATCCCAGTACAGTTTTGTAAATGAGGGACACTGATCTCAATCCCAGTACAGTTTTGTAAATGAGGGACACTGATCTCAATCCCAGTACAGTTTTGTAAATGAGGGACACTGATCTCAATCCCAGTACAGTTTTGCAAATGAGGGACACTGATCTCAATCCCAGTACAGTTTTGTAAATGAGGGACACTGATCTCAATCCCAGTACAGTTTTGTAAATGAGGGACACTGATCTCAATCCCAGTACAGTTTTGTAAATGAGGGACACTGATCTCAATCCCAGTACAGTTTTGTAAATGAGGGACACTGATCTCAATCCCAGTACAGTTTTGCAAATGAGGGACACTGATCTCAATCCCAGTACAGTTTTGTAAATGAGGGACACTGATCTCAATCCCAGTACAGTTTTGTAAATGAGGGACACTGATCTCAATCCCAGTACAGTTTTGTAAATGAGGGACACTGATCTCAATCCCAGTACAGTTTTGCAAATGAGGGATACTGATCTCAATCCCAGTACAGTTTTGCAAATGAGGGACACTGATCTCAATCCCAGTACAGTTTTGTAAATGAGGGACCCTGATCTCAATCCCAGCACAGTTTTGCAAATGAGGGACACTGATCTCAATCCCAGTACAGTTTTGCAAATGAGGGACACTGATCTCAATCCCAGTACAGTTTTGCAAATGAGGGACACTGATCTCAATCCCAGTACAGTTTTGTAAATGAGGGACACTGATCTCAATCCCAGCACAGTTTTGTAAATGAGCGGCCCTGATCTCAATCCCAGTACAGTTTTGTAAATGGGGGTCCTGATCTCAATCCCAATACAGTTTTGTAAATGAGGGACACTGATCTCAATCCCAGCACAGTAATGTAAATGAGGGACACTGATCTCAATCCCAGCACAGTTTTGTAAATGAGCGGCCCTGATCTCAATCCCAGTACAGTTTTGTAAATGGGGGTCCTGATCTCAATCCCAATACAGTTTTGTAAATGAGGGACACTGATCTCAATCCCAGTACAGTTTTGTAAATGAGGGACAATGGTCTCAATCCCAGCACAGTTTTGTAAATGGGGGTCCTGATCTCAATCCCAATACAGTTTTGTAAATGAGGGACCCTGATCTCAATCCCAGCACAGTTTTGCAAATGAGGGACACTGATCTCAATCCCAGTACAGTTTTGTAAATGAGGGACACTGATCTCAATCCCAGCACAGTTTTGTAAATGAGGGACACTGATCTCAATCCCAGCACAGTTTTGTAAATGAGGGACACTGATCTCAATCCCAGTACAGTTTTGTAAATGAGGGACCCTGATCTCAATCCCAGTACAGTTTTGTAAATGGGGGTCCTGATCTCAATCCCAGCACAGTTTTGTAAATGAGGGACACTGATCTCAATCCCAGCACAGTTTTGCAAATGAGGGACACTGATCTCAATCCCAGCACAGTTTTGTAAATGAGGGACACTGATCTCAATCCCAGTACAGTTTTGCAAATGAGGGACACTGATCTCAATCCCAGCACAGTTTTGCAAATGAGGGACACTGATCTCAATCCCAGTACAGTTTTGCAAATGAGGGACACTGATCTCAATCCCAGCACAGTTTTGTAAATGAGGGACACTGATCTCAATCCCAGTACAGTTTTGTAAATGGGGGTCCTGATCTCAATCCCAGTACAGTTTTGTAAATGAGGGACACTGATCTCAATCCCAGCACAGTTTTGTAAATGAGGGACACTGATCTCAATCCCATTACAGTTTTGCAAATGAGGGACACTGATCTCAATCCCAGCACAGCTTTGTAAATGAGGGACCCTGATCTCAATCCCAGTACAGTTTTGCAAATGAGGGACACTGATCTCAATCCCAGCACAGTTTTGCAAATGAGGGACACTGATCTCAATCCCAGCACAGTTTTGTAAATGAGGGACACTGATCTCAATCCCAGTACAGTTTTGTAAATGAGGGACCCTGATCTCAATCCCAGTACAGTTTAGTAAATGGGGGTCCTGATCTCAATCCCAGCACAGTTTTGTAAATGAGGGACACTGATCTCAATCCCAGCACAGTTTTGCAAATGAGGGACACTGATCTCAATCCCAGCACAGTTTTGTAAATGGGGGACACTGATCTCAATCCCAGTACAGTTTTGCAAATGAGGGACACTGATCTCAATCCCAGCACAGTTTTGCAAATGAGGGACCCTGATCTCAATCCCAGCACAGTTTTACAAATGAGGGACACTGATCTCAATCCCAGCACAGTTTTGTAAATGGGGGTCCTGATCTCAATCCCAGCACAGTTTTGTAAATGGGGGTCCTGCTCTCAATCCCAGCACAGTTTTGCAAATGAGGGACATTGATCTCAATCCCAGTACAGCTTTGCAAATGAGGGACACTGATCTCAATCCCAGCACAGTTTTGCAAATGAGGGACCCTGATCTCAATCCCTGTACAGTTTTGCAAATGAGGGACCCTGATCTCAATCCCTGTACAGTTTTGTAAATGAGGGACACTGATCTCAATCCCAGCACAGTTTTGCAAATGAGGGACCCTGATCTCAATCCCAGTACAGTTTTGTAAATGAGGGACACTGATCTCAATCCCAGTACAGTTTTGCAAATGAGGGACATTGATCTCAATCCCAGCACAGTTTTGTAAATGAGGGACATTGATCTCAATCCCAGTACAGTTTTGTAAATGAGGGACACTGATCTCAATCCCAGCACAGTTTTGCAAATGAGGGACCCTGATCTCAATCCCAGTACAGTTTTACAAATGAGGGACATTGATCTCAATCCCAGCACAGTTTTGCAAATGAGGGACCCTGATCTCAATCCCAGTACAGTTTTACAAATGAGGGACACTGATCTCAATCCCAGCACAGTTTTGTAAATGAGGGACCCTGATCTCAATCCCAGTACAGTTTTGTTAATGAGGGACACTGATCTCAATCCCAGCACAGTTTTGTAAATGAGGGACACTGATCTCAATCCCAGCACAGTTTTGTAAATGAGGGACACTGATCTCAATCCCAGCACAGTTTTGCAAATGAGGGACACTGATCTCAATCCCAGTACAGTTTTGTAAATGAGGGACACTGATCTCAATCCCAGCACAGTTTTGTAAATGAGGGACACTGATCTCAATCCCAGCACAGTTTTGTAAATGAGGGACACTGATCTCAATCCCAGCACAGTTTTGTAAATGAGGGACACTGATCTCAATCCCAGCACAGTTTTGTAAATGAGGGACACTGATCTCAATCCCAGTACAGTTTTGTAAATGAGGGACACTGATCTCAATCCCAGCACAGTTTTGTAAATGAGGGACACTGATCTCAATCCCAGCACAGTTTTGTAAATGAGGGACACTGATCTCAATCCCAGTACAGTTTTGCAAATGAGGGACACTGATCTCAATCCCAGTACAGTTTTGTAAATGAGGGACACTGATCTCAATCCCAGTACAGTTTTGTAAATGAGGGACCCTGATCTCAATCCCAGTACAGTTTTGTAAATGGGGGTCCTGATCTCAATCCCAATACAGTTTTGTAAATGGGGGTCCTGATCTCAATCCCAATACAGTTTTGTAAATGAGGGACACTGATCTCAATCCCAGCACAGCTTTGCAAATGAGGGACACTGATCTCAATCCCAATACAGTTTTGTAAATGGGGGTCCTGATCTCAATCCCAATACAGTTTTGTAAATGAGGGACACTGATCTCAATCCCAGTACAGTTTTGTAAATGGGGGTCCTGATCTCAATCCCAATACAGTTTTGTAAATGAGGGACACTGATCTCAATCCCAGTACAGTTTTGTAAATGAGGGACACTGATCTCAATCCCAGCACAGTTTTGTAAATGAGCGACCCTGATCTCAATCCCAGTACAGTTTTGTAAATGAGGGACACTGATCTCAATCCCATTACAGTTTTGCAAATGAGGGACACTGATCTCAATCCCAGTACAGTTTTGTAAATGAGGGACCCTGATCTCAATCCCAGTACAGTTTTGTAAATGGGGGTCCTGATCTCAATCCCAGCACAGTTTTGTAACTGAGGGACACTGATCTCAATCCCAGTACAGTTTTGTAAATGAGGGACACTGATCTCAATCCCAGTACAGTTTTGTAAATGAGGGACACTGATCTCAATCCCAGCACAGTTTTGTAAATGAGGGACACTGATCTCAATCCCAGTACAGTTTTGTAAATGGGGGTCCTGATCTCAATCCCAATACAGTTTTGTAAATGAGGGACACTGATCTCAATCCCAGCACAGCTTTGCAAATGAGGGACACTGATCTCAATCCCAATACAGTTTTGTAAATGGGGGTCCTGATCTCAATCCCAATACAGTTTTGTAAATGAGGGAAACTGGTCTCAATCCCAGTACAGTTTTGTAAATGGGGGTCCTGATCTCAATCCCAATACAGTTTTGTAAATGAGGGACACTGATCTCAATCCCAGCACAGTTTTGTAAATGAGGGACACTGATCTCAATCCCAGCACAGTTTTGTAAATGAGCGGCCCTGATCTCAATCCCAGTACAGTTTTGTAAATGAGGGACACTGATCTCAATCCCATTACAGTTTTGCAAATGAGGGACACTGATCTCAATCCCAGTACAGTTTTGTAAATGAGGGACCCTGATCTCAATCCCAGTACAGTTTTGTAAATGGGGGTCCTGATCTCAATCCCAGCACAATTTTGCAAATGAGGGACACTGATCTCAATCCCAGCACAGTTTTGTAAATGGGGGACACTGATCTCAATCCCAGTACAGTTTTGTAAATGAGGGACCCTGATCTCAATCCCAGTACAGTTTTGTAAATGGGGGTCCTGATCTCAATCCCAGCACAGTTTTGTAAATGAGGGACACTGATCTCAATCCCAGCACAGTTTTGCAAATGAGGGACACTGATCTCAATCCCAGCACAGTTTTGTAAATGGGGGACACTGATCTCAATCCCAGTACAGTTTTGCAAATGAGGGACACTGATCTCAATCCCAGTACAGTTTTGCAAATGAGGGACCCTGATCTCAATACCAGCACAGTTTTACAAATGAGGGACACTGATCTCAATCCCAGCACAGTAATGTAAATGGGGGTCTTGATCTCAATCCCAGCACAGTTTTGCAAATGAGGGACCCTGTTCTCAATCCCAGTACAGTTTTGCAAATGAGGCACCCTGATCTCAATCCCAGTACAGTTTTATATATGAGGGACACTGATCTCAATCCCAGCACAGTTTTGTAAATGAGGGACCCTGATCTCAATCCCCGCACAGTTTTGTAAATGAGGGACACTGATCTCAATCCCAGCACAGTTTTGCAAATGAGGGACACTGATCTCAATCCCAGCACAGTTTTGCAAATGGGGGACACTGATCTCAATCCCAGTACAGTTTTGTAAATGAGGGACCCTGATCTCAATCCCAGTACAGTTTTGTAAATGGGGGCCCTGATCTCAATCCCAGCACAGTTTTACAAATGAGGGACACTGATCTCAATCCCAGCACCGTTTTACAAATGAGGGACACTGATCTCAATCCCAGTACAGTTTTGCAAATGAGGGACACTGATCTCAATCCCAGTTCAGTTTTGCAAATGAGGGACACTGATCTCAATCCCAGCACAATTTTGTAAATGAGGGACACTGATCTCAATCCCAGTACAGTTTTACAAATGAGGGACACTGATCTCAATCCCAGTACAGTTTTGTAAATGAGGGACACTGATCTCAATCCCAGTACAGTTTGGCAAATGAGGGACACTGATCTCAATCCCAGTACAGTTTTACAAATGAGGGACACTGATCTCAATCCCAGTACAGTTTTACAAATGAGGGACACTGATCTCAATCCCAGCACAGTTTTACAAATGAGGGACACTGATCTCAATCCCAGCACAGTTTTACAAATGAGGGACACTGATCTCAATCCCAGCACAGTTTTACAAATGAGGGACACTGATCTCAATCCCAGTACAGTTTTGCAAATGAGGGACCCTGATCTCAATCCCAGTACAGTTTTACAAATGAGGGACACTGATCTCAATCCCAGTACAGTTTTGTAAATGAGGGACACTGATCTCAATCCCAGTACAGTTTTGTAAATGAGGGACACTGATCTCAATCCCAGCACAGTTTTGCAAATGAGGGACCCTGATCTCAATCCCAGCACAGTTTTGCAAATGAGGGACACTAATCTCAATCCCAGTACAGTTTTGAAAATGAGGGACACTGATCTCAATCCCAGTACAGTTTTGTAAATGAGGGACACTGATCTCAATCCCAGTACAGTTTTGTAAATGAGGGACACTGATCTCAATCCCAGTACAGTTTTGTAAATGAGGGACACTGATCTCAATCCCAGTACAGTTTTGCAAATGAGGGACACTGATCTCAATCCCAGTACAGTTTTGCAAATGAGGGACACTGATCTCAATCCCAGTACAGTTTTGTAAATGAGGGACCCTGATCTCAATCCCAGCACAGTTTTGTAAATGGGGGACACTGATCTCAATCCCAGCACAGTTTTGTAAATGAGGGACACTGATCTCAATCCCAGCACAGTTTTGCAAATGAGGGACACTGATCTCAATCCCAGCACAGTTTTGTAAATGGGGGACACTGATCTCAATCCCAGTACAGTTTTGTAAATGAGGGACCCTGATCTCAATCCCAGTACAGTTTTGTAAATGGGGGTCCTGATCTCAATCCCAGCACAGTTTTGTAAATGAGGACACTGATCTCAATCCCAGCACAGTTTTGCAAATGAGGGACACTGATCTCAATCCCAGCACAGTTTTGTAAATGGGGGACACTGATCTCAATCCCAGTACAGTTTTGCAAATGAGGGACACTGATCTCAATCCCAGTACAGTTTTGTAAATGAGGGACACTGATCTCAATCCCAGTACAGTTTTGTAAATGAGGGACACTGATCGCAATCCCAGTACAGTTTTGTAAATGAGGGACACTGATCTCAATCCCAGTACAGTTTTGTAAATGAGGGACACTGATCTCAATCCCAGCACAGTTTTGCAAATGAGGGACCCTGATCTCAATCCCAGCACAGTTTTGCAAATGAGGGACACTGATCTCAATCCCAGTACAGTTTTGTAAATGAGTGACACTGATCTCAATCCCAGTACAGTTTTACAAATGAGGGACACTGATCTCAATCCCAGCACAGTTTTACAAATGAGGGACACTGATCTCAATCCCAGCACAGTTTTACAAATGAGGGACACTGATCTCAATCCCAGCACAGTTTTACAAATGAGGGACACTGATCTCAATCCCAGTACAGTTTTGCAAATGAGGGACCCTGATCTCAATCCCAGTACAGTTTTACAAATGAGGGACACTGATCTCAATCCCAGTACAGTTTTGTAAATGAGGGACACTGATCTCAATCCCAGTACAGTTTTGTAAATGAGGGACACTGATCTCAATCCCAGCACAGTTTTGCAAATGAGGGACCCTGATCTCAATCCCAGCACAGTTTTGCAAATGAGGGACACTGATCTCAATCCCAGTACAGTTTTGTAAATGAGGGACACTGATCTCAATCCCAGTACAGTTTTGTAAATGAGGGACACTGATCTCAATCCCAGTACAGTTTTGTAAATGAGGGACACTGATCTCAATCCCAGTACAGTTTTGTAAATGAGGGACACTGATCTCAATCCCAGTACAGTTTTGCAAATGAGGGACACTGATCTCAATCCCAGTACAGTTTTGCAAATGAGGGACACTGATCTCAATCCCAGTACAGTTTTGTAAATGAGGGACCCTGATCTCAATCCCAGCACAGTTTTGTAAATGAGGGACACTGATCTCAATCCCAGCACAGTTTTGTAAATGAGGGACACTGATCTCAATCCCAGCACAGTTTTGCAAATGAGGGACACTGATCTCAATCCCAGCACAGTTTTGTAAATGGGGGACACTGATCTCAATCCCAGTACAGTTTTGTAAATGAGGGACCCTGATCTCAATCCCAGTACAGTTTTGTAAATGGGGGTCCTGATCTCAATCCCAGCACAGTTTTGCAAATGAGGGACATTCATCTCAATCCCAGCACAGTTTTGCAAATGAGGGACACTGATCTCAATCCCAGCACAGTTTTGTAAATGGGGACACTGATCTCAATCCCAGTACAGTTTTGCAAATGAGGGACACTGATCTCAATCCCAGTACAGTTTTGTAAATGAGGGACACTGATCTCAATCCCAGTACAGTTTTGTAAATGAGGGACACTGATCTCAATCCCAGTACAGTTTTGTAAATGAGGGACACTGATCTCAATCCCAGTACAGTTTTGTAAATGAGGGACACTGATCTCAATCCCAGCACAGTTTTGCAAATGAGGGACCCTGATCTCAATCCCAGCACAGTTTTGCAAATGAGGGACACTGATCTCAATCCCAGTACAGTTTTGTAAATGAGGGACACTGATCTCAATCCCAGTACAGTTTTGTAAATGAGGGACCCTGATCTCAATCCCAGCACAGTTTTGCAAATGAGGGACACTGATCTCAATCCCAGTACAGTTTTGCAAATGAGGGACACTGATCTCAATCCCAGTACAGTTTTGCAAATGAGGGACACTGATCTCAATCCCAGTACAGTTTTGTAAATGAGGGACACTGATCTCAATCCCAGTACAGTTTTGCAAATGAGGGACACTGATCTCAATCCCAGCACAGTTTTGTAAATGAGGGACCCTGATCTCAATCCCAGTACAGTTTTACAAATGAGGGACACTGATCTCAATCCCAGTACAGTTTTGCAAATGAGGGACATTGATCTCTATCCCAGTACAGTTTTGTAAATGAGGGACACTGATCTCAATCCCAGTACAGTTTTGTAAATGGGGGTCCTGATCTCAATCCCAGCACAGTTTTGTAAATGGGGGTCCTGATCTCAATCCCAGCACAGTTTTGTAAATTGGGGTCCTGATCTCAATCCCAGCACAGTTTTGCAAATGAGGGACATTGATCTCAATCCCAGTACAGCTTTGCAAATGAGGGACACTGATCTCAATCCCAGCACAGTTTTGCAAATGAGGGACCCTGATCTCAATCCCTGTACAGTTTTGCAAATGAGGGACCCTGATCTCAATCCCAGTACAGTTTTGTAAATGAGGGACACTGATCTCAATCCCAGCACAGTTTTGCAAATGAGGGACCCTGATCTCAATCCCAGTACAGTTTTGTAAATGAGGGACACTGATCTCAATCCCAGTACAGTTTTGCAAATGAGGGACATTGATCTCAATCCCAGCACAGTTTTGTAAATGAGGGACATTGATCTCAATCCCAGTACAGTTTTGTAAATGAGGGACACTGATCTCAATCCCAGCACAGTTTTGCAAATGAGGGACCCTGATCTCAATCCCAGTACAGTTTTACAAATGAGGGACATTGATCTCAATCCCAGCACAGTTTTGCAAATGAGGGACCCTGATCTCAATCCCAGTACAGTTTTACAAATGAGGGACACTGATCTCAATCCCAGCACAGTTTTGTAAATGAGGGACCCTGATCTCAATCCCAGTACAGTTTTGTAAATGAGGGACACTGATCTCAATCCCAGCACAGTTTTGTAAATGAGGGACACTGATCTCAATCGCAGCACAATTTTGTAAATGAGGGACACTGATCTCAATCCCAGCACAGTTTTGCAAATGAGGGACACTGATCTCAATACCAGTACAGTTTTGTTAATAAGGGACACTGATCTCAATCCCAGCACAGTTTTGTAAATGAGGGACACTGATCTCAATCCCAGCACAGTTTTGTAAATGAGGGACACTGATCTCAATCCCAGCACAATTTTGTAAATGAGGGACACTGATCGCAATCCCAGCACAATTTTGTAAATGAGGGACACTGATCTCAATCCCAGTACAGTTTTGTAAATGAGGGACACTGATCTCAATCCCAGCACAGTTTTGTAAATGAGGGACACTGATCTCAATCCCAGCACAGTTTTGTAAATGAGGGACACTGATCTCAATCCCAGTACAGTTTTGCAAATGAGGGACACTGATCTCAATCCCAGTACAGTTTTGTAAATGAGGGACACTGATCTCAATCCCAGTACAGTTTTGTAAATGAGGGACCCTGATCTCAATCCCAGTACAGTTTTGTAAATGGGGGTCCTGATCTCAATCCCAATACAGTTTTGTAAATGGGGTCCTGATCTCAATCCCAATACAGTTTTGTAAATGAGGGACACTGATCTCAATCCCAGCACAGCTTTGCAAATGAGGGACACTGATCTCAATCCCAGTACAGTTTTGTAAATGGGGGTCCTGATCTCAATCCCAATACAGTTTTGTAAATGAGGGACACTGATCTCAATCCCAGTACAGTTTTGTAAATGGGGGTCCTGATCTCAATCCCAATACAGTTTTGTAAATGAGGGACACTGATCTCAATCCCAGTACAGTTTTGTAAATGAGGGACACTGATCTCAATCCCAGCACAGTTTTGTAAATGAGCGACCCTGATCTCAATCCCAGTACAGTTTTGTAAATGAGGGACACTGATCTCAATCCCATTACAGTTTTGCAAATGAGGGACACTGATCTCAATCCCAGTACAGTTTTGTAAATGAGGGACCCTGATCTCAATCCCAGTACAGTTTTGTAAATGGGGGTCCTGATCTCAATCCCAGCACAGTTTTGTAACTGAGGGACACTGATCTCAATCCCAGTACAGTTTTGTAAATGAGGGACACTGATCTCAATCCCAGTACAGTTTTGTAAATGAGGGACACTGATCTCAATCCCAGCACAGTTTTGTAAATGAGGGACACTGATCTCAATCCCAGTACAGTTTTGTAAATGGGGGTCCTGATCTGAATCCCAATACAGTTTTGTAAATGAGGGACACTGATCTCAATCCCAGTACAGTTTTGTAAATGGGGGTCCTGATCTCAATCCCAATACAGCTTTGCAAATGAGGGACACTGATCTCAATCCCAATACAGTTTTGTAAATGAGGGAAACTGGTCTCAATCCCAGTACAGTTTTGTAAATGGGGGTCCTGATCTCAATCCCAATACAGGTTTTTTAAATGAGGGAAACTGGTCTCAATCCCAGTACAGTTTTGTAAATGGGGGTCCTGATCTCAATCCCAATACAGTTTTGTAAATGAGGGACACTGATCTCAATCCCATTACAGTTTTGCAAATGAGGGACACTGATCTCAATCCCAGTACAGTTTTGTAAATGAGGGACCCTGATCTCAATCCCAGTACAGTTTTGTAAATGGGGGTCCTGATCTCAATCCCAGCACAATTTTGCAAATGAGGGACACTGATCTCAATCCCAGCACAGATTTGTAAATGGGGGACACTGATCTCAATCCCAGTACAGTTTTGTAAATGAGGGACCCTGATCTCAATCCCAGTACAGTTTTGTAAATGGGGGTCCTGATCTCAATCCCAGCATAGTTTTGTAAATGAGGGACACTGATCTCAATCCCAGCACAGTTTTGCAAATGAGGGACACTGATCTCAATCCCAGCACAGTTTTGTAAATGGGGGACACTGATCTCAATCCCAGTACAGTTTTGCAAATGAGGGACACTGATCTCAATCCCAGTACAGTTTTGCAAATGAGGGACCCTGATCTCAATACCAGCACAGTTTTACAAATGAGGGACACTGATCTCAATCCCAGCACAGTAATGTAAATGGGGGTCTTGATCTCAATCCCAGCACAGTTTTGCAAATGAGGGACCCTGATCTCAATCCCAGTACAGTTTTGCAAATGAGGCACCCTGATCTCAATCCCAGTACAGTTTTATATATGAGGGACACTGATCTCAATCCCAGCACAGTTTTGTAAATGAGGGACCCTGATCTCAATCCCCGCACAGTTTTGTAAATGAGGGACACTGATCTCAATCCCAGCACAGTTTTGCAAATGAGGGACACTGATCTCAATCCCAGCACAGTTTTGCAAATGGGGGACACTGATCTCAATCCCAGTACAGTTTTGTAAATGAGGGACCCTGATCTCAATCCCAGTACAGTTTTGTAAATGGGGGCCCTGATCTCAATCCCAGCACAGTTTTACAAATGAGGGACACTGATCTCAATCCCAGCACAGTTTTACAAATGAGGGACACTGATCTCAATCCCAGTACAGTTTTGCAAATGAGGGACACTGATCTCAATCCCAGTTCAGTTTTGCAAATGAGGGACACTGATCTCAATCCCAGCACAATTTTGTAAATGAGGGACACTGATCTCAATCCCAGTACAGTTTTACAAATGAGGGACACTGATCTCAATCCCAGTACAGTTTTGTAAATGAGGGACACTGATCTCAATCCCAGTACAGTTTTGCAAATGAGGGACACTGATCTCAATCCCAGTACAGTTTTACAAATGAGGGACACTGATCTCAATCCCAGTACAGTTTTACAAATGAGGGACACTGATCTCAATCCCAGCACAGTTTTACAAATGAGGGACACTGATCTCAATCCCAGCACAGTTTTACAAAGGAGGGACACTGATCTCAATCCCAGCACAGTTTTACAAATGAGGGACACTGATCTCAATCCCAGTACAGTTTTGCAAATGAGGGACCCTGATCTCAATCCCAGTACAGTTTTACAAATGAGGGACACTGATCTCAATCCCAGTACAGTTTTGTAAATGAGGGACACTGATCTCAATCCCAGTACAGTTTTGTAAATGAGGGACACTGATCTCAATCCCAGCACAGTTTTGCAAATGAGGGACCCTGATCTCAATCCCAGCACAGTTTTGCAAATGAGGGACACTAATCTCAATCCCAGTACAGTTTTGTAAATGAGGGACACTGATCTCAATCCCAGTACAGTTTTGTAAATGAGGGACACTGATCTCAATCCCAGTACAGTTTTGTAAATGAGGGACACTGATCTCAATCCCAGTACAGTTTTGTAAATGAGGGACACTGATCTCAATCCCAGTACAGTTTTGCAAATGAGGGACACTGATCTCAATCCCAGTACAGTTTTGCAAATGAGGGACACTGATCTCAATCCCAGTACAGTTTTGTAAATGAGGGACCCTGATCTCAATCCCAGCACAGTTTTGTAAATGGGGGACACTGATCTCAATCCCAGCACAGTTTTGTAAATGAGGGACACTGATCTCAATCCCAGCATAGTTTTGCAAATGAGGGACACTGATCTCAATCCCAGCACAGTTTTGTAAATGGGGGACACTGATCTCAATCCCAGTACAGTTTTGTAAATGAGGGACCCTGATCTCAATCCCAGTACAGTTTTGTAAATGGGGGTCCTGATCTCAATCCCAGCACAGTTTTGTAAATGAGGACACTGATCTCAATCCCAGCACAGTTTTGCAAATGAGGGACACTGATCTCAATCCCAGCACAGTTTTGTAAATGGGGGACACTGATCTCAATCCCAGTACAGTTTTGCAAATGAGGGACACTGATCTCAATCCCAGTACAGTTTTGCAAATGAGGGACCCTGATCTCAATCCCAGCACAGTTTTACAAATGAGGGACACTGATCTCAATCCCAGCACAGTAATGTAAATGGGGTCCAGATCTCAATCCCAGCACAGTTTTGCAAATGAGGGACCCTGATCTCAATCCCAGTACAGTTTTGCAAATGAGGCACCCTGATCTCAATCCCAGTACAGTTTTGTAAATGAGGGACACTGATCTCAATCCCAGCACAGTTTTGTAAATAAGGGACCCTGATCTCAATCCCAGCACAGTTTTGTAAATGAGGGACACTGATCTCAATCCCAGCACAGTTTTGCAAATGAGGGACACTGATCTCAATCCCAGCACAGTTTTGCAAATGAGGGACCCTGATCTCAATCCCAGCACAGTTTTACAAATGTGGGACACTGATCTCAATCCCAGCACAGTTTTACAAATGAGGGACACTGATCTCAATTCCAGTACAGTTTTGCAAATGAGGGACACTGATCTCAATCCCAGTACAGTTTTGCAAATGAGGGACACTGATCTCAATCCCAGCACAGTTTTGTAAATGAGGGACCCTGATCTCAATCCCAGCACAGTTTTACAAATGAGGGACACTGATCTCAATCCAGTACAGTTTTGCAAATGAGGGACACTGATCTCAATCCCAGTACAGTTTTGCAAATGAGGGACACTGATCTCAATCCCAGCACAGTTTTGTAAATGAGGGACACTGATCTCAATCCCAGTACAGTTTTGTAAATGAGGGACACTGATCTCAATCCCAGTACAGTTTTGTAAATGAGGGACACTGATCTCAATCCCAGCACAGTTTTGCAAATGAGGGACCCTGATCTCAATCCCTGCACAGTTTTGCAAATGAGGGACACTGATCTCAATCCCAGTACAGTTTTGTAAATGAGGGACACTGATCTCAATCCCAGTACAGTTTTGCAAATGAGGGACACTGATCTCAATCCCAGCACAGTTTTGCAAATGAGGGACACTGATCTCAATCCCAGTACAGTTTTGCAAATGAGGGACACTGATCTCAATCCCAGTACAGTTTTGCAAATGAGGGACACTGATCTCAATCCCAGCACAGTTTTGTAAATGAGGGACACTGATCTCAATCCCAGTACAGTTTTGTAAATGAGGGACACTGATCTCAATCCCAGTACAGTTTTGTAAATGAGGGACACTGATCTCAATCCCAGCACAGTTTTGCAAATGAGGGACACTGATCTCAATCCCAGCACAGTTTTGCAAATGAGGGACCCTGATCTCAATCCCAGTACAGTTTTGTAAATGAGGGACACTGATCTCAATCCCAGTACAGTTTTGTAAATGAGGGACACTGATCTCAATCCCAGTACAGTTTTGTAAATGAGGGACACTGATCTCAATCCCAGTACAGTTTTGTAAATGAGGGACACTGATCTCAATCCCAGTACAGTTTTGTAAATGAGGGACACTGATCTCAATCCCAGTACAGTTTTGCAAATGAGGGACACTGATCTCAATCCCAGAACAGTTTTGTAAATGGGGGTCCTGATCTCAATCCCAGCACAGTTTTGTAAATGAGGGACACTGATCTCAATCCCAGTACAGTTTTGCAAATGAGGGACACTGATCTCAATCCCAGCACAGTTTTGCAAATGAGGGACCCTGATCTCAATCCCAGCACAGTTTTACAAATGAGGGACACTGATCTCAATCCCAGCACAGTTTTACAAATGAGGGACACTGATCTCAATCCCAGCACAGTTTTACAAATGAGGGACACTGATCTCAATCCCAGCACAATTTTGTAAATGAGGGACACTGATCTCAATCCCAGTACAGTTTTGTAAATGAGGGACACTGATCTCAATCCCAGTACAGTTTTGTAAATGAGGGACACTGATCTCAATCCCAGTACAGTTTTGTAAATGAGGGACACTGATCTCAATCCCAGTACAGTTTTGTAAATGAGGGACACTGATCTCAATCCCAGCACAGTTTTGCAAATGAGGGACCCTGATCTCAATCCCAGTACAGTTTTGTAAATGAGGGACACTGATCTCATTCCCAGCACAGTTTTGCAAATGAGGGACCCTGATCTCAATCCCAGTACAGTTTTGTAAATGAGGGACCCTGATCTCAATCCCAGCACAGTTTTGTAAATGAGGGACACTGATCTCAATCCCAGTACAGTTTTGTAAATGAGGGACACTGATCTCAATCCCTGCACAGTTTTGTAAATGAGCGGCCCTGATCTCAATCCCAGTACAGTTTTGTAAATGAGGGACACTGATCTCAATCCCATTACAGTTTTGCAAATGAGGGACACTGATCTCAATCCCAGCACAGTTTTGTAAATGAGGGACACTGATCTCAATCCCAGTACAGTTTTGTAAATGGGGGTCCTGATCTCAATCCCAGCACAGTTTTGTAAATGAGGGACACTGATCTCAATCCCAGCACAGTTTTGAAAATGAGGGACACTGATCTCAATCCCAGCACAGTTTTGTAAATGGGGGACACTGATCTCAATCCCAGTACAGTTTTGTAAATGAGGGACCCTGATCTCAATCCCAGTACAGTTTTGTAAATGGGGGTCCTGATCTCAATCCCAGCACAGTTTTGTAAATGAGGGACACTGATCTCAATCCCAGCACAGTTTTGCAAATGAGGGACACTGATCTCAATCCCAGCACAGTTTTGTAAATGGGGGACACTGATCTCAATCCCAGTACAGTTTTGCAAATGAGGGACACTGATCTCAATCCCAGTACAGTTTTGCAAATGAGGGACCCTGATCTCAATCCCAGCACAGTTTTACAAATGAGGGACACTGATCTCAATCCCAGCACAGTAATGTAAATGCGTGACCAGATCTCAATCCCAGCACAGTTTTGCAAAGGAGGGACCCTGATCTCAATCCCAGTACAGTTTTGCAAATGAGGCACCCTGATCTCAATCCCAGTACAGTTTTGTAAATGAGGGACACTGATCTCAATCCCAGCACAGTTTTGTAAATGAGGGACCCTGATCTCAATCCCAGCACAGTTTTGTAAATGAGGGACACTGATCTCAATCCCAGCACAGTTTTGCAAATGAGGGACACTGATCTCAATCCCAGCACAGTTTTGCAAATGAGGGACCCTGATCTCAATCCCAGCACAGTTTTACAAATGAGGGACACTGATCTCAATCCCAGCACAGTTTTACAAATGAGGGACACTGATCTCAATCCCAGCACAGTTTTACAAATGAGGGACACTGATCTCAATCCCAGCACAGTTTTACAAATGCGGGACTCTTATCTCAATTCCAGTACAGTTTTGCAAATGAGGGACACTGATCTCAATCCCAGTACAGTTTTGCAAATGAGGGACACTGATCTCAATCCCAGCACAATTTTGTAAATGAGGGACACTGATCTCAATCCCAGTACAGTTTTGTAAATGAGGTACACTGATCTCAATCCCAGTACAGTTTTGTAAATGAGGGACACTGATCTCAATCCCAGCACAGTTTTGCAAATGAGGGACCCTGATCTCAATCCCAGCACAGTTTTGCAAATGAGGGACACTGATCTCAATCCCAGTACAGTTTTGTAAATGAGGGACACTGATCTCAATCCCAGTACAGTTTTGCAAATGAGGGACACTGATCTCAATCCCAGTACAGTTTTACAAATGAGGGACACTGATCTCAATCCCAGTACAGTTTTGCAAATGAGGGACACTGATCTCAATCTCAGTACAGTTTTGCAAATGAGGGACACTGATCTCAATGCCAGCACAATTTTGTAAATGAGGGACACTGATCTCAATCCCAGTACAGTTTTGTAAATGAGGGACACTGATCTCAATCCCAGTACAGTTTTGTAAATGAGGGACACTGATCTCAATCCCAGCACAGTTTTGCAAATGAGGGACCTTGATCTCAATCCCAGCACAGTTTTGCAAATGAGGGACACTGATCTCAATCCCAGTACAGTTTTGTAAATGAGGGACACTGATCTCAATCCCAGTACAGTTTTGTAAATGAGGGACACTGATCTCAATCCCAGCACAGCTTTGCAAATGAGGGACACTGATCTCAATCCCAATACAGTTTTGTAAATGGGGGTCCTGATCTCAATCCCAATACAGTTTTGTAAATGAGGGAAACTGGTCTCAATCCCAGTACAGTTTTGTAAATGGGGGTCCTGATCTCAATCCCAATACAGTTTTGTAAATGAGGGACACTGATCTCAATCCCAGCACAGTTTTGTAAATGAGGGACACTGATCTCAATCCCAGCACAGTTTTGTAAATGAGCGGCCCTGATCTCAATCCCAGTACAGTTTTGTAAATGAGGGACACTGATCTCAATCCCATTACAGTTTTGCAAATGAGGGACACTGATCTCAATCCCAGTACAGTTTTGTAAATGAGGGACCCTGATCTCAATCCCAGTACAGTTTTGTAAATGGGGGTCCTGATCTCAATCCCAGCACAATTTTGCAAATGAGGGACACTGATCTCAATCCCAGCACAGTTTTGTAAATGGGGGACACTGATCTCAATCCCAGTACAGTTTTGTAAATGAGGGACCCTGATCTCAATCCCAGTACAGTTTTGTAAATGGGGGTCCTGATCTCAATCCCAGCACAGTTTTGTAAATGAGGGACACTGATCTCAATCCCAGCACAGTTTTGCAAATGAGGGACACTGATCTCAATCCCAGCACAGTAATGTAAATGGGGGACACTGATCTCAATCCCAGTACAGTTTTGTAAATGAGGGACACTGATCTCAATCCCAGCACAGTTTTGTAAATGAGGGACCCTGATCTCAATCCCAGTACAGTTTTGTAAATGGGGTTCCTGATCTCAATCCCAGCACAGTTTTGTAAATGAGGGACACTGATCTCAATCCCAGCACAGTTTTGTAAATGGGGGACACTGATCTCAATCCCAGTACAGTTTTGCAAATGAGGGACACTGATCTCAATCCCAGTACAGTTTTGCAAATGAGGGACCCTGATCTCAATACCAGCACAGTTTTACAAATGAGGGACACTGATCTCAATCCCAGCACAGTAATGTAAATGGGGGTCTTGATCTCAATCCCAGCACAGTTTTGCAAATGAGGGACCCTGATCTCAATCCCAGTACAGTTTTGCAAATGAGGCACCCTGATCTCAATCCCAGTACAGTTTTATATATGAGGGACACTGATCTCAATCCCAGCACAGTTTTGTAAATGAGGGACCCTGATCTCAATCCCCGCACAGTTTTGTAAATGAGGGACACTGATCTCAATCCCAGCACAGTTTTGCAAATGAGGGACACTGATCTCAATCCCAGCACAGTTTTGCAAATGGGGGACACTGATCTCAATCCCAGTACAGTTTTGTAAATGAGGTACCCTGATCTCAATCCCAGTACAGTTTTGTAAATGGGGGCCCTGATCTCAATCCCAGCACAGTTTTACAAATGAGGGACACTGATCTCAATCCCAGCACCGTTTTACAAATGAGGGACACTGATCTCAATCCCAGTACAGTTTTGCAAATGAGGGACACTGATCTCAATCCCAGTTCAGTTTTGCAAATGAGGGACACTGATCTCAATCCCAGCACAATTTTGTAAATGAGGGACACTGATCTCAATCCCAGTACAGTTTTACAAATGAGGGACACTGATCTCAATCCCAGTACAGTTTTGTAAATGAGGGACACTGATCTCAATCCCAGTACAGTTTTGCAAATGAGGGACACTGATCTCAATCCCAGTACAGTTTTACAAATGAGGGACACTGATCTCAATCCCAGTACAGTTTTACAAATGAGGGACACTGATCTCAATCCCAGCACAGTTTTACAAATGAGGGACACTGATCTCAATCCCAGCACAGTTTTACAAATGAGGGACACTGATCTCAATCCCAGCACAGTTTTACAAATGAGGGACACTGATCTCAATCCCAGTACAGTTTTGCAAATGAGGGACCCTGATCTCAATCCCAGTACAGTTTTACAAATGAGGGACACTGATCTCAATCCCAGTACAGTTTTGTAAATGAGGGACACTGATCTCAATCCCAGTACAGTTTTGTAAATGAGGGACACTGATCTCAATCCCAGCACAGTTTTGCAAATGAGGGACCCTGATCTCAATCCCAGCACAGTTTTGCAAATGAGGGACACTAATCTCAATCCCAGTACAGTTTTGTAAATGAGGGACACTGATCTCAATCCCAGTACAGTTTTGTAAATGAGGGACACTGATCTCAATCCCAGTACAGTTTTGTAAATGAGGGACACTGATCTCAATCCCAGTACAGTTTTGTAAATGAGGGACACTGATCTCAATCCCAGTACAGTTTTGCAAATGAGTGACACTGAACTCAATCCCAGTACAGTTCTGCAAATGAGGGACACTGATCTCAATCCCAGTACAGTTTTGTAAATGAGGGACCCTGATCTCAATCGCAGCACAGTTTTGTAAATGGGGGACACTGATCTCAATCCCAGCACAGTTTTGTAAATGAGGGACACTGATCTCAATCCCAGCACAGTTTTGCAAATGAAGGACACTGATCTCAATCCCAGCACAGTTTTGTAAATGGGGGACACTGATCTCAATCCCAGTACAGTTTTGTAAATGAGGGACCCTGATCTCAATCCCAGTACAGTTTTGTAAATGGGGGTCCTGATCTCAATCCCAGCACAGTTTTGTAAATGAGGACACTGATCTCAATCCCAGCACAGTTTTGCAAATGAGGGACACTGATCTCAATCCCAGCACAGTTTTGTAAATGGGGGACACTGATCTCAATCCCAGTACAGTTTTGCAAATGAGGGACACTGATCTCAATCCCAGTACAGTTTTGTAAATGAGGGACACTGATCGCAATCCCAGTACAGTTTTGTAAATGAGGGACACTGATCTCAATCCCAGTACAGTTTTGTAAATGAGGGACACTGATCTCAATCCCAGCACAGTTTTGCAAATGAGGGACCCTGATCTCAATCCCAGCACAGTTTTGCAAATGAGGGACACTGATCTCAATCCCAGTACAGTTTTGTAAATGAGGGACACTGATCTCAATCCCAGTACAGTTTTGTAAATGAGGGACCCTGATCTCAATCCCAGCACAGTTTTGCAAATGAGGGACACTGATCTCAATCCCAGTACAGTTTTGCAAATGAGGGACACTGATCTCAATCCCAGTACAGTTTTGCAAATGAGGGACACTGATCTCAATCCCAGTACAGTTTTGTAAATGAGGGACACTGATCTCAATCCCAGTACAGTTTTGCAAATGAGGGACACTGATCTCAATCGCAGCACAGTTTTGTAAATGAGGGACCCTGATCTCAATCCCAGTACAGTTTTGTAAATGAGGGACACTGATCTCAATCCCAGTACAGTTTTGCAAATGCGGGACATTGATCTCTATCCCAGTACAGTTTTGTAAATGAGGGACGCTGATCTCAATCCCAGTACAGTTTTGTAAATGAGGGACACTGATCTCAATCCCAGTACAGTTTTGTAAATGGGGGTCCTGATCTCAATCCCAGCACAGTTTTGTAAATGGGGGTCCTGATCTCAATCCCAGCACAGTTTTGTAAATGGGGGTCCTGATCTCAATCCCAGCACAGTTTTGCAAATGAGGGACATTGATCTCAATCCCAGTACAGCTTTGCAAATGAGGGACACTGATCTCAATCCCAGCACAGTTTTGCAAATGAGGGACCCTGATCTCAATCCCTGTACAGTTTTGCAAATGAGGGACCCTGATCTCAATCCCAGTACAGTTTTGTAAATGAGGGACACTGATCTCAATCCCAGCACAGTTTTGCAAATGAGGGACCCTGATCTCAATCCCAGTACAGTTTTGTAAATGAGGGACACTGATCTCAATCCCAGTACAGTTTTGCAAATGAGGGACATTGATCTCAATCCCAGCACAGTTTTGTAAATGAGGGACATTGATCTCAATCCCAGTACAGTTTTGTAAATGAGGGACACTGATCTCAATCCCAGCACAGTTTTGCAAATGAGGGACCCTGATCTCAATCCCAGTACAGTTTTACAAATGAGGGACATTGATCTCAATCCCAGCACAGTTTTGCAAATCAGGGACCCTGATCTCAATCCCAGTACAGTTTTACAAATGAGGGACACTGATCTCAATCCCAGCACAGTTTTGTAAATGAGGGACCCTGATCTCAATCCCAGTACAGTTTTGTTAATGAGGGACATTGATCTCAATCCCAGCACAGTTTTGTAAATGAGGGACACTGATCTCAATCGCAGCACAATTTTGTAAATGAGGGACACTGATCTCAATCCCAGCACAGTTTTGCAAATGAGGGACACTGATCTCAATACCAGTACAGTTTTGTTAATAAGGGACATTGATCTCAATCCCAGCACAGTTTTGTAAATGAGTGACACTGATCTCAATCCCAGCACAATTTTGTAAATGAGGGACACTGATCTCAATCCCAGCACAATTTTGTAAATGAGGGACACTGATCTCAATCCCAGCACAATTTTGTAAATGAGGGACACTGATCTCAATCCCAGTACAGTTTTGTAAATGAGGGACACTGATCTCAATCTCAGCACAGTTTTGTAAATGAGGGACACTGATCTCAATCCCAGCACAATTTTGTAAATGAGGGACACTGATCTCAATCCCAGTACAGTTTTGCAAATGAGGGACACTGATCTCAATCCCAGTACAGTTTTGTAAATGAGGGACACTGATCTCAATCCCAGTACAGTTTTGTAAATGAGGGACCCTGATCTCAATCCCAGTACAGTTTTGTAAATGGGGGTCCTGATCTCAATCCCAATACAGTTTTGTAAATGGGGGTCCTGATCTCAATCCCAATACAGTTTTGTAAATGAGGGACACTGATCTCAATCCCAGCACAGCTTTGCAAATGAGGGACACTGATCTCAATCCCAATACAGTTTTGTAAATGGGGGTCCTGATATCAATCCCAATACAGTTTTGTAAATGAGGGAAACTGGTCTCAATCCCAGTACAGTTTTGTAAATGGGGGTCCTGATCTCAATCCCAATACAGTTTTGTAAATGGGGGTCCTGATCTCAATCCCAATACAGTTTTGTAAATGAGGGACACTGATCTCAATCCCAGTACAGTTTTGTAAATGAGGGACACTGATCTCAATCCCAGCACAGTTTTGTAAATGAGCGACCCTGATCTCAATCCCAGTACAGTTTTGTAAATGAGGGACACTGATCTCAATACCATTACAGTTTTGCAAATGAGGGACACTGATCTCAATCCCAGTACAGTTTTGTAAATGAGGGACCCTGATCTCAATCCCAGTACAGTTTTGTAAATGGGGGTCCTGATCTCAATCCCAGCACAGTTTTGTAACTGAGGGACACTGATCTCAATCCCAGTACAGTTTTGTAAATGAGGGACACTGATCTCAATCCCAGTACAGTTTTGTAAATGAGGGACACTGATCTCAATCCCAGCACAGTTTTGTAAATGAGGGACACTGATCTCAATCCCAGTACAGTTTTGTAAATGGGGGTCCTGATCTCAATCCAAATACAGTTTTGTAAATGAGGGACACTGATCTCAATCCCAGCACAGCTTTGCAAATGAGGGACACTGATCTCAATCCCAATACAGTTTTGTAAATGGGGGTCCTGATATCAATCCCAATACAGTTTTGTAAATGAGGGAAACTGGTCTCAATCCCAGTACAGTTTTGTAAATGGGGGTCCTGATCTCAATCCCAATACAGTTTTGTAAATGAGGGACACTGATCTCAATCCCATTACAGTTTTGTAAATGAGGGACACTGATCTCAATCCCAGTACAGTTTTGTAAATGAGGGACCCTGATCTCAATCCCAGTACAGTTTTGTAAATGGGGGTCCTGATCTCAATCCCAGCACAATTTTGCAAATGAGGGACACTGATCTCAATCCCAGCACAGTTTTGTAAATGGGGGACACTGATCTCAATCCCAGTACAGTTTTGTAAATGAGGGACCCTGATCTCAATCCCAGTACAGTTTTGTAAATGGGGGTCCTGATCTCAATCCCAGCACAGTTTTGTAAATGAGGGACACTGATCTCAATCCCAGCACAGTTTTGCAAATGAGGGACACTGATCTCAATCCCAGCACAGTTTTGTAAATGGGGGACACTGATCTCAATCCCAGTACAGTTTTGCAAATGAGGGACACTGATCTCAATCCCAGTACAGTTTTGCAAATGAGGGACCCTGATCTCAATACCAGCACAGTTTTACAAATGAGGGACACTGATCTCAATCCCAGCACAGTAATGTAAATGGGGGTCTTGATCTCAATCCCAGCACAGTTTTGCAAATGAGGGACCCTGATCTCAATCCCAGTACAGTTTTGCAAATGAGGCACCCTGATCTCAATCCCAGTACAGTTTTATATATGAGGGACACTGATCTCAATCCCAGCACAGTTTTGTAAATGAGGGACCCTGATCTCAATCCCCGCACAGTTTTGTAAATGAGGGACACTGATCTCAATCCCAGCACAGTTTTGCAAATGGGGGACACTGATCTCAATCCCAGTACAGTTTTGTAAATGAGGGACCCTGATCTCAATCCCAGTACAGTTTTGTAAATGGGGGCCCTGATCTCAATCCCAGCACAGTTTTACAAATGAGGGACACTGATCTCAATCCCAGCACCGTTTTACAAATGAGGGACACTGATCTCAATCCCAGTACAGTTTTGCAAATGAGGGACACTGATCTCAATCCCAGTTCAGTTTTGCAAATGAGGGACACTGATCTCAATCCCAGCACAATTTTGTAAATGAGGGACACTGATCTCAATCCCAGTACAGTTTTACAAATGAGGGACACTGATCTCAATCCCAGTACAGTTTTGTAAATGAGGGACACTGATCTCAATCCCAGTACAGTTTTGCAAATGAGGGACACTGATCTCAATCCCAGTACAGTTTTACAAATGAGGGACACTGATCTCAATCCCAGTACAGTTTTACAAATGAGGGACACTGATCTCAATCCCAGCACAGTTTTACAAATGAGGGACACTGATCTCAATCCCAGCACAGTTTTACAAATGAGGGACACTTTTCTCAATCCCAGCACAGTTTTACAAATGAGGGACACTGATCTCAATCCCAGTACAGTTTTGCAAATGAGGGACCCTGATCTCAATCCCAGTACAGTTTTACAAATGAGGGACACTGATCTCAATCCCAGTACAGTTTTGTAAATGAGGGACACTGATCTCAATCCCAGTACAGTTTTGTAAATGAGGGACACTGATCTCAATCCCAGCACAGTTTTGCAAATGAGGGACCCTGATCTCAATCCCAGCACAGTTTTGCAAATGAGGGACACTAATCTCAATCCCAGTACAGTTTTGTAAATGAGGGACACTGATCTCAATCCCAGTACAGTTTTGTAAATGAGGGACACTGATCTCAATCCCAGTACAGTTTTGTAAATGAGGGACACTGATCTCAATCCCAGTACAGTTTTGTAAATGAGGGACACTGATCTCAATCCCAGTACAGTTTTGCAAATGAGGGACACTGATCTCAATCCCAGTACAGTTTTGCAAATGAGGGACACTGATCTCAATCCCAGTACAGTTTTGTAAATGAGGGACCCTGATCTCAATCCCAGCACAGTTTTGTAAATGGGGGACACTGATCTCAATCCCAGCACAGTTTTGTAAATGAGGGACACTGATCTCAATCCCAGCACAGTTTTGCAAATGAGGGACACTGATCTCAATCCCAGCACAGTTTTGTAAATGGGGGACACTGATCTCAATCCCAGTACAGTTTTGTAAATGAGGGACCCTGATCTCAATCCCAGTACAGTTTTGTAAATGGGGGTCCTGATCTCAATCCCAGCACAGTTTTGTAAATGAGGGACACTGATCTCAATCCCAGCACAGTTTTGCAAATGAGGGACACTGATCTCAATCCCAGCACAGTTTTGTAAATGGGGGACACTGATCTCAATCCCAGTACAGTTTTGCAAATGAGGGACACTGATCTCAATCCCAGTACAGTTTTGCAAATGAGGGACCCTGATCTCAATCCCAGCACAGTTTTACAAATGAGGGACACTGATCTCAATCCCAGCACAGTAATGTAAATGGGGGTCCAGATCTCAATCCCAGCACAGTTTTGCAAATGAGGGACCCTGATCTCAATCCCAGTACAGTTTTGCAAATGAGGCACCCTGATCTCAATCCCAGTACAGTTTTGTAAATGAGGGACACTGATCTCAATCCCAGCACAGTTTTGTAAATAAGGGACCCTGATCTCAATCCCAGCACAGTTTTGTAAATGAGGGACACTGATCTCAATCCCAGCACAGTTTTGCAAATGAGGGACACTGATCTCAATCCCAGCACAGTTTTGCAATTGAGGGACCCTGATCTCAATCCCAGCACAGTTTTACAAATGTGGGACACTGATCTCAATCCCAGCACAGTTTTACAAATGAGGGACACTGATCTCAATTCCAGTACAGTTTTGCAAATGAGGGACACTGATCTCAATCCCAGTACAGTTTTGCAAATGAGGGACACTGATCTCAATCCCAGCACAATTTTGTAAATGAGGGACACTGATCTCAATCCCAGCACAGTTTTACAAATGAGGGACACTGATCTCAATTCCAGTACAGTTTTGCAAATGAGGGACACTGATCTCAATCCCAGTACAGTTTTGCAAATGAGGGACACTGATCTCAATCCCAGCACAATTTTGTAAATGAGGGACACTGATCTCAATCCCAGTACAGTTTTGTAAATGAGGGACACTGATCTCAATCCCAGTACAGTTTTGTAAATGAGGGACACTGATCTCAATCCCAGCACAGTTTTGCAAATGAGGGACCCTGATCTCATTCCCTGCACAGTTTTGCAAATGAGGGACACTGATCTCAATCCCAGTACAGTTTTGTAAATGAGGGACACTGATCTCAATCCCAGTACAGTTTTGCAAATGAGGGACACTGATCTCAATCCCAGTACAGTTTTACAAATGAGGGACACTGATCTCAATCCCAGTACAGTTTTGCAAATGAGGGACACTGATCTCAATCCCAGTACAGTTTTGCAAATGAGGGACACTGATCTCAATCCCAGCACAATATTGTAAATGAGGGACACTGATCTCAATCCCAGTACAGTTTTGTAAATGAGGGACACTGATCTCAATCCCAGTACAGTTTTGTAAATGAGGGACACTGATCTCAATCCCAGCACAGTTTTGCAAATGAGGGACCTTGATCTCAATCCCAGCACAGTTTTGCAAATGAGGGACCCTGATCTCAATCCCAGTACAGTTTTGTAAATGAGGGACACTGATCTCAATCCCAGTACAGTTTTGTAAATGAGGGACACTGATCTCAATCCCAGTACAGTTTTGTAAATGAGGGACACTGATCTCAATCCCAGCACAGTTTTGCAAATGAGGGACACTGATCTCAATCCCAGTACAGTTTTGCAAATGAGGGACACTGATCTCAATCCCAGTACAGTTTTGTAAATGGGGGTCCTGATCTCAATCCCAGCACAGTTTTGTAAATGAGGGACACTGATCTCAATCCCAGTACAGTTTTGCAAATGAGGGACACTGATCTCAATCCCAGCACAGTTTTGCAAATGAGGGACCCTGATCTCAATCCCAGCACAGTTTTACAAATGAGGGACACTGATCTCAATCCCAGCACAGTTTTACAAATGAGGGACACTGATCTCAATCCCAGCACAGTTTTACAAATGAGGGACACTGATCTCAATCCCAGCACAATTTTGTAAATGAGGGACACTGATCTCAATCCCAGTACAGTTTTGTAAATGAGGGACACTGATCTCAATCCCAGTACAGTTTTGTAAATGAGGGACACTGATCTCAATCCCAGTACAGTTTTGTAAATGAGGCACTCTGATCTCAATCCCAGTACAGTTTTGTAAATGAGGGACACTGATCTCAATCCCAGCACAGTTTTGCAAATGAGGGAACCTGATCTCAATCCCAGTACAGTTTTGTAAATGAGGGACACTGATCTCATTCCCAGCACAGTTTTGCAAATGAGGGACTCTGATCTCAATCCCAGTACAGTTTTGTAAATGAGGGACCCTGATCTCAATCCCAGCACAGTTTTGTAAATGAGGGACACTGATCTCAATCCCAGTACAGTTTTGTAAATGAGGGACACTGATCTCAATCCCAGCACAGTTTTGTAAATGAGCGGCCCTGATCTCAATCCCAGTACAGTTTTGTAAATGAGGGACACTGATCTCAATCCCATTACAGTTTTGCAAATGAGGGACACTGATCTCAATCCCAGCACAGTTTTGTAAATGAGGGACACTGATCTCAATCCCAGTACAGTTTTGTAAATGGGGGTCCTGATCTCAATCCCAGCACAGTTTTGTAAATGAGGGACACTGATCTCAATCCCAGCACAGTTTTGCAAATGAGGGACACTGATCTCAATCCCAGCACAGTTTTGTAAATGGGGGACACTGATCTCAATCCCAGTACAGTTTTGTAAATGAGGGACCCTGATCTCAATCCCAGTACAGTTTTGTAAATGGGGGTCCTGATCTCAATCCCAGCACAGTTTTGTAAATGAGGGACACTGATCTCAATCCCAGCACAGTTTTGCAAATGAGGGACACTGATCTCAATCCCAGCACAGTTTTGTAAATGGGGGACACTGATCTCAATCCCAGTACAGTTTTGCAAATGAGGGACACTGATCTCAATCCCAGTACAGTTTTGCAAATGAGGGACCCTGATCTCAATCCCAGCACAGTTTTACAAATGAGGGACACTGATCTCAATCCCAGCACAGTAATGTAAATGGGTGACCAGATCTCAATCCCAGCACAGTTTTGCAAATGAGGGACCCTGATCTCAATCCCAGTACAGTTTTGCAAATGAGGCACCCTGATCTCAATCCCAGTACAGTTTTGTAAATGAGGGACACTGATCTCAATCCCAGCACAGTTTTGTAAATGAGGGACCCTGATCTCAATCCCAGCACAGTTTTGTAAATGAGGGACACTGATCTCAATCCCAGCACAGTTTTGCAAATGAGGGACACTGATCTCAATCCCAGCACAGTTTTGCAAATGAGGGACCCTGATCTCAATCCCAGCACAGTTTTACAAATGAGGGACACTGATCTCAATCCCAGCACAGTTTTACAAATGAGGGACACTGATCTCAATCCCAGCACAGTTTTACAAATGAGGGACACTGATCTCAATCCCAGCACAGTTTTACAAATGAGGGACACTGATCTCAATTCCAGTACAGTTTTGCAAATGAGGGACACTGATCTCAATCCCAGTACAGTTTTGCAAATGAGGGACACTGATCTCAATCCCAGCACAATTTTGTAAATGAGGGACACTGATCTCAATCCCAGTACAGTTTTGTAAATGAGGTACACTGATCTCAATCCCAGTACAGTTTTGTAAATGAGGGACACTGATCTCAATCCCAGCACAGTTTTGCAAATGAGGGACCCTGATCTCAATCCCAGCACAGTTTTGCAAATGAGGGACACTGATCTCAATCCCAGTACAGTTTTGTAAATGAGGGACACTGATCTCAATCCCAGTACAGTTTTGCAAATGAGGGACACTGATCTCAATCCCAGTACAGTTTTACAAATGAGGGACACTGATCTCAATCCCAGTACAGTTTTGCAAATGAGGGACACTGATCTTAATCCCAGTACAGTTTTGCAAATGAGGGACACTGATCTCAATCCCAGCACAATTTTGTAAATGAGGGACACTGATCTCAATCCCAGTACAGTTTTGTAAATGAGGGACACTGATCTCAATCCCAGTACAGTTTTGTAAATGAGGGACACTGATCTCAATCCCAGCACAGTTTTGCAAATGAGGGACCTTGATCTCAATCCCAGCACAGTTTTGCAAATGAGGGACACTGATCTCAATCCCAGTACAGTTTTGTAAATGAGGGACACTGATCTCAATCCCAGTACAGTTTTGTAAATGAGGGACACTGATCTCAATCCCAGTACAGTTTTGTAAATGAGGGACACTGATCTCAATCCCAGTACAGTTTTGTAAATGAGGGACACTGATCTCAATCCCAGTACAGTTTTGCAAATGAGGGACACTGATCTCAATCCCAGTACAGTTTTGTAAATGAGGGACACTGATCTCAATCCCAGAACAGTTTTGTAAATGGGGGTCCTGATCTCAATCCCAGCACAGTTTTGTAAATGAGGGACACTGATCTCAATCCCAGCACAGTTTTGCAAATGAGGGACACTGATCTCAATCCCAGCACAGTTTTGCAAATGAGGGACCCTGATCTCAATCCCAGCACAGTTTTACAAATGAGGGACACTGATCTCAATCCCAGCACAGTTTTACAAATGAGGGACACTGATCTCAATCCCAGCACAGTTTTACAAATGAGGGACACTGATCTCAATCCCAGCACAATTTTGTAAATGAGGGACTTTGATCTCAATCCCAGTACAGTTTTGTAAATGAGGGACACTGATCTCAATCCCAGTACAGTTTTTTAAATCAGGGACACTGATCTCAATCCCAGTACAGTTTTGTAAATGAGGGACACTGATCTCAATCCCAGTACAGTTTTGTAAATGAGGGACACTGATCTCAATCCCAGCACAGTTTTGCAAATGAGGGACCCTGATCTCAATCCCAGTACAGTTTTGTAAATGAGGGACACTGATCTCAATCCCAGCACAGTTTTGCAAATGAGGGACCCTGATCTCAATCCCAGTACAGTTTTGTAAATGAGGGACCCTGATCTCAATCCCAGCACAGTTTTGCAAATGAGGGACACTGATCTCAATCCCAGCACAGTAATGTAAATGAGGGACACTGATCTCAATCCCAGTACAGTTTTGTAAATGAGGGACACTGATCTCAATCCCAGTACAGTTTTGTAAATGAGGGACACTGATCTCAATCCCAGTACAGTTTTGTAAATGAGGGACACTGATCTCAATTCCAGTAGAGTTTTGTAAATGAGGGACACTGATCTCAATCCCAGTACAGTTTTGTAAATGAGGGACACTGATCTCAATCCCAGTACAGTTTTGCAAATGAGGGACACTGATCTCAATCCCAGTACAGTTTTGCAAATGAGGGACACTGATCTCAATCCCAGTACAGTTTTGTAAATGGGGGTCCTGATCTCAATCCCAGCACAGTTTTGTAAATGAGGGACCCTGATCTCAATCCCAGCACAGTTTTGTAAATGGGGGTCCTGATCTCAATCCCAGCACAGTTTTGTAAATGAGGGACCCTGATCTCAATCCCAGCACAGTAATGTAAATGGGGGTCCTGATCTCAATCCCAGTACAGTTTTGTAAATGGGGGTCCTGATCTCAATCCCAGCACAGTTTTGTAAATGAGGGACCCTGATCTCAATCCCTGCACAGTAATGTAAATGGGGGTCCTGATCTCAATCCCAGCACAGTAATGTAAATGAGGGGTGATTTACTGCCAAGGATTTAATGCTGCATAATCAAACAAATTGAAATAATGGGGAAGATGTTTCCATTTTAGCTCTCTTGGGGCAGAGCTGCACCGGATGGGAGCGTACATCAGAAATTATGGGGCTGAGGTCAGTGCATCCGATTCACGGCCTGCCCTATTTTTCCACTTTCATTTCACATTCTATTCTATTATTGGAGATTAAACTGCAATGATTTACTGAGAGGAGCATGTCATAGTAAGATTGTCATATCATCAACCACACTTTTATTTATGTATATGTGTGTGTGTGTGTGCATGCATGCGTATACGTAAGCCACACGTTCAAAATAAATGGGTTAACACCATGTTTAAATATTGGAGGGAGGTATTTGTTACTAGTCTGTTAAGCATTTGTACAGTAGCACTGCTTATTGCAACTTCCAGACTAGGGCATATAAATAATACAGGAGCCATCGTCACATTACATGGTACTGCATAATGGAAGATTTGCTAAAATGGGAGAAAATACCATTCGCTTGCACCATGTGGAGGAAACATGTTGGGAGTCAATGATTTATGGCTAAACAAACCACCTAGGCACCTCCTGATGACCTACTTTGAAATACACCGCTTAATGTGGTCCTTAGCCAAACAGCGCAGGAACATCCTACAAATGTGAGGTTTGGGGGGAGAATTTCCACGTGGATTCTCTCGATTTCTGCCTTAACCTCGATGGAAGATCAGCGGGAATCCCTGACTCAATGTCCGTTCACACCATTTCTCCAGGTTTTCCGACAATCTTCCGTTGAAGCTACGGCAGGAGATTGGGAAAACCCTGGCAGAGATGCTACCCCTTGCAACGGGCCCTCTTACCAAACCTCCCTCTCGCTGACTGTGTCAGTTTGGCTCAGTTGGTAGCACTCTCAACCTGCGGCAATGGTGTCTTTGCCTTTGGCTGCCCATATCTGAGGTTAAACATAATGCAATTAACGCATTAGTATATTATTTTAAATGAATTCACCGAATCAAACATTAGCATTTGGGTAGCCAGGTTGGTTAAGAAGTGCTGTTGGCTGGAGAAACCGTTTGTGTAGAACTGGAGAGAAGCTTTACTTTTCAGAAAGCTGAAGCCTGATTTGAGAATCCTCAGCAATATCTTGTGTCTTGCTGCTCACCCAGTAACTACTTAGGATAATACAAGGAAGACTGCCTGTTTTGTTGTGGTTGATCATATCCTTTGTATCTCTCACATAGCAGCTGCGATGTGGACAGGGCAGCTAAATAAAATATTCAAAGTGTCGCACTTCAGCCACAGACAAATCGCACGCGGCTCACAAGGTGCCAGTTTCTCACTCCCTTGCTCCATAAGGACGGCTTTCAATTGCCCCCTTTCAAGGCTCAAAAGTCCAAGTTCCTTTGTGCCTTTCTTCATAACTCAGCCTTCTGCACTACAAATCAAACTTGTGCCCCTTTTCTGAACCCCCCACCAGGGCTTAACTGTCTCCCTTGTGTCTGGGTGACCAGGACAGGACACGGTACTCAAGGTGTGGTCTGATACAGTTTCAGAGATGTCCACGTTGTTAAATATCAACATATTGAGCCTTTGATCCCTTTAAAAATGGGGGTCCAGAAGGCGCTGGTTAGAGAGAAAAGAAAAAGAAAGACTTGCATTTATATAGCGACTTTCATAATCTCAGGACATCCCCAAGCGCTTTGCAGCCAATTAAGTGCTTTAGAAGTGTAGTCGCTGTTGTAATATGGGAAACGTGGCAGCCAATTTACCACAAACAGCAATGATATAATGACGAGATAATTTGTTTCGTGGTATTGGTTGGGGGATAAAATTGGCCCGGACACTGGGGAGAATTCCTCTGCTCTTCTTTGAATAGTGCCATGGGCTCTCTTAGGTCCACCTGTGAGATCAGTCAGGGCCTCGGTTTAACGTCTGTGATGCAGAAGACTCCTAAAACTGGGACCGGATTGGACATTTCCATGGGCACTGGTCACCCCAGTGGGCATTATGTGAATCTTGCCAGTGGGTGCCCATTTACAGAAGACATTGAAGCCAAGTGCTCTTGCCCTCACAGGTCTACATGTATTACCCCTATGATGCTTTATTTTTGAGGGTGCAAAACATGAAGCACATCTGTGGTCACAAGATGAAGATTGGATTTAATAAGTTATGGAATTGTGGGGAATAAAGAATTAAACAGCAGTGAAGTCCCAACATATAAAAGAAATCCTTTCTTTTTATATCTTCTACATTATGTATGGAAATTCAAAAGCTGCTGTCTGCACCCAAACAATATGCAGAATTTTCATTGAATGCGGCCACATATCTCTTAAAATGAAAATTAATTTCGTTTTCCCTGGTACCTAATTGCTGATTATCACAAATAAGCCTCACTGGGCATCAGAAGAAGATGCAGTGAACCAGTGAACAAAAACATGTAAATTGTTCAAAGGAGTTAGTTTGAACGAAACAGCAGGTCTACTAAATTAATATGTTACTGTACGCGATGACGGTTGACAGCAGAGGGGCTTCAAATGGCACGAAACACGGAAATGTAGTAAACGGTGAGGAGGATGGTAACAGACTTCAGGAGAACATAGACAGGCTGGTGAAATAGGCAGACACATGGCAGATGAAATTTAACACAGAGAAGTGTGAAGTGATACATTTTGATAGGAAGTGAGGAGAGGCAATATGAACTAAATGGTACAATTTTAAAGGGGGTGCAGGAACAAAGAGACCTGGGGGTGAATGTACACAATTCTTTGAAGGTGGCAGGACAAATTGAGAAAGCTGATTAAAAAACCACACGGGACCCTTGGCTTTATAAACAGAGGCATAGGGCTGGATTTTGTCTTGAGGTCGGGTTGGGGTCGTGTTATCCGCATTTCGTGTTCTCCACCCGACTCCAGATTAATGTGGATCAATGATGCAATTTTCACTTAATTGGGCAATTGAGTTCCAGTATGTGGGAACCCATGAACTAATTAGTGGTTTGAGTCTGAAAGTCGCCTTTGATGATGTCATCATTGCTGACTGGTCTCAGAGATTGCCTTGGCTGTTGGTGAGAGAGGAGCCTGGCTTTTGATGTGAGTGGACCTGGATAGGGGTGGTGGGGAGGAGAGAGAGAGAGAGAGAGAGAGCGCATTTTTTGCATCCAAGTCCTCTCACAGCAAAGGCCATTCAGTCTCTGAAGATATTCAATGCAGCAGCATCAGAGGCGACTTTCAGACCTAATACTACTACTACTACCTTCATACTACTACTACCTTCATCACATCTCCGTTGTAATAGTGGACCTGCAGCCGATAGTCAGCTATCCACTTGTGCTCCCGCCAGGTTTCACTGGAGTGTTTCACACCAGGCGTGCTTCACGTCGGAAAAGGGTTAAACTAGCTAAACCGTTTCAAAATGGCATTACAGAGCCAATTTAGGGCTTGTTAAGGGCTTTAATGGCCTCTCCCGCCTCTTGGAGGCGGGACAGGAGTCGGGAACCCCATGACTGATTTTGTCAAAATTGCGTGGAGGCGGGATGGAGTCGGGATGGGGTCGGGATCCCCGACCCCGCAAATTTAACCCCCCACACGCCTCCAAACCCGACTCCATGGGTCATTCAAAATCCAGCCCATAGAGTACAAAAGCAAGGACGTTATTCTAAACCTTTATAAATCACTGGTGAGGCCCCAGTTGGAGTATTGTGTCCAATTCTGGGCACCACACTTTAGGAAGGATGTCAAGGCGTTAGCGAGGGTGCAAAGGAGATTTACCAGAGTGGTACCAGGGATGCAGGACTTCAGTTACGTGGAGAAACCATAGAAGTAAGGGTTTGTTCTCTTTATAGCAGAGAACATTATTGAGAGAGTTAATAGAGATGTTCAAAATCATGAAGGGTTTTGATAGAGCAAATAAGGAGAAACTGTTTCCAGTGGCAGTGGACACAGAATTAAAGTCATTGGCAAAAGAACTGGAGGCGAGATGAGGGAAAAATGTCTGCAGCGAGTTGTTGTGATCTAGAATGCACGGCCTGAAAGGGTGGTGGAAGCAGATTCAATAGTAACTTTCAAAAGGGAATTGGATAAATACTAAAAGAGGATAAGTTTGCAGGACTATGCGGAAAGGGCAGGGAAGTGGGACTAATTGGATAGCTCTTTCGAAGAGCTGGCACAGGCACGATGGGCTGAATGGCCTCCTTCCGTGCTGTATCGTTCTATGATTCATTGCAGCACATGTAATAATATCCTCTGTGACCTGGTTGAGCTCCCAAAGAACCTGCAGTGGGCTCTATTGGTGGAGCAGCTGCACATTCAGGCTGGGAACATCAACTGCTGATTTGGGTTGGGATCAATTGGGAGGTGGGTGCTGTAGAGACAAGTCAGGTCGCTACGGACAGCGAGTCTAAGGTCAACGTCAATGTTCCCTTTAAGCGGCCGCGCAGCTGTCTGGAGCTCCCGCTTCTAAATGCGAAAACCGCGCACATGCGGATTTATGAATGGGCCGCGCGACCCAAAAAAAAATTAGAGGGAACATTGGTCAGTATGCGTGGGATTTCATTTTGGGAATTCAGAGAAACGTGAGGACTCCAATATCTGATGGAAACTCAGAGGGCTAGAAATTCATTATAGCCCAGGCGGTAAAATTAGAAAAGCTGGAGAGTTAGCGCCAGGCGCTAATGCTTTAGTATGCATGCAAAATTAAGTCTCACTGCTCAAAGAAATGATTGGGGCACTAATTAAAGCCTTAAAGCCCAAGCTCATTGGTATTACACGCAAAGGGTGAACCAATATCAGGTGCAGTCTAATCGCAAGTCATCATTGCCACGGGCTTTTCCCAGTTCTTAAAGGGGAGGTTCATTGATGCTGCAGAACCTCGTTCTCAGCATTACTGGCTGTGCAGCTAGCTGAGCAAGCAGCAGCTGGTCAAGTAGAAGGAGTCGGACGACTCAAGCAGCTGTACTGATGGCAGATCCACACCCCAGGGAGAGAGCCCGCAGATTCTGCGATCAAGCATTGAAGGCGTTGGTGTTCGCTGTGGAGAGACGGAGGGCGGTGCTCTACCCAGCAAGTGGCAGGAGGCCCTCGCCGCAAGTCTTCCGCACCGTGTGGAGGGAGGTAGCCCAGCATGTCTCGGGCAGTACTGTGGTCCCCAGGACCCACACACAGTGGAGGAAGAAATTTAATGACCTCACTCGGGTGGTCAGAGTGAGTGAATGCTTCAACAAATGCTACATACCACCGTCTGAACCACAGTCTGCACACACTGCCCAAAGCACCACACCCCCAGCACTCACCCACCAACAATCTCTACCTACCAACACTTACACCCACATCTCACACCTTGCACACAATGACAGCTATTCAACTATGGCAGGCACATCAACCAAACACATTGAACCACACTCACTCACACACTTTCCTTTCTCTTGCAGGCCAAGGTGGCTCACAACAGAGGGAGCAGGAGCGCACAGGCGGGGGACAAGCCGACACCCAACCAGTGTCTGCGCTGGAGGAAAGAGTGCTGCAGATTATTGGGCACCAGGTGGTGGGCACTGTGGCCACTGGCAACATAGACCCCCTTGGGGACAACAACAGTATGTTCATCCCTACTCCTTCTTCTCACATCCCACATCACCCTCAACACACAAGCGTTTCTCACTTTCCAGCTAATCATGCTGTATGCATGCATTTCTCCCTTCCTGCCCCCTCCCCTCACCATAACCCGACTCTTGTGCCCTTATGCTTTCAGATAATGAGCAAGCACCTGAGCAGCCTGAGCTTGAGGGCACCGTAGAGAGTGAGGTGAGAGAAGAGGAGGAGGAAGAACACACCGTGTCACTGCATTTCTCACCCACAGGCACCAGCTCAGATACTGGCACTACATCTTTAGAGGCTAGTATAGTAGTGGGATCGGCACAGGATGAGGCACCAGGGACGAGTGAGCTGCAGCAAGGCCAGGGGGAAAGGGTAGCTCGGGGGCCAGCTCCCCGGAAGGTGATTTTGTGCATGAGTTCTGCTGCACAGGACTCAGATGAGGACCTCGATGGGGAGGCGTTTAGAAGAAGGGAGATGGGCATGCACACGGAGATGATAGGTGCAATGGCAAGGGTGCCCAAGAGCCTCTCGGCAATGATAAGGAGTGTGGAGGAGTCCGCCTCTAACGTTGCACAAGGCTCTGCGCACATCATGGAGCCCATCATTTCCAGTCTGCAAAGTATGGTGGACTCCCAGAGAGACTGTGGCGACCCAGACCTGATGCCATGTGTGATGGGCAATCTGGAAGCTTCCATTGCAGCACAGGCAGAAGCGACATAACATCTTAGTGCTATAATGGAGTCTATGCTTGGTGGCATCCAATCTCAGACAGCTCTCATGCAGTCTCAGCTTGATGCCACGCAAGCTCTCACTGCTGCCATCGTGGCTGGGTCTACCACCGTCCACCGGGGCTTTCACGGTGTCACAGCAGGCCAGCAATCTGTGCTGCAACAGATTGCTAGGGATGCTGAGGTGCTGTCCCGGGGGAGTGGCAGTGAGTCAGTGGAGCAGGAATCTGCTGTCCTCTCTCAGGATGACAGCATTCCTGCTCCCACCACTGCCACTCCGCTATTGCCCTTGTCACTGCCTGTCATCCAGCCAGCCCAGACTGCTGCCGCCCATGGTGAGGTGGTGCAGTCTACAGCCGGGCCTTCCAGGCCCAGAGCTGGTCGAGGGCTTCCTACAAGGCCATCTGAAGTCTTCCGCACGGACACTCAGCAGCCTTCCACCAGCCCTGCTGCAGCCACTGGGCCAACACTTCGTAGGAGCACCAGAGTAGGCAAAGGCACAGTAACGACAGGCACTAAGGGATTGCACAAGGGTGAATAGTTCATATTGTTGTAAATATATATTCACTGATTATTGATACATTTATTAATTCAGTTTGGATTCTTTTGTGGTTTCTCTCATTTCAGCTTTGCGCTGTGATATGGCCTGCGACAGAGATGAAATGATGGGGATGTGGTGAGCCACGGGGATCTGGGGTTTAATTTATTGGAACCACAGTCTGATGAGACGATCACGGACTGCCCTTCTGGAAGGCCGATTGAGTGGCTGCCTCCTCCCTCGCTCCTGTTTTTCCTCCTCCTCCTCGTCCTCCTCGTCTTCCTCTTCCTCATCGTCCTCCTCCTTCTCTCCCCCTTCCTCCTCCTGAGGTGATCCCGCAATCCCTGGTGGCAAGGGCTAGGCCCTCATGATGGCCAAATTGTGGAGCATGCAGCAGACCACCATGAAATGGGACACCCGCTCAGCCGAGTACTGGAGGGCTCCTCCCGAGCAGTCAAGGCAGCGGAACCATTGCTTCAGCAGGCCAATGGTCTGCTTGATGATGTTCCTGGTGGCAGCATGGCTCTCATTATATGCGTATTGGGCAGGAGTGTTGGGGTTGCGGAGGGAAGTCATGAGCCAGGTGGAGAACGAATCGCCCTTGATGGATTTCTACCATTAGTTCCTCCTTCTTCTATTATTTCCGAGTTTCTTCCCTTCTTTCTTTAAGGTGTATGATTTTTACAAGGCTCCAGTTCCATGGTCATCGACCACCCTCCAGTATCTTGTCCAAGTGAGTCTAGGCAGTGCGTGTCGGCAGACTATTTGACCAAGCCTGATGCTATCTCAACCAATGTCCAAACATACACACACATTCCAGAAGGGCTCACTGAATAGCAATCAAGAGCACTCTAGCCGGGGGCGCTGAGGGCAATTGCAACATCCCCCATGACTGCTCCAGCTAAAATCGGGAAACTCAGCACAGACTAGGTTGAACATGGGACCGATTGTTATGTCTCCATACCACAACAGACAATGTATTCACCCACTGGGGGACCTCTCTCCTTATGCTTGTATCTATTATTTGAAGGGGAAATTATTTGAGGTTCATCCAGTTGAGGAATATCAATTCTGGAGAATTATATCTTTTCTTCCTATTTTGCCACCCTGTGTCAGCATCAAGCACTCCCAGGTTAGATGAAGTTAAACCTCTTTTGCTTTGCCCCAACAATTTGCCTTAACCCTAACTTCAAGAAACACTCCATTACTACAAGGTAACATTGCCACTTCCTGTATCAACTATTCTAAAGCCCTTTGTGAGAGAAACTACAATTTATTAACTTTTCACTCAGGTAGGACTGGGTCTACCCATGCTCACCAGACGGAGAGATTGCCAGCCTGTTTTAGAAAGAAAGCTTTCACTCTCCCCATTGGGAACTGGATTCAAAATCCGATTCCATAGAATAAGATCTAGCATTTGAATCCATTGCTCCACCCAATCTCCATAACATTAGACTTTCAGTCATTACACCTTTGACAAGGTCGTTCCCAACTTTTCTCTGTGCTATTTTTAAAATACACCTACTGATTACCAATCATTGCAACATAGATATAGGTTCAAAATATATATTTTGGTTCAACATTCGTGCATTTTGATAATAAATCCTTTCCCAAAGTGAATCATCTCCTCAACCTGTAGTATCATTCTCAATGTCGAGTTTCACTGAAAGTCCCGTGTGGTATTGATACTGCAGATCAATATCTTGTCAAACATTAACTGAACTTAACTGTATGACTCAAGGATTCCAACGCACTGAAACTAATGAAAGCAAAGAGATTCTCTCGAAAATATGAAGCTGCGATCGAATCAATACGCAACATTTGTGTTTCTGTTTATTGCACAAAATTGCTGAAGCGTAGCAAAGATCTCATTTAAAAGTCAAAGGCAATGTTTCAACCAAATGCTTAAACTGTGCTAACCCATGGCTCGTTGCTTCAACTGAATGGCAATTCAAATATTTTCTTCCTGCAAAGAGTTTATTGCACCATGTTGCAGTCAATAACGGTCTGTAGGAATAAGTCACCAGTTGCAACACTCATGTTGCTGATTTTTTTTGTACATAATGGTACGATCGATACCATCTTGACCAAGAAACTCCATCCCTCAGTAATTAACACATCCACCCAAGGTCACACCCATTTATTGCCGTTTACGTGCCACCTTATCATTTTATGGTCTTTGAGCAAGAGAGCGAAGGTTGGGTTGCCTTTATGAAGCGCACAGAGTGACAGAGAGGGATTAGAGTATCTGAACCTGAAGCGAGAGGTTTCCCAGTGCTCAAGCTCGTGACGAGGGGAGATCTTTTTCTTGCGACTTTCACCGTGGGACAAGACTGTATTACTAAGATTGACTATGGCAGCGGCTGTTGAGATTATCGGGTTCCTGATGGGGCTGGCAGGGTGGATGCTTACTGGATCCACGTTGGCGAACAGTTACTGGAAGATTTCCACTGTTTATGGGAGTGTGATCACAAGCTCCAGGCTGTATGAGAATCTGTGGAAAAGCTGTGCCCAGGACAGTACTGGTGTCTTCAACTGCCGAATGTTTGAGACCATGCTCGGCTTATCTTGTAGGTGCTTTATTCTTAATAATTACAGTAGAATTGTGTTTCCTTAACCCTTGGATATTTAACGGTTGAAAGTTTAAGTAGAAGGGTAACTAAATATTGTACTCTTTTAATTACTGTCCTTAAGTAAACTATAAACCCTTGTAAAATGGCTGCCACTCGAAGCGATTGCTTTTACAACTTTTTTAAAATTCGGTTTACCTGTGACTGTGACTTAGTCTCAATGATTTAGTCCATGTTAGTTAGCAGATTTAAGTAACCAGTGTCTCGATGGCCAAAAAGCCGCCCAAGGACAGCAAATGAGTTTTAAAAAGTAATAGATTAATAATTGGACAAGAATGTTCTTTAATCCAATTGACTTTCAAGTCAAAATTGAAGCCTTCGAGAATCTTCCTTTAACTTTCCAGTCATTTAATAGACTTTTAGAAAATGATTTGCCTTTTTACACTGACAAGTGACGTTGGTGAAAGTCGATTGAAGGAAATTATGCTGCTGTTTGTTTAACAATGAAATAATGCCTGTTACCTAAATTTAAACAGTTAAAGGAAAGATGTTAAGAAAGGTTTAAATTTGTAGCATTATTCTAGAGCTGTTGCAATCAAATGAAAGTTCGGACTTTCTTGTTGTCCCCCAGAGGTTCCGTAGTCTTTTTCATTGAAGGTACTTTTCCAAACTAGGTTTAAATATAGAGAGATTTTTATTGTTATTTACTGTTGATTTTTCGGTTGAAAATAGTTTACAAGTCAACAAGCTATTGGAAACTCCAATATATGTAAGTACTGTATAAACCTTCTGTGACCTTCTCCTATAACCATTGTAGTAGATCTTCTCAAAACCAACCAATTCAGTGGGTTATGTCTTATTAGGGGAGCCTTTGATTCAACGCAAGTCAAACCCTTGCCAAGGGCAGGGATGTTCTGAAAGTTGTCGCTTGGAGTTAGAAAAACAGTTAATGTCAATTGAGACAATGCTTATTTTTATTGGATTAGTTCCCACACGGACCAACAATGATGTCAACGTTCTGCTTCTCCTAAGCCGTTAGCCCTATTCCTGGTCCTGCAGAACAAAGTTACCTCATGAAAAAAATATTAAAAGGCAGGTAAACGCTCAAAGACCACAGAGGTTTATGTAGGCAACCACAGTCTCAACAATTGTAACCAACTGATGACAGAAACCACTTGTAACCTTTGAAGGAGCAAAAGCATCGATAAAAATATTATACTCGTTTTAGAATGAATTATTTAAATCACTATTGAAGCTTCAGTTGGTTTACAAGATGGTCAAAATGTTACTAGGTAATTCTTAACCTCCATTTTGATTACAAGTCTCACCAGCGCCTCAGGAGTCCTGAAACTACATTTTCAAAATGGAGGTCTCAGAAGCCCTGACCAGCATTGTAGATGTGGAATGCAAACCTTGTGGAAGAAACTAAACATGTCATGGAGATAATGTAAAATATTGAAACCATATTTCTTGAGTGAGAAACGTGAAGATTTTCATGGGATCTTGTGTATTTATTCAATTCCTTTAAATTACTTCCATCTATATACATCGAACAAATATTTTGTATCGGTCTTCACGGCAGAAGACACTAAAAGCATCCCAATAATGTGTAATCAAGGGGCTATTGGGGTGGGGGGGGGGAACTTAAAACAATCACTATCACTAGGGAAAAAGTACTAGACAAACTAATGAGACAAAGGTGACAAGTCTCCTGGACCTGATGGCCTGCATCTTAGTGTCTTAAAAGAGGTGGCTGCAGAGATAGTGGATGCATTGGTTGTAATCTACCAAAATTCCCTGGATTCTGCAGAGGTCCCAGTGGACTGGAAAACCGCAAATGTAACGCCCCTATTTAAGAAATGAGAGAGACAGAAAGCAGGCAACTATCGAGCAGTTAGCCTAACATCTGTCATTGGGAAAATGCTGGAGTCCATCATTAAGGAAGTGGTAGCAGGACATTTAGAAAATCATAATAGAGTCAAGCAGAGTCAGCATGGTTTTATGAAAGGGAAATCATGTTTGACAAATTTGCTGGAGTTCTTTGAGGATGTAACGAGCAGGGTGGATAAAAGGGAACCAGTAGATGTCGTGTATTTGGACTTCCAGAAGGCATTCGATAAGGTGCCACATAAAAGGTTACTGCACAAGATAACAGCTTATGGCGTTGGGGGTAATATATTAGCATGGATAGAGGATTGGCTAACTAACAGAAAACAGAGAATCGGGATAAATGGGTCATTTTCAGGTTGGCAAACTGTAACTAGTGGGGTGCCACAGGGATCGGTGCTGGGGCCTCAACTATTTACAATCTATATTAATGACTTGATGAAGGGACTGAGTGTAATGTAGCCAAATTTGCTGATGATACAAAGATAGGTGGGACAGCAAATTGTGTGGAGGATGCAAAGAATCTCCAAAGGGATATAGATAGACTAAGTGGGTGGGCAAAAATCTGGCAGATGGAGTATAATGTGGGAAAATGTGAGGTTATCCACTTTGGTAGGAAAAATAAAAAAGCAAATTATTATTTAAATGGGGAGAGATTACAAAATGCTGAGGTACAGAGGGATCTGGGGGTCCTTGTACATGAATCACAAAAAGTTAGCATGCAGGTACAGCAAGTAATTAGGAAGGCAAATGGAATCTTGGCCTTTATTGCAAAGGGAATGGAGTATAAAAGTAGGGCAGACCTGCTTCAACTGAACAGGGCGTTGGTGAGACCACACCGAGAGTACTGCGTACAGATTTGGTCTCCTTTTTTAAGGAAGGATATACTTGCATTGGAGGCAGTTCAGAGAAGGTTCACGAGGTTGATTCCGGAGATGAAGAGGTTGTCTTATGAAGAAAGGTTGAGCAGGTTGAGCCTATACTCATTGGAGTTTAGAAGAATGAGAGGGGATCTTATTGAAACGTATAAGATTCTACATAAGAACATAAGACGTAGGAGCAGGAGTAGGTCATTTGGCCCCTTGAGCCTGCTCCGCCATTCAATAAGATCTTAGCTGATCTGATCTTGGCCTCAACTCCACTTCCCTGCCCGCTCCCCATAACCCTTGACTCCCTTACCTTTCAAAAATCTGTCTATTTCCACCTTAAATATATTCAATGAACCAGCCTCCACAGCTCTCTGGGAAACAGAATTCCAAAGATTCACGACCCTCTGAGAGAAGAAATTCCTCCTCATTTCCGATTTAAAAGGGTGCCCCCTTATTCTGAAATTATGCCCCCTAGTTCTAGATTCCCCCATGAGGGGAAACATCCTCTCTGCATCTACCCTGTCAAGCCCCTTCAGAATCTTATATGTTTCAATAAGATCCCCTCTGATTCTTCTAAACTCCAATGAGTATAGGCCCAACCTGCTCAACCTTTCTTCATAAGACAACCCCTTCATCTCCGGGATCAACCTTGTGAACCTTCTCTGAACTGCTTCCATTCTGAGGGGGCTTGACAGGGTAGATGCAGAGAGGATGTTTCCCCTCGTGGGGGAATCTAGAACTAGGGCGCATAATTTCAGAATAAGGGGGCATCTATTTAAAACAGAAATAAGGAGGAATTTCTTCTCTCAGAGGGTCGTGAATCTTTGGAATTCTCTTCCCCAGAGAGCTGTGGAGACTGGGCCATTGAATATATTTAAGTTGGAGATAGACAGATTTTTGAAAGGTAAGGGAGTCAAGGGTTATGGGGAGCGGGCAGGGAAGTGGAGTTGAGGCCAAGATCAGATCAGCCATGATCTTATTGAATGGCGGAGCAGGCTCGAGGGGCCAAATGACCTACTCCTGCTCCTATTTCTTATGTTCTTATGTTCTTATGATCTAAGATTAATTCCGTCTTAGACTTTTATTACTCAGATTTCATCTTTATTTAATTAACCTCTAAGAATCATCCTAATTGTTATGTAAAGACACTGCAGCTCGGTTGATTTATGTAACTGGGACCTGTTTAGAAAGACAATGGCAATTTTAGCAGATAATTCCCAGCAGGTTTCTGTCTTACTACAGTCCGGAAAAATGTTTTAAAAAATCAACTTCCAGTTGGCCAAGTTCACGTACAAGCACTTAACGCACTTTGACTGCATTACTGCATATTCTATTTCTACACAGGGATTAATCATTGATTCATACAGCGCAGTAGGAGGCCATTCAGCCCATCGTGCCTGTGCCGGCTCTTTGACAAAGCTATCCAATCAATCGCACTCCCCTTCTCTTTCCCCATAGCCCAGCAAATTTTTCCTTTTCAACTATTTATCCAATTCCCTTTTGAAAGCTGCGATTGACTCTGCTTCCACCATCCTATCAGGCAATGCATTCCAGATCATAACAGCTCGCTGTGTAAAAAAACACTTTTCCTCATCTCCCATCTGGTTCTTTTGCCAATGACCTTAAATCTGTGTTCTCTGGTTAGCGATCCACCCGCCAGTGGAATCAAAGATTAAGAGGGGACCTTATCAAAGTATATAAAATATTAAATGGTACAGAAAAGATAAAACCAGAATATTACTTCAAGGTCAGTTAGGTTAGGAGCACCAGAGGAGATAAATTTAAATCTCTGGCAATTTTAGACGGGTATTGGGAAATTTCTTTCTTCAAAGGGTAATAAATGTTTCTAATAATCCTCCAGGTGAAGTTATAGGCGCAAAGACATTGGAGCATTCAAAAGGCAGTTGGATAGCAGTCAGTGGCGCACTGGGTCTTCTCTCTCACCTTCTTTGAGTGCTCTTATGTTCTTTTGTGGATTGTATGATACTGCTCCGGGTTTGCCTGGCATCTGCCAGATAAACCACTTTGCACTTAGCCATTGCAACAATATGGCAGAACTAGCAGGTTGTGAATTGATGCCCAGAGACACATGGAGCAGCAGGACTGCCGAGTGTCACGGGTGAGATGGATGTTTCCCACAAGTGGCCTCTGAGCCCTATTATGAGTAACAGCAGATCTTGCCACATCCCTCCTGAGGGCAGGACTCTAGATGTGTGTCTTCACGTCAAACAAAGAGGAAGATGTTCTTCAAATTGGTTGCTTTTGCTTTATCTAGCTTACATTTTACCTGGATCAGATGTCCATGACTCTCTTGCCCACCAGTATTATACACAGTGTCAGGTATTACTGGGCCTGTTTATCACTAGTGGGTAAAGTCCGTGATCCCATGCTTCCAGTGTTGAACCTCTTTCAAAGGGAACATGGGGCGGAGGATTAGCCCTGTCCCTGATCACAGCTTTCTTCAAGTAAGGCACAATGGAGGTAGTGGAGGATCATTGAATTTACCTGCACACTGCACCCCCTGTAAACCATCCTGTAGTGACAGAAAACTCATTCTCCATTAAAATATCTACACATTTGATGTGCATTCATCATATTTGCCAATATACCAAATTGCAGGAGGAATTGGACATATAGTTGAACAGAAAAATTTACACGGCTATGAGAAATGAGTGGGGCGGGGAGTGGGACAAATTGGATATCTCTTTCAAAGAGCCAGTGCAGGCACATTGGGCCGAATGGCCTGCTTCTTTGCTGTAAATCTATGATTCTATGACTTGTTTAATCCCAACATGTGTCAAGCTCCAGAGCATTCCAAATCCAGTGTTTAAACTCAGAAGTAAAACCAGGTGCAGTGTGGATTTACCCAGTGTTGACGTTTTAGGGAAAATTACAGATGTGAACGTTTCCTCGTTGTTCCAGGAAGTTACCCAACCAGAAATTCCCCCATTAATGAAGCCTATCCCCTAAGGAAATATTCGTTGTAGACTCAGAAGTCTATTGGAGAACCTGATTTGGTCAGATGCCCAAAAGCAGAATTATGAGATTTTGACCTTATTAGTTGAAATATTGGACAAATGCTTGTGGAGTATCTAGCTGATTAGCAAACAATAACTAGCACAGTATGTAGGTGGTTGGCACACCCTTTCTGTGACCTCACCATATATCTGTTGTTGTGTGGTCTCCTCAAATACTGCCAAGGAGGCTCCCGTGGAATATGATATCTGATTTTACAAGACTTTGAAGGATACAGATTGAAGATGTTGGGGTAGATTTTAAACTTGGCGCTCTGGTCGTAAAACTGCTGTTGCAGATTGGCCGCCTGTTATAGAATCCGCCCAGTTTTCATTACCATTGATTTCTATGGAAATGAAAATCAGGGGATGGGGAGGTGCGGCGGGGGAGGTGTTTCTGTGAGAAACGGGACTACGCCAGTTGAAAATCTACACCATCGAGTCAAAGCTTCACTGAGAGCAATAATGTCCCGAAAATTGAGGCTTGATCATGGTGACGGGCAAAAGATTCGCCCACCTGGTTTGGTGTCATAGTTTATATGAATTAAGCCATCAGGAAAATGACCAAAAAAGGAGAAAGAATGCTCACTAAGATGAAGGTGTTGCTGATAAATGTCAGTCATTCTACAGGGGCAGTCTTATTGGATAATCTAAACCCCTCCCACAAGAGTAAGTCAAAGGTAATTTTTATAGTCAGAAGGAAGTAGTTTAATGCCATTTCTGAATGAAACTAGGAAACAAAATCATGTTTCTTGTCAATTCTGGTCAACTGAATTATTTATTGTTTCATAAATCATAATTTATGGTTCTGGAAAAAGCAACAAAAAAGAAACAGATTTCTTTATGGTCGACTCCTGTTTCAGTGACGGTATCTTACTTCCAAAATAATCTCGTTAAAATATATATTATTGGCCTACTGACTACAATTTCTCATCATTTATGGGGAGTATTTGTAAAATAGTGTGTATGACGCATGCTTGTATGTGTACGTGTGTGTATTACATGTCTTTACATATGTGAGTATGTGTTCATGTGTGTATGCGGGTGTTGGGATGAGACTTAATCGGAAAACACTGCCAGTTTGATTATAAATGAATATCAAAGTCCATCTGTAATAACAGAGCTGGGACAGTGCGTGTTATTGCTGATAAATTGCCAGCCGATTACAAAAAACAGCAGATAACATCAGAAAATGCTGGAAACACTCAGCAGGTCAGGCAGCATCGAGGGGAGAGAAACAGGGGACCCGACTCGAAACGTTAACTCTGTTTCTCTCTCCTCGACGCTGCCTGACCTGCTGAGTGTTTCCAGCATTTTCTGTTGTTATTTCAGATTTCCAGCATCCGCACTATTTTGCTATTGTACAAAAAACAGCAGATAGTCAACCGACAAAAATATGTGGTCGTACTTCTGCACTTGCACAGTGACTCTTTCAGTGGCATGAGTGTGTCTGCTGCTGGCTCCATTATACATTTAGTATTGAAGGGTCCATGCCTGAAGTGGAAGACCACCACCAAGGTTGAAAAAAGTAGAAAAGAGGATGAGATCACTGAATTAATAGTGGTCAGATGACTCCAAGCTTAGATTTTAGATTACAGGAGGATGGGAAGGCTGAAGGAATTCCACAATTTTGAGTTCCTGGAAAAAATGAGTCAGAGTAGGAGATATAAGAATATAATAGTCAAGGATGAGTAAAGGTCATTTGATGCATTGAACCTCATCTGTCCATTACTCACCCATTACTGTCCACTGTATTTTGACCATCAACACCACTAATATCGTTGACTCCATTACAACCCCCTAGTTTTTATTACCCTTTGAGTAAGGACATTGGGCGTGAAATGAACCTTGGGCAGTAGCGCAAAGTGGGCAGTAACGAATCATGCCATTTTGTATCTTATACACTTTGGTGAGGTCTTCACATTGGATTTACAGTGAGGATATGAGGAGGAAGAGAGACAGACAGAAAAGAGAGACAGAGAAGTAGAGAGAGAGAGAGATAAACACACTGAAAGAGAGTGTATGAGGTGGTATTTGGTTTTTAGGATAAACAACATTTAGAGAAACAATGACCATTGTAACATTGATAATACAACGATTATAAGGGATGATTCCACAATCCTGCTCTCCCAGTTGGGAGATGGTCGCACTCAACACGAGCATGGGTGGTGATTATGAGCTACATTGTAGAGTGGTCTCCAATTCATTCTTCCTTTGTATGTGGCTTCCCACGGGGAGCATGAGATCATGGAGTCACCCCTGATGTGAGCAGCTCAGGTTTTGAGACTTTGAAGGGAAGCGTGAGGATTCAAATTGGAATATTCCCAATCATTGCTGGACTTCGGTGTCCAGATTACCGAAGTCTGAGATTTCTTAAAATGTGGGTCTCGGGACATCCTGCTCTCTCAAGGCTCACCCTGTGTTCAGCAGGTTTCATCGTTGTACTCCAACATTTTTTAAAATCTCACTATCTCATACCCAGTCAGAAAGGATAAAGAGCTTTATTTTGATTGGGGGAGGGGGATTATTTTGGTGTTTATCAAACATTGAGGAATGGAACACTTTCCCATTTCTGGCACTGACGCCAGTTTCTACCGATCGACCATCGTACCTCTAACGGAAGGTCGATGGATAGATACTCGGGATATGTGCCTCGATGGGATTAATGCCAATTTTACAGCGGCTGATCGGGAGACCCACCTCCCCTCCGCCCCACCCTACTCGCCGAGGAAATCCCTGGTGGTCGTGTCAGTGTGGCAAGACAGGCAGAACACGGCCAGGTTCAGAGTAAACGTTTTATATTCTGCCCAACAAGCCTCAGAGGAGCAGTCCCTATCGCACCAATGTGGTGCTTCCACTTTTCACATCAATCACCCTTGTGGTGTCTCTGAGATTGCGAACTAAAGTGGCAAACTCAAGTGCTGTGGCCACACTTGAAAATTGCGGAGATGCCGGTGTTGGACTGGGGTGGACAAAAGTGAGAAGTCGCACAACACCAGGTTATAGTCCAACAGTTTTATTTGAAATCACAAGCTTTCGGAGCTGCTGCCCCTTCGTCAGGTGAAGACTTCACCTGACGAAGGAGCAGCGCTCCGAAAGCTTGTGATTTCAGATAAAACTGTTGGACTATAACCTGGTGTTGTGCGACTTCTCACTTTTGTCCACTTGAAAATTGGTGGCGGTCATCTCTAAACACTTCACATAGGATTCTTACAGCCAGCAGAGAGGACAGACCTCGATCCCTTCAATATAGGCTGGATTAGGTAGCTGGGGAAGGGGGAAAAGGAAGTTCTCTTAGAGTACAGTAAAAGAAACACTGCTTATACCGACTTTCAGAACTCTTCATGCAGGCTGAGGTGGTTGATGTGGAGGAGCTGTCCCGGTGGTTGTTTCTACACCAGTCCTGGCTCCGTCTTGTGCCCGCACTAAAATGTTTTCTTTCCTTGCAGCTTATATCCAAGCATGCCGTGCTCTGATGATCATTGCCATCATTCTGGGAGTTATTGCCACGTTGATGGGTCTGTTTGGCCTGAAATGCACCAATGTCGGGAGCATGGATGAGCAGGCAAAAGGAAAGATTGCCCTTGCTGCTGGGCTTGTCTTCATTCTATCAGGTTAGTAAAATGACAAGGGCTTTCAAAGTAATGGGTTGACCAGTTAAACGGCGAATCGCAAAACTGAACAAATGGGCCGACCAGCCCATGGCTCACAATACTTTTCAAGTGGCGCTAAAAGGTTGATTTGACACAAAGCCTCACACGCTGGCAACACATAAGACAATTACAGACGGGCTTTCCCAGACTGGAAAATCGTGGGTTGTGGAGCTGAAACAGGCCAGCGAGACAGGAGCACACATTGGTAAAAGAAGAGAAGTCGCACAACACCAGGTTATAGTCCAACAGTTTTATTTAAAATTACGAGCTTTCGGAGCTGCTGCCCCTTCGTCAGGTAAAGGTACAGTGAGGGAATCTATTATAATTTTAAATAAAACTGTTGGACTATAACCTGGTGTTGTGCGACTTCTCATTTTTGTCCACCCCAGTCCAACACCGGCATCTCCGCATCATGATTGGTAAAAGAATTTATATAGTGCCTTTTATGTTGGTTGAGGGGTAAATATTGACCAGGAACTCCCCTGCTCTTCTTTGAAATAATGCCACGGGATTGCTTACATCCTCCTGAGAGGGCAGACTTGGTTTAATGTCTCATCCCAAAGACGGCACCTCCGACAGTGCAGCACTCCTTCAGTACTGCATTGGCGTGTCAGCTGAATTTTGTGCTCAAGTCTCTGGATTGGGATCATCCCTTAACTTCAAAATGCGAAACTGGGTGCTTCTGTGACAGTTGTCTGTAGAGGTAGACAACATAACACATTAAAAGATATACGAGTCACATTAGGTCCTGCAGATAACAAGTAAATTATTAGTTATAATTGAACTGATAGCTTGGTGACAAAAATATTGATATCACAAGCAAGCTTTCCTGAGTGTTTCATTTTGAAACCTGGTTAAGAAATTTAGGGGGAGAAATTGAGTAGCGCCCCAGGGGGGCTACTTTTAGCGCCCCGAAAAAATTAGTGCCCCCGCGGCTGAAATTCATCGGTAGCGCCCCAAGAGGGAAGCGGGGTGCTACTGGAAGCGTCCCACCTCCCTCTTGGGGCGCTGCGAGGGAATACCGCGGTGCTACATGGTGCTGCGGCATGTCGCGCCACGGTACTGCAGGCCTTCCTCCCCTTCTTAAAGGGAAGGGGCCTTGCGCAGCACATCCCAGGGGCCCAGCTGGGCCACCAGGGATCGGAGTGCCGGCAAAAGAGCCCAGCACTCAAGAGAAGTGCCGGGCTCACGGAGCGCAGCCGGCACTCCGTGGGGGGGCTGGTCAGGAGGCGAGGGACAGCAACGGGGGCAGGTGCTGGCAGGGGGCCAGCAACAAAAATGGCCGCCCGGCACCTCGCCTTTAATTAGCGCCGCCCCGGCCGCAGGTAGGCCCCCCTGACCCCGTCGGACATATCGTCTGGCGGTAAGTCAGGGGGCGCTACCGAAGATCACGGCTGGGGTGCGAGCGGGGCGCTGTGCATGGCGATGACGTCATCGCCCGCAGCGCAGCGCCGCGAGATGCTAATGGTTACCACCGCCGCAAACCTCCCGCTGAATTTCGCGGGAGGCGTTGGCAGTGCTGCGCCAGGGCAATAGTTGCTTTGCGCCCCATTAGCGCCCTCTGGGGTAGAGAATTCCAAAGATTCACCACCCTCTGAGTGAATGAATTTCTCCTCATCTCAGTCCTAACTGGCCGACCCCTTATTCTGAGACTGTGACCCCTGGTTCTAGACTCCCCAGCCAGTGGAAATATCCTCCCAGCATCTACCCTGTAAGCCCTGTCAGAATTTTGTATGTTTCAATGAGATCACCTCTCATTCTTCTAAACTCCAGAGAATATAGGCCTTGTCTATTCAATCTCTCCTCATAGTACAATCCCCCCATCCCAGGAATCAGTCTGGTGAACCTTCGTTGCACTCCCTCTATAGCAGGTATATCCTTCCTTAGGTAAGGAGACCAAAACTGTACACAATACTCCAGGTGTGGTCTCACCAGGGCCCTATATAATTGCAGTAAGAAGTCTTTACTCTTATACTCAAATCCTCTTGTAATAAAGGCCAACATACCATTTGCTTTCTTAATTGCTTGCTGCACCTGCATGTTAACTTTCAATGATTCATGTACAAGGACACCCAGGTCCCTCTGAACACCAACATTTCCCAATCTCTCACCATTTAAAAAATACTCTGCTTTTCTATTTTTCCTGCCAAATTTGATGACTTCACATTTCTCCACATTATATTCCATTTGCCATGTTCTTGCCCACTCTCTTAGCCTGTCTATATCCCCTTGAAGCCTCTTTGCATCCTCCTCACAACTTACATTCCCACCTAGCTTGGTATCATCAGCAAACTTGGATATATTACATTTGGTCCCCTTATCCAAATTATTGATATAGATTGTGAATAGCTGAAGCCCAAGCACTGATCCTTGCGGTACCCCACTAGTTACAGCCTGCCAACCCGAAAATGACTCGTTTATTCCTACTCTCTGGTTTCTATCCGTTAACCAATCCTCAATCCATGCTAGTATATTACCCCCAATCCCATGAGCCCTAATTTTGTTTAATAACCTCTTGTGTGGCGCCTTATAGAATGTCTTCTGAAAATCCAAATACACCACCTCCACTGGTTCCCCTTTATCTATTCTGCTAGTTACAACCTCAGAAAACCCTAACAGATTCGTCAAAGATGATTTCCCTTTCATAAATCTGTGTTGACTCTTCCCAATCCTATTATTATTTTCTAAGTGCCCTGGTACCACGTCCTTAATAATAGATTCTAGGATTTTCCCTGCTACTGATGTCAGGCTAACTGGTCTGTAGTTCCCCATTTTCTCTCTCTCTCCTTTCTTAAATAGTGGGTCCAATGCATTCACTATCTCTATAGCCACCTCTTTCAAAACCCTAGGATGTAGGCCATCAGGTCCAGCGGATTTATCAGCTTTCCATCCCATTAATTTCTCCAGTACTATTTTATTACTAATATTAATTTCTTTCAGTTCCTCATTTTCGTTAGACCCTTGGTTCTCCACTATTTCTGGGGGGTTTTTTGCGTCTTCTTCCGTGAAGATAGACACAAAAGTATTTGTTTAATTTCTCTGCCATTTTCTTATTTCCCATTATAATTTCTCCTGTCTCAGCCTGCAAGAGACCCACATTTACTTTCGCTAATCTTTTTATATACCTATAGAAGCTTTTACAGTCTGTTTTTATGTCTCTTGCTAGTTTACTCTCATGTTCTATTTTCCCTTTCTTTACCAATTTCTTGGTCCTCCTTTGCTGAATTCTAAAATCCTCCCAATGCTCGGGCTTACTGCTCTTTTTGACAACATTATAAGCCTCTTCCTTTGATCTAATACAATCTTTAATTTCTCTTGTTAGCCTTGGTTGGACTACTTTTCCTGTGGGGTTTTTGTGCCTTAAAGGAATGTATATTTGTTGTAAATTTTTTATTAATTCTTTAAATGCTAGCCATTGCTTGTCTACCATCATACCTTTGAATGTAGTTTCCCAATCTACCTTAGCCAACTCGCCCCTCATTCCTACGTAGTTTGCTTTGTTTAGATTTAAGACCCTAGTTTTGGATTTAACTAAATCACTTTCAAACTTAATATAAAATTGTATCATATTATGGTCACTCTTCCCTGAGGGCCCCTTTACTACAAGGTTATTAATTAACCCTTTCTCATTGCACAATACTAGATCTAAAATAGCCTGTTTCCTAGTTGGTTCCTCAACATACTGATCTAGAAAACTATCTTGTGTACATTCCATGAATTCATCCTCCACACTATTACTGCAAATTTGGTTTGCCCAGTCTATATGTAGATTAAAGTCCCCCATGATTACTGTATTACCCATGTTACATGCATCTCTAATTTCCTGATTTATACTCTGCCCTACATTACAACTACTGTTTAGGGGCCTATAAACAACTCCCACCAATGTTTTCTGCCCCTTGCTGTTTCTTAGCTCCACCCAAACTGATTCTACTTCTTGATTTTCAGAGCTAAGATCCTTTCTCTCTACTGTCTTTATCCCATCCTTTATTATCAGTGCTACCCCTCCTCCTTTTCCATTTTGCCTATCTCTTCTAAAAGTTAAGTATCCTGGAATATTTAGTTCCCAACCTTGGTCACTTTGCAAGCGCGTCTCTGTAATTGCTCCTGGATCAGGGAGAGCAAAATTGATTGCTATCCAGTTACTCCCGTTGGAAGGTATGTATTGTGTAGGCATCGGGTGAGGATAGGATTGGGCTTGTCAATGATGCCCTTTGTGATCATAGAGCCTGGCAAAGGTGACCTGAACCCAAGGAACTGTACCATGGCAGGAGTCAGCAACCTCAGGAGAGGATGAGATTGGGTGGGGACAGGGGTTCACTTTCTGCAACAAGCTGTTCAATGCTGATGTTGTGGTTTGAAACAATCCCAACTGAAATGGCTTCAAAAGGCAAAGATACTCATAAAGTTGGCTCCACTCCAGCCTTGGGTAAACTGAAACCTAACTACATAGGAACATTAGGAACAGGAGTTGGCCATTCAGCCCCTTGAGCTTGCTCTGCCATTCAATTAGATCATGGCTGATCTGCAAGTCAACGCGATTTACCCGCCTTTGCTCCATATCCCTTGATACCCTTACCTAACAAGAATCTGTCAATCTCAGTCCTTAACGCTTCAGTTGTACCCCAGCATCCACAGCCTTTTGGGGGAGAGAGTTCCATATTGTTACTACCCTTTCTGTGAAAAAGTGCTTCCTGATTTCACTCCTGAATGGCTGAGCACTAATTTTAAGATGATGTCCCCTCGTTCTTGATTCCCCCACCAGAGGAAATAGTTTCTCTTGTATCTACCCTATGAAATCCTTTTTAACATTTTAAACACCTCGATGAGATCACCATTCTTCGATTCTTAAGTAGAACTTAAATAAATCAGTCGCTAAGTTTCTGTCCATTATTTGTTTTTTCTGGAGTTTGATGTATTCTTTCCGTTTGATTGACAGGTCTGTGCGGGATGGTACCAATTTCCTGGTATGCCTACAACATCACTATGGAGTTCTACAACCCCATCTATGGTGGAACGAAGTACGTATGGAGTTTTTCCGTTAAAGTGTAATCTTGTCAGTTGTACTCCTTTCAGAATCCAGACATGTTAAAGGAGAACTAAAGGTAGATTTTTCGAGTGTGCCCTCCGAGCATGGACCCTGGCCTGTCAGGAGTGTATCAGCACATTGGAAAATGAATGGCTGGGGCAAGGATCTTTGCTGGGAGTGTGCACTTGGCAAAATGTATCCACAGGAGTAAACCTTAACATCCTCCATAATCAATTAAAACAGAAAACGTTTGTAACACTCAGCAGATCAGGTAGCATCCGTGGAGAGAGAAACGGAGTTAGCGTTTCAGGTCGATGACCTTTCATCAGAACTGGAAGATGTTAGAGATTTAACAGTTTGTAAGCAAGTACAGAGCTAGGGAAAAGGGAGGGTGGGGGGAGGTGATGAACAAGCGGGGGTGGTCTGTGATAGAGGTGAAGGCAGGAGTGATTAAAGGACAAAAGTGGTGATGGCACAAGGTGAAAGGGGATGGTATTGGGACAAGTAAAGAAACAAAAGATGGGTCCAGAGGAGGTGTAAATAGTTACAGCAGAATCATTACCAGCACCTGCTGTCCAAGTAAATGGGCAAAAATGAGAAGTCGCACAACACCAGGTTATAGTCCAACAGTTTTATTTGAAATCACGAGCTTTCGGAGCTGCTGCTCCTCCTACCTGACGAAGGAGCAACGCTCCGAAAGCTTGTGATTTCAAATAAAACTGTTGGACTATAACCTGGTGTTGTGCGACTTCTCATTTTTGTCCACCCCAGTCCAACACCGGCATCTCCGCATCAAGTAAATGGGAGCAGTGGTTATGATTTGAAGTTGTTGAACACAATGTTGAGGCCGGAAGGTTGTGAAGTGCCTAAGTGTCCTGAGGTGGTAAAAGGAGGTAAAAGGCTCTATATAAATGCAGACTGTGTTTGTTGATTGACCAGCTTATGTTGCCAAAAGGTGTGGTTTCCAAGCCAGATATGAGAATGATAAACACGCTATCTACATCTGTCGGCTTTACACGAGCTGGTGCTGACTGTTCAAACAGGCCTTGTTGCTACATCCATTTATTGCCTGGTAATTTAGTCTTACCTGGAGAAAATCCAGTCAGAAACAAAGAACAGATTGTGCCCTTGTGAGCTCGTGCCTACTAAAGATAGTCTGACGGTAAATGCAAATGATAAAATTCATAAAATCCGTTTCTTATTCAACACAGGTCATTTGTTTCAATTTGCTGCACTGCCCATTGCTGGGGTACGCCTTCACCACCACTGGCACCTTGTCCAAGTGGCCATTCACCATGTGCGAGCCTAGGCAGTGAATGTTGATGGGAATCACACCCACGCTCACTGACCTACATTGGCTCCCGGTCCAGCAACGCCTCGAATTTAAAATGCTCATCCTCGTGTTCAAATCCCTTGATGGCTTCGCCCCCTCTCTATCTCTGTAACCTCCTCCAGCCCCACAACACTCAGAGAACTCTGCATTCCTCCAATTCTGGCCTCTTGTGCATCCCCGATATCCTTCGCCCCACCATTGGCGGCCTTCAGCTCCCTAAGCTCTGGAATTCCCTCCCTAAACCTCTCCACCTCTTTACCTCTCTCTCCTCCTTTAAGATGCTCTTTAAATCCTACCTCCACCTGTCCTAATGTCTCCTTATGTGGTTTGGTGTCAATTTTTGTCTGATTACGCTCCTGCGAAGCGGATTGAGATGTTTTACTACATTAAAGACGCTATATAAATGAAAGTTATTGTTGTTGATGATCCTGTACTCACCCGACATCCCTACATCGGATAGCGATTAGAAACGGCTGATTTTCCATCCCCTAGCCAAAAGGCCCTGTGACCAACTGTCGCACCCCAAATCATATCACCCAGAGACTGGCGATCAAACCCGAGATCCCTCGTGGTCCATGTAAGTTAGTAACATGGTGCACTTATTGTCTGAGGCATCATCGGAGCTTGGGTAATTGGTTCTATTTGGTTGGAAAATGGTTACATTTAAGAGTATATGAGCCTAATGATTTCTTTGTTTGCAGGTACGAGCTGGGATCTGCCCTCTATATTGGATGGGCTGGGTCAGCCCTCCTCATCTTGGGAGGTTCGTTCTTATGTTGTTCCTGCAAAAGAAATCCAAAAAATAGGTAAGTGGTTTTTTTTTGGCCATTTTATCTTGTACCCAATGTGTTGCATCTTTGTCCTCATAAAGTGGCTGCCCCATACATGTACCTGACTCAGGAGTGCTTGAAGCTGAAACTGGGTGGCTGAGACTTCCATTTCTCCACACCAACACCTCCAACCGTGATGACCATAAAAATATACCCAAAATATTAAAGAAATAAAGACACTCAGTAGACTATTAGATCAACATAAAGTCACTGTTTCAAATTCCAACATTCTTATCAGAATCTCTTATGATTCTCACAGTGTGACTGTCAAACCAAATTAAAAAAAAGAAACTGCCATGATAGGGTGAACTTAGCAAAATAGAATGCCCAGCCATGACATTATTAACATAGCAACAATGACTACGATATTGTGGCATATTGCCTCACTATCAGTAGGCCCTATGCAGACCTCAGTATACGTAGGGACAGTACAAGCCTCAATATAAGCAGGGTCCATAGCGGCCTCACTTTAAGTCAGCTCCATATAGGCCTCATTATATATGTACTGTCTATACTTTCCTCACTATAATAGAGTGCATAGACACCTCATGAAGGGTTGGCTTTATATAGGCCTCACTCTAAGGTGACTTTATATAAGCCCCACTATGAATAGGCTCTATATAGGCCTAATGGTGAGTAGGCTCCATTACAGGCCTCATACATTTCCGTTGGCAAGAAACACCACTTGACAACATAATTGTTCATTGTTCTCCAAGATAGTGTCTGACAGATGGAGCAACTCCCAGGGCTGTTCTGGCTGCAGCTGTTTCATCCGTTAGAAGGCAGGGAAGGTTTGCCATGAATTGCCAAAAGATATATTTGGATCGATTTTTTTTCCTTTCTGTTTACTTTTTGTGTTACTTCGAGAGCCGCTCGTCTTTTTTTGTTCTCGTAGGAAAGATGAGCAAGAGGAGCAATATAAAAAAGATCAATAGGTGTCAAAAGAGAGGAGAAAAAAAAAGACAACAGCAAGGCTTTTATACTGCAGTAGTGATAGCTGAAAGGAGACTGGGTATGCCCCCTGTGCAAGTAATGATTACCGTGTGTTCTCTTTCACAGTGGCTACAAGTATTCTTCTGCCCAAAGTGGACAACGGATCTACACAAAGGCAGAGTCAGCTCAGTCAAAAGCCTACGTCTAAACCAGAGACTCACTAAAAAAAAACGCCTTTTATGTTACTCAGGTCTTCAAAAGTCATGCCAGAAAAAAATACGTATTTCATCAAATCATTGTGGCACTCTGTGAAGCATTTAAATAAGTAGAGTAGATTTCTTCACTGCAGTACTGAATGTCTTGAACGTTCTAGCATCACAATGCCAGAGCTTTTTTTGTTTTAATCTACACAGGGGATGTTGGCCCAGTAACTCCAGTTGTAGAGGGTTGAGTCACGCGCCTGGGCTGCAGCATCATTCGCTTTAGAGGGTTGGGCTTTGTCAGGGGTTGCTGGACTGAGAATGGGAGTGGGCACTCTCCCTGGGGGTGGGGGAAGGGAAGGAAAAGTTTGTCAAGGCCTGCCATCGTCCAACAGACATGGATGACTTTGCAAGTGTGGCCATCCCATGCTCCGAAGAGAGGAGCGAGTTTGGCAGCACGTAGCAGTGGGGAGGGGGGGTGGGGGGCGGGTGGTGGACAGGAGGCCAAAATACCATGAGGGTGCAGTGAACATCATTCAGAGAGCAAGATATCGAATGCAACAGTTAGTCACCCACTGGTCCTGGGCTATCACATGGGTCTATAGTAACGGGGTCTATGGGGCTGATTCACCAATCGAGCATTCCTGGCGAGGAGGGAGCACTGATCGAGAAATGATGGCCTCGCAACTCCTGGTTTGCCGTCCGTTAATTTAAATGGATGGAAAATCAAGGTCAGGGGACTCGTGAATTCCACTCACTCCTCACTGGGAATGCCCAACCAGAGAAACAGCCCTTACATATCTTCAGGACATTGGATTCATTAAAATCAGTTGAGACAAATAGGATGGCACTATTATTACAAGTAGGCTCTGTGTGGGTCTCACTGTGGTTAGGGTATGTGTGGGTCTCACTGTGGTTACGATCCACACGGGTCTCACTACAGTTAGATTCAGCACAGACCTCATTAGGGTTAGGCTCTGCACAGGCCTCACTACGGTTAGGTTCTACACAGGCCTCACTACAGTTAGATTCTACACAGGCCTCACTACGGTTAGATTCTACACAGGCCTCACTACAGTTAGATTCTACACAGGCCTCACTACAGTTAGATTCTACACAGGCCTCACTACAGTTAGATTCTACACAGGCCTCACTACAGTTAGATTCTACACAGGCCTCACTACAGTTAGATTCTACACAGGCCTCACTACAGTTAGATTCTACACAGGCCTCACTACGGTTAGGTTCTGCACAGGCCTCAGAACAGTTAGATTCTACACAGGCCTCACTACAGTTAGATTCTACACAGGCCTCACTACGGTTAGGTTCTGCACAGGCCTCAGAACAGTTAGATTCTACACAGGCCTCACTACAGTTAGATTCTACACAGGCCTCACTACGGTTAGGTTCTGCACAGGCCTCAGAACAGTTAGATTCTACACAGGCCTCACTACAGTTAGATTCTACACAGGCCTCACTATGGTTAGATTCTACACAGGCCTCACTATGGTTAGGTTCTGCACAGGCCTCAGAACAGTTAGATTCTACACAGGCCTCACTACAGTTAGATTCTACACGGGCTTCACTACGGTTAGGTTCTGCACAGGCCTCAGAACAGTTAGATTCTACACAGGCCTCACTACAGTTAGATTCTACACAGGCCTCACTACGGTTAGATTCTACACAGGCCTCACTATGGTTAGGTTCTGCACAGGCCTCAGAACAGTTAGGCTCCGCAAAGGCTAGCGGTAATTAGGTTTGGCACAGGCCTCACTATGTGTAAGCTCAGAACAAAATATAAACAAAACTCAGAATAATCTCCCAGGAAGAGTAATGGAGGTGGCATCCTTAGAGTCAGTCAATAACCTGTTGCATGGTATGATGGCAGGGGTGGGTGGGGGTGGGGGGTGTGCGGGGCACGGGGGGAGGTGGAGAGGGAGCTGAGGCTTTTGTTTTAGGATGGCGACCTAAAATAGACTAAATGGCCCTCCTCATCTCTTCTGTGCTTCAAATCTCTGTGGACAAGAACGTAGGAATTCTGGCCCGAGAAGCAGATTCCCGAATCCATGTGATTTTTGTGGCGTTGACTGCGCAGCCCTCGAAGCATTCATGGGAAAACAAAAAGCTCTGGCTTTGTGTTGCCTTACCTCTCAACCTCCGAACTTCAAAATTGGGACACAGGCCTCAAGAAATCAGGAATAACCACCCAAAATCAGTACACAGAACTAAAAGTCAGG